>JBBDGP010004254.1:0-321519 GCA_037952835.1 Lithobates septentrionalis
TCCCCTCCGCACTCCTCTCCCTCCCCATACTGCCCCTGTCATCCCCTCCGCACTCCTCTCCCGTACATACTGCCCCTGTCATCCCCCTCCCGCACTCCTCTCCTGTACATACTGCCCCTGTCATCCCCTCCGCACTCCTCTCCCATACATACTGCCCCTGTCATCCCCTCCGCACTCCTCTCCTGTACATACTGCCCCTGTCATCCCCTCCACACTCCTCTCCTGTACATACTGCCCCTGTCATATCCTCCACACTCCTCTCCTGTACATACTGCCCCTGTCATCCCCTCCGCACTCCTCTCCTGTACATACTGCCCCTGTCATCCCCTCCGCACTCCTCTCCCTCCCCATACTGCCCCTGTCATCCCCTCCGCACTCCTCTCCTGTACATACTGCCCCTGTCATCCCCTCCGCACTCCTCTCCCTCCCCATACTGCCCCATCATCCCCTCCGCACTCCTCTCCCTCCCCATACTGCCCCTGTCATCCCCTCCGCACTCCTCTCCCGTACATACTGCCCCTGTCATCCCCTCCGCACTCCTCTCCCATACATACTGCCCCTGTCATCCCCTCCGCACTCCTCTCCTGTACATACTGCCCCTGTCATCCCCTCCACACTCCTCTCCTGTACATACTGCCCCCATCACACCCTCCACACTCCTCTCCTGTACATACTGCCCCTGTCATACCCTCCGCACTCCTCTCCTGTACATACTGCCCCTGTCATCCCCTCCGCACTCCTCTCCTGTACATACCGCCCACTGTCATATCCTCCACACTCCTCTCCTGTACATACTGCCCCATCATCCCCTCCGCACTCCTCTCCTGTACATACTGCACCATCACACCCTCCACACTCCTCTCCCGTACATACTGCACCATCATACCCTCCGCACTCCTCTCCCGTACATACTGCCCCATCATACCCTCCGCACTCCTCTCCCGTACATACTGCCCCTGTCATCCCCTCCGCACTCCTCTCCTGTACATACTGCCCCTGTCATCCCTCCGCACTCCTCTCCTGTACATACTGCCCCATCATCCCCTCCGCACTCCTCTCCTGTACATACTGCCCCATCATCCCCTCCGCACTCCTCTCCTGTACATACTGCCCCTGTCATCCCCTCCGCACTCCTCTCCTGTACATACTGCCCCTGTCATCCCCTCCGCACTCCTCTCCCATAATACTGCCCCTGTCATCCCCTCCGCACTCCTCTCCTGTACATACTGCCCCTATCATCCCCTCCACACTCCTCTCCTGTACATACTGCCCCTGTCATCCCCTCCACACTCCTCTCCTGTACATACTGCCCCATCATACCCTCCGCACTCCTCTCCTGTACATACTGCCCCTGTCATCCCCTCCGCACTCCTCTCCTGTACATACTGCCCCTGTCATCCCCTCCGCACTCCTCTCCCTCCCCATACTGCCCCTGTCATCCCCTCCGCACTCCTCTCCTGTACATACTGCCCCATCATCCCCCCGCACTCCTCTCCTGTACATACTGCCCCTGTCATCCCCTCCGCACTCCTCTCCTGTACATACTGCCCCTGTCATACCCTCCGCACTCCTCTCCTGTACATACTGCCCCATCATCCCCCCGCACTCCTCTCCCCATACATACTGCCCCTGTCATCCCCTCCGCACTCCTCTCCTGTACATACTGCCCCTGTCATCCCCTCCGCACTCCTCTCCTGTACATACTGCCCCATCATCCCCTCCGCACTCCTCTCCTGTACATACTGCCCCTGTCATACCCTCCGCACTCCTCTCCTGTACATACTGCCCCTATCATACCCTCCGCACTCCTCTCCCGTACATACTGCCCCATCATACCCTCCGCACTCCTCTCCCGTACATACTGCCCCTGTCATCCCCTCCGCACTCCTCTCCTGTACATACTGCCCCTGTCATCCCCTCCGCACTCCTCTCCTGTACATACTGCCCCATCATCCCCTCCGCACTCCTCTCCTGTACATACTGCCCCATCATCCCCTCCGCACTCCTCACCTGTACATACTGCCCCTGTCATACCCTCCGCACTCCTCTCCTGTACATACTGCCCCATCATCCCCTCCGCACTCCTCTCCTGTACATACTGCCCCTGTCATCCCCTCCGCACTCCTCTCCTGTACATACTGCCCCATCATACCCTCCGCACTCCTCTCCTGTACATACTGCCCCATCATACCCTCCGCACTCCTCTCCTGTACATACTGCCCCTGTCATCCCCTCCGCACTCCTCTCCTGTACATACTGCCCCTGTCATCCCCTCCGCACTCCTCTCCTGTACATACTGCCCCTGTCATCCCCTCCGCACTCCTCTCCTGTACATACTGCCCCATCATCCCCTCCGCACTCCTCTCCTGTACATACTGCCCCTGTCATCCCCTCCGCACTCCTCTCCTGTACATACTGCCCCTGTCATCCCCTCCGCACTCCTCTCCTGTACATACTGCCCCTGTCATCCCCTCCGCACTCCTCTCCTGTACATACTGCCCCTATCATCCCCTCCGCACTCCTCTCCTGTACATACTGCCCCTTCATCCCCTCCGCACTCCTCTCCTGTACATACTGCCCCTGTCATCCCCTCCACACTCCTCTCCTGTACATACTGCCCCTGTCATACCCTCCGCACTCCTCTCCTGTACATACTGCCCCTGTCATCCCCTCCGCACTCCTCTCCTGTACATACTGCCCCTGTCATCCCCTCCGCACTCCTCTCCCTCCCCATACTGCCCCTGTCATCCCCTCCGCACTCCTCTCCCTCCCCATACTGCCCCTGTCATCCCCTTCGCACTCCTCTCCTGTACATACTGCCCCTGTCATACCCTCCGCACTCCTCTCCTGTACATACTGCCCCTGTCATACCCTCCGCACTCCTCTCCTGTACATACTGCCCCTGTCATCCCCTCCACACTCCTCTCCTGTACATACTGCCCCTGTCATCCCCTCCGCACTCCTCTCCTCTACATACTGCCCCTGTCATCCCCTCCGCACTCCTCTCCTCTACATACTGCCCCTGTCATCCCCTCCGCACTCCTCTCCTGTACATACTGCCCCATCATACCCTCCGCACTCCTCTCCTGTACATACTGCCCCATCATCCCCTCCGCACTCCTCTCCCATACATACTGCCCCTGTCATCCCCTCCGCACTCCTCTCCTGTACATACTGCCCCTGTCATCCCCTCCGCACTCCTCTCCTGTACATACTGCCCCATCATCCCCTCCGCACTCCTCTCCCATACATACTGCCCCTGTCATCCCCTCCGCACTCCTCTCCTGTACATACTGCCCCTTCATCCCCCCGCACTCCTCTCCCTCCCCATACTGCCCCTGTCATCCCCTCCGCACTCCTCTCCTGTACATACTGCCCCTGTCATCCCCTCCACACTCCTCTCCTGTACATACTGCCCCTGTCATCCCCTCCGCACTCCTCTCCTGTACATACTGCCCCTGTCATCCCCTCCGCACTCCTCTCCCATACATACTGCCCCTGTCATCCCCTCCGCACTCCTCTCCTGTACATACTGCCCCTGTCATCCCCTCCGCACTCCTCTCCTGTACATACTGCCCCTGTCATCCCCTCCGCACTCCTCTCCTGTACATACTGCCCCTGTCATCCCCTCCGCACTCCTCTCCTGTACATACTGCCCCTGTCATACCCTCCGCACTCCTCTCCTGTACATACTGCCCCATCATCCCCCCGCACTCCTCTCCTGTACATACTGCCCCTGTCATCCCCTCCGCACTCCTCTCCTGTACATACTGCCCCTGTCATACCCTCCGCACTCCTCTCCTGTACATACTGCCCCATCATCCCCCCGCACTCCTCTCCCATACATACTGCCCCTGTCATCCCCTCCGCACTCCTCTCCTGTACATACTGCCCCTGTCATCCCCTCCGCACTCCTCTCCTGTACATACTGCCCCATCATCCCCTCCGCACTCCTCTCCTGTACATACTGCCCCTGTCATACCCTCCGCACTCCTCTCCTGTACATACTGCCCCATCATACCCTCCGCACTCCTCTCCCGTACATACTGCCCCTGTCATCCCCTCCGCACTCCTCTCCTGTACATACTGCCCCTGTCATCCCCTCCGCACTCCTCTCCTGTACATACTGCCCCTGTCATCCCCTCCGCACTCCTCTCCTGTACATACTGCCCCTATCATCCCCTCCGCACTCCTCTCCTGTACATACTGCCCCTATCATCCCCTCCGCACTCCTCTCCTGTACATACTGCCCCTGTCATACCCTCCGCACTCCTCTCCTGTACATACTGCCCCTATCATCCCCTCCGCACTCCTCTCCTGTACATACTGCCCCTGTCATCCCCTCCGCACTCCTCTCCTGTACATACTGCCCCATCATACCCTCCGCACTCCTCTCCTGTACATACTGCCCCTGTCATCCCCTCCGCACTCCTCTCCTGTACATACTGCCCCTGTCATCCCCTCCGCACTCCTCTCCTGTACATACTGCCCCTGTCATCCCCTCCGCACTCCTCTCCTGTACATACTGCCCCATCATCCCCTCCGCACTCCTCTCCTGTACATACTGCCCCTGTCATCCCCTCCGCACTCCTCTCCTGTACATACTGCCCCTGTCATCCCCTCCGCACTCCTCTCCTGTACATACTGCCCCTATCATCCCCTCCGCACTCCTCTCCTGTACATACTGCCCCATCATCCCCTCCGCACTCCTCTCCTGTACATACTGCCCCTGTCATCCCCTCCGCACTCCTCTCCTGTACATACTGCCCCTGTCATACCCTCCGCACTCCTCTCCTGTACATACTGCCCCTGTCATACCCTCCGCACTCCTCTCCTGTACATACTGCCCCTGTCATCCCCTCCACACTCCTCTCCTGTACATACTGCCCCTGTCATCCCCTCCGCACTCCTCTCCTGTACATACTGCCCCATCATCCCCTCCGCACTCCTCTCCTGTACATACTGCCCCTGTCATACCCTCCGCACTCCTCTCCTGTACATACTGCCCCTGTCATCCCCTCCACACTCCTCTCCTGTACATACTGCCCCTGTCATCCCCTCCGCACTCCTCTCCTGTACATACTGCCCCTGTCATCCCCTCCGCACTCCTCTCCTGTACATACTGCCCCTGTAATCCCCTCCACACTCCTCTCCTGTACATACTGCCCCTGTCATACCCTCCGCACTCCTCTCCTGTACATACTGCCCCTGTCATCCCCTCCGCACTCCTCTCCTGTACATACTGCCCCTGTCATCCCCTCCGCACTCCTCTCCCTCCCCATACTGCCCCTGTCATCCCCTTCGCACTCCTCTCCTGTACATACTGCCCCTGTCATACCCTCCGCACTCCTCTCCTGTACATACTGCCCCTGTCATCCCCTCCGCACTCCTCTCCTGTACATACTGCCCCATCATACCCTCCGCACTCCTCTCCTGTACATACTGCCCCATCATCCCCTCCGCACTCCTCTCCCATACATACTGCCCCTGTCATCCCCTCCGCACTCCTCTCCTGTACATACTGCCCCATCATCCCCTCCGCACTCCTCTCCCATACATACTGCCCCTGTCATCCCCTCCGCACTCCTCTCCTGTACATACTGCCCCATCATCCCCCCGCACTCCTCTCCCTCCCCATACTGCCCCTGTCATCCCCTCCGCACTCCTCTCCTGTACATACTGCCCCTGTCATCCCCTCCGCACTCCTCTCCTGTACATACTGCCCCATCATACCCTCCGCACTCCTCTCCCATACATACTGCCCCTGTCATCCCCTCCGCACTCCTCTCCTGTACATACTGCCCCTGTCATCCCCTCCACACTCCTCTCCTGTACATACTGCCCCTGTCATCCCCTCCGCACTCCTCTCCCGTACATACTGCCCCTGTCATCCCCTCCGCACTCCTCTCCCTCTATACACTGCCCCTGTCATCCCCTCCGCACTCCTCTCCTGTACATACTGCCCCTGTCATCCCCTCCGCACTCCTCTCCTGTACATACTGCCCCTGTCATCCCCTCCGCACTCCTCTCCTGTACATACTGCCCCTGTCATCCCCTCCGCACTCCTCTCCTGTACATACTGCCCCTGTCATCCCCTCCGCACTCCTCTCCTGTACATACTGCCCCTGTCATCCCCTCCGCACTCCTCTCCTGTACATACTGCCCCTGTCATACCCTCCGCACTCCTCTCCTGCACATACTGCCCCATCATCCCCCCGCACTCCTCTCCCATACATACTGCCCCTGTCATCCCCTCCGCACTCCTCTCCTGTACATACTGCCCCTGTCATCCCCTCCGCACTCCTCTCCTGTACATACTGCCCCATCATCCCCCCGCACTCCTCTCCTGTACATACTGCCCCTGTCATCCCCTCCGCACTCCTCTCCTGTACATACTGCCCCTATCATCCCCTCCGCACTCCTCTCCTGTACATACTGCCCCTATCATCCCCTCCGCACTCCTCTCCTGTACATACTGCCCCTGTCATCCCCTCCGCACTCCTCTCCTGTACATACTGCCCCTGTCATCCCCTCCGCACTCCTCTCCTGTACATACTGCCCCTGTCATCCCCTCCGCACTCCTCTCCTGCACATACTGCCCCATCATCCCTCCGCACTCCTCTCCCATACATACTGCCCCTGTCATCCCCTCCGCACTCCTCTCCTGTACATACTGCCCCTGTCATCCCCTCCGCACTCCTCTCCCTCCCCATACTGCCCCTGTCATCCCCTCCGCACTCCTCTCCTGTACATACTGCCCCTGTCATACCCTCCGCACTCCTCTCCTGTACATACTGCCCCTGTCATACCCTCCACACTCCTCTCCTGTACATACTGCCCCATCATCCCCTCCGCACTCCTCTCCTGTACATACTGCCCCTGTCATCCCCTCCACACTCCTCTCCTGTACATACTGCCCCTGTCATCCCCTCCACACTCCTCTCCTGTACATACTGCCCCTGTCATCCCCTCCGCACTCCTCTCCTGTACATACTGCCCCATCATCCCCTCCGCACTCCTCTCCTGTACATACTGCCCCTGTCATACCCTCCGCACTCCTCTCCTGTACATACTGCCCCTGTCATCCCCTCCACACTCCTCTCCTGTACATACTGCCCCTGTCATCCCCTCCGCACTCCTCTCCTGTACATACTGCCCCTGTCATCCCCTCCACACTCCTCTCCTGTACATACTGCCCCTGTCATACCCTCCGCACTCCTCTCCTGTACATACTGCCCCTGTCATCCCCTCCGCACTCCTCTCCTGTACATACTGCCCCTGTCATCCCCTCCGCACTCCTCTCCCTCCCCATACTGCCCCTGTCATCCCCTCCGCACTCCTCTCCCTCCCCATACTGCCCCTGTCATCCCCTTCGCACTCCTCTCCCTGTACATACTGCCCCTGTCATACCCTCCGCACTCCTCTCCTGTACATACTGCCCCTGTCATACCCTCCGCACTCCTCTCCTGTACATACTGCCCCTGTCATCCCCTCCACACTCCTCTCCTGTACATACTGCCCCTGTCATCCCCTCCGCACTCCTCTCCTCTACATACTGCCCCTGTCATCCCCTCCGCACTCCTCTCCTCTACATACTGCCCCTGTCATCCCCTCCGCACTCCTCTCCTGTACATACTGCCCCATCATACCCTCCGCACTCCTCTCCTGTACATACTGCCCCATCATCCCCTCCGCACTCCTCTCCTATACATACTGCCCCTGTCATCCCCTCCGCACTCCTCTCCTGTACATACTGCCCCTGTCATCCCCTCCGCACTCCTCTCCTGTACATACTGCCCCATCATCCCCTCCGCACTCCTCTCCCATACATACTGCCCCTGTCATCCCCTCCGCACTCCTCTCCTGTACATACTGCCCCATCATCCCCCCGCACTCCTCTCCCTCCCCATACTGCCCCTGTCATCCCCTCCGCACTCCTCTCCTGTACATACTGCCCCTGTCATCCCCTCCACACTCCTCTCCTGTACATACTGCCCCTGTCATCCCCTCCGCACTCCTCTCCTGTACATACTGCCCCTGTCATCCCCTCCGCACTCCTCTCCCATACATACTGCCCCTGTCATCCCCTCCGCACTCCTCTCCTGTACATACTGCCCCTGTCATCCCCTCCGCACTCCTCTCCTGTACATACTGCCCCTGTCATCCCCTCCGCACTCCTCTCCCATACATACTGCCCCTGTCATCCCCTCCGCACTCCTCTCCTGTACATACTGCCCCTGTCATCCCCTCCGCACTCCTCTCCCGTACATACTGCCCCTGTCATCCCCCCGCACTCCTCTCCTCTATACACTGCCCCTGTCATCCCCTCCGCACTCCTCTCCTGTACATACTGCCCCTGTCATCCCCCCGCACTCCTCTCCTCTATACACTGCCCCTGTCATCCCCTCCGCACTCCTCTCCTGTACATACTGCCCCTGTCATCCCCTCCGCACTCCTCTCCTGTACATACTGCCCCTGTCATCCCCTCCGCACTCCTCTCCTGTACATACCGCCCACTGTCATATCCTCCACACTCCTCTCCTGTACATACTGCCCCATCATCCCCTCCGCACTCCTCTCCTGTACATACTGCCCCTGTCATCCCCTCCGCACTCCTCTCCTGTACATACTGCCCCTGTCATCCCCTCCGCACTCCTCTCCTGTACATACTGCCCCTGTCATACCCTCCGCACTCCTCTCCTGCACATACTGCCCCATCATCCCCCCGCACTCCTCTCCCATACATACTGCCCCTGTCATCCCCTCCGCACTCCTCTCCTGTACATACTGCCCCTGTCATCCCCTCCGCACTCCTCTCCTGTACATACTGCCCCTGTCATCCCCTCCGCACTCCTCTCCTCTACATACTGCCCCTGTCATCCCCTCCGCACTCCTCTCCTGTACATACTGCCCCTGTCATCCCCTCCGCACTCCTCTCCCTCCCCATACTGCCCCTGTCATCCCCTTCGCACTCCTCTCCTGTACATACTGCCCCTGTCATACCCTCCGCACTCCTCTCCTGTACATACTGCCCCTGTCATACCCTCCGCACTCCTCTCCTGTACATACTGCCCCTGTCATCCCCTCCACACTCCTCTCCTGTACATACTGCCCCTGTCATCCCCTCCGCACTCCTCTCCTGTACATACTGCCCCATCATCCCCTCCGCACTCCTCTCCCATACATACTGCCCCTGTCATCCCCTCCGCACTCCTCTCCTGTACATACTGCCCCATCATCCCCTCCGCACTCCTCTCCCTCCCCATACTGCCCCTGTCATCCCCTCCGCACTCCTCTCCCTCCCCATACTGCCCCTGTCATCCCCTCCGCACTCCTCTCCTGTACATACTGCCCCTGTCATCCCCTCCGCACTCCTCTCCTGTACATACTGCCCCTGTCATCCCCTCCGCACTCCTCTCCTGTACATACTGCCCCTGTCATCCCCTCCGCACTCCTCTCCTGTACATACTGCCCCTGTCATCCCCTCCGCACTCCTCTCCTGTACATACTGCCCCTGTCATCCCCTCCGCACTCCTCTCCCTCCCCATACTGCCCCTGTCATCCCCTCCGCACTCCTCTCCTGTACATACTGCCCCTGTCATCCCCTCCGCACTCCTCTCCCTCCCCATACTGCCCCATCATCCCCTCCGCACTCCTCTCCCTCCCCATACTGCCCCTGTCATCCCCTCCGCACTCCTCTCCCGTACATACTGCCCCTGTCATCCCCTCCGCACTCCTCTCCTGTACATACTGCCCCTGTCATCCCCTCCGCACTCCTCTCCCATACATACTGCCCCTGTCATCCCCTCCGCACTCCTCTCCTGTACATACTGCCCCTGTCATCCCCTCCACACTCCTCTCCTGTACATACTGCCCCTGTCATATCCTCCACACTCCTCTCCTGTACATACTGCCCCTGTCATCCCCTCCGCACTCCTCTCCTGTACATACTGCCCCTGTCATCCCCTCCGCACTCCTCTCCTGTACATACTGCCCCTGTCATCCCCTCCGCACTCCTCTCCCTCCCCATACTGCCCCTGTCATCCCCTCCGCACTCCTCTCCTGTACATACTGCCCCTGTCATCCCCTCCGCACTCCTCTCCCTCCCCATACTGCCCCATCATCCCCTCCGCACTCCTCTCCCTCCCCATACTGCCCCTGTCATCCCCTCCGCACTCCTCTCCCGTACATACTGCCCCTGTCATCCCCTCCGCACTCCTCTCCCATACATACTGCCCCTGTCATCCCCTCCGCACTCCTCTCCTGTACATACTGCCCCTGTCATCCCCTCCACACTCCTCTCCTGTACATACTGCCCCCATCACACCCTCCACACTCCTCTCCTGTACATACTGCCCCTGTCATACCCTCCGCACTCCTCTCCTGTACATACTGCCCCTGTCATCCCCTCCGCACTCCTCTCCTGTACATACCGCCCACTGTCATATCCTCCACACTCCTCTCCTGTACATACTGCCCCATCATCCCCTCCGCACTCCTCTCCTGTACATACTGCACCATCACACCCTCCACACTCCTCTCCCGTACATACTGCACCATCATACCCTCCGCACTCCTCTCCCGTACATACTGCCCCATCATACCCTCCGCACTCCTCTCCCGTACATACTGCCCCTGTCATCCCCTCCGCACTCCTCTCCTGTACATACTGCCCCTGTCATCCCCTCCGCACTCCTCTCCTGTACATACTGCCCCATCATCCCCTCCGCACTCCTCTCCTGTACATACTGCCCCATCATCCCCTCCGCACTCCTCTCCTGTACATACTGCCCCTGTCATCCCCTCCGCACTCCTCTCCTGTACATACTGCCCCTGTCATCCCCTCCGCACTCCTCTCCCATACATACTGCCCCTGTCATCCCCTCCGCACTCCTCTCCTGTACATACTGCCCCTATCATCCCCTCCACACTCCTCTCCTGTACATACTGCCCCTGTCATCCCCTCCACACTCCTCTCCTGTACATACTGCCCCATCATACCCTCCGCACTCCTCTCCTGTACATACTGCCCCTGTCATCCCCTCCGCACTCCTCTCCTGTACATACTGCCCCTGTCATCCCCTCCGCACTCCTCTCCCTCCCCATACTGCCCCTGTCATCCCCTCCGCACTCCTCTCCTGTACATACTGCCCCATCATCCCCCCGCACTCCTCTCCTGTACATACTGCCCCTGTCATCCCCTCCGCACTCCTCTCCTGTACATACTGCCCCTGTCATACCCTCCGCACTCCTCTCCTGTACATACTGCCCCATCATCCCCCCGCACTCCTCTCCCATACATACTGCCCCTGTCATCCCCTCCGCACTCCTCTCCTGTACATACTGCCCCTGTCATCCCCTCCGCACTCCTCTCCTGTACATACTGCCCCATCATCCCCTCCGCACTCCTCTCCTGTACATACTGCCCCTGTCATACCCTCCGCACTCCTCTCCTGTACATACTGCCCCTATCATACCCTCCGCACTCCTCTCCCGTACATACTGCCCCATCATACCCTCCGCACTCCTCTCCCGTACATACTGCCCCTGTCATCCCCTCCGCACTCCTCTCCTGTACATACTGCCCCTGTCATCCCCTCCGCACTCCTCTCCTGTACATACTGCCCCATCATCCCCTCCGCACTCCTCTCCTGTACATACTGCCCCATCATCCCCTCCGCACTCCTCACCTGTACATACTGCCCCTGTCATACCCTCCGCACTCCTCTCCTGTACATACTGCCCCATCATCCCCTCCGCACTCCTCTCCTGTACATACTGCCCCTGTCATCCCCTCCGCACTCCTCTCCTGTACATACTGCCCCATCATACCCTCCGCACTCCTCTCCTGTACATACTGCCCCATCATACCCTCCGCACTCCTCTCCTGTACATACTGCCCCTGTCATCCCCTCCGCACTCCTCTCCTGTACATACTGCCCCTGTCATCCCCTCCGCACTCCTCTCCTGTACATACTGCCCCTGTCATCCCCTCCGCACTCCTCTCCTGTACATACTGCCCCATCATCCCCTCCGCACTCCTCTCCTGTACATACTGCCCCTGTCATCCCCTCCGCACTCCTCTCCTGTACATACTGCCCCTGTCATCCCCTCCGCACTCCTCTCCTGTACATACTGCCCCTGTCATCCCCTCCGCACTCCTCTCCTGTACATACTGCCCCTATCATCCCCTCCGCACTCCTCTCCTGTACATACTGCCCCATCATCCCCTCCGCACTCCTCTCCTGTACATACTGCCCCTGTCATCCCCTCCGCACTCCTCTCCTGTACATACTGCCCCTGTCATCCCCTCCGCACTCCTCTCCTGTACATACTGCCCCTGTCATCCCCTCCGCACTCCTCTCCTGTACATACTGCCCCTGTCATCCCCTCCGCACTCCTCTCCTGTACATACTGCCCCTGTCATCCCCTCCGCACTCCTCTCCTGTACATACTGCCCCTATCATCCCCTCCGCACTCCTCTCCTGTACATACTGCCCCTGTCATCCCCTCCGCACTCCTCCCCTGTACATACTGCCCCTGTCATACCCTCCGCACTCCTCTCCTGTACATACTGCCCCATCATCCCCTCCGCACTCCTCTCCTGTACATACTGCCCCTGTCATACCCTCCGCACTCCTCTCCTGTACATACTGCCCCTGTCATCCCCTCCACACTCCTCTCCTGTACATACTGCCCCTGTCATCCCCTCCGCACTCCTCTCCTGTACATACTGCCCCTGTCATCCCCTCCGCACTCCTCTCCTGTACATACTGCCCCTGTCATCCCCTCCGCACTCCTCTCCCTCCCCATACTGCCCCTGTCATCCCCTTCGCACTCCTCTCCTGTACATACTGCCCCTGTCATACCCTCCGCACTCCTCTCCTGTACATACTGCCCCTGTCATACCCTCCGCACTCCTCTCCTGTACATACTGCCCCTGTCATCCCCTCCACACTCCTCTCCTGTACATACTGCCCCTGTCATCCCCTCCGCACTCCTCTCCTGTACATACTGCCCCATCATACCCTCCGCACTCCTCTCCTGTACATACTGCCCCATCATCCCCTCCGCACTCCTCTCCCATACATACTGCCCCTGTCATCCCCTCCGCACTCCTCTCCTGTACATACTGCCCCATCATCCCCTCCGCACTCCTCTCCCATACATACTGCCCCTGTCATCCCCTCCACACTCCTCTCCTGTACATACTGCCCCATCATCCCCCCGCACTCCTCTCCCATACATACTGCCCCTGTCATCCCCTCCGCACTCCTCTCCTGTACATACTGCCCCTGTCATACCCTCCGCACTCCTCTCCTGTACATACTGCCCCTGTCATCCCCTCCGCACTCCTCTCCTGTACATACCGCCCACTGTCATATCCTCCACACTCCTCTCCTGTACATACTGCCCCATCATCCCCTCCGCACTCCTCTCCTGTACATACTGCCCCTGTCATCCCCTCCGCACTCCTCTCCTGTACATACTGCCCCTGTCATCCCCTCCGCACTCCTCTCCTGTACATACTGCCCCTGTCATCCCCTCCGCACTCCTCTCCTGTACATACTGCCCCTGTCATCCCCTCCGCACTCCTCTCCTGTACATACTGCCCCTGTCATCCCCTCCGCACTCCTCTCCTGTACATACTGCCCCTGTCATCCCCTCCGCACTCCTCTCCTGTACATACTGCCCCTGTCATCCCCTCCGCACTCCTCTCCTGTACATACTGCCCCTATCATCCCCTCCGCAGTCCTCTCCTGTACATACTGCCCCTGTCATCCCCTCCGCACTCCTCTCCTGTACATACTGCCCCATCATCCCCTCCGCACTCCTCTCCTGTACATACCACCCCCATCATCCCCTCCGCACTCCTCTCCTGTACATACTGCCCCTGTCATCCCCTCCGCACTCCTCTCCCTCCCCATACTGCCCCTATCATCCCCTCCGCACTCCTCTCCTGTACATACTGCCCCTGTCATCCCCTCCGCACTCCTCTCCTGTACATACTGCCCCATCATCCCCTCCGCACTCCTCCCCTGTACATACTGCCCCTGTCATCCCCTCCGCACTCCTCTCCTGTACATACTGCCCCATCATCCCCTCCGCACTCCTCCCCTGTACATACTGCCCCTGTCATACCCTCCGCACTCCTCTCCTGTACATACTGCCCCTGTCATCCCCTCCGCACTCCTCTCCCTCCCCATACTGCCCCTGTCATCCCCTTCGCACTCCTCCCCTGTACATACTGCCCCTGTCATCCCCTCCGCACTCCTCTCCTGTACATACTGCCCCTGTCATCCCCTCCGCACTCCTCTCCTGTACATACTGCCCCTGTCATCCCCTCCGCACTCCTCTCCTGTACATACTGCCCCTGTCATCCCCTCCGCACTCCTCTCCTGTACATACTGCCCCTGTCATCCCCTCCGCACTCCTCTCCTGTACATACTGCCCCTGTCATCCCCTCCACACTCCTCTCCTGTACATACTGCCCCTGTCATACCCTCCGCACTCCTCTCCTGTACATACTGCCCCTGTCATCCCCTCCGCACTCCTCTCCTGTACATACTGCCCCTGTCATCCCCTCCGCACTCCTCTCCCTCCCCATACTGCCCCTGTCATCCCCTCCGCACTCCTCTCCTGTACATACTGCCCCTGTCATCCCCTCCGCACTCCTCTCCTGTACATACTGCCCCTGTCATCCCCTCCGCACTCCTCTCCTGTACATACTGCCCCTGTCATCCCCTCCGCACTCCTCTCCTGTACATACTGCCCCTGTCATCCCCTCCGCACTCCTCTCCCTCCCCATACTGCCCCTGTCATCCCCTCCGCACTCCTCTCCTGTACATACTGCCCCTGTCATCCCCTCCGCACTCCTCTCCTGTACATACTGCCCCTGTCATCCCCTCCGCACTCCTCTCCTGTACATACTGCACCTGTCATCCCCTCCGCACTCCTCTCCTGTACATACTGCCCCTGTCATCCCCTCCGCACTCCTCTCCCTCCCCATACTGCCCCTGTCATCCCCTCCGCACTCCTCTCCTGTACATACTGCCCCATCATACCCTCCGCACTCCTCTCCTGTACATACTGCCCCATCATACCCTCCGCACTCCTCTCCTGTACATACTGCCCCTGTCATCCCCTCCGCACTCCTCTCCTGTACATACTGCCCCTGTCATCCCCTCCGCACTCCTCTCCTGTACATACTGCCCCTGTCATCCCCTCCGCACTCCTCTCCTGTACATACTGCCCCATCATCCCCTCCGCACTCCTCTCCTGTACATACTGCCCCTGTCATACCCTCCGCACTCCTCTCCTGTACATACTGCCCCTGTCATCCCCTCCACACTCCTCTCCTGTACATACTGCCCCATCATCCCCTCCGCACTCCTCCCCTGTACATACTGCCCCTGTCATCCCCTCCACACTCCTCTCCTGTACATACTGCCCCATCATACCCTCCGCACTCCTCTCCTGTACATACTGCCCCATCATACCCTCCGCACTCCTCTCCTGTACATACTGCCCCTGTCATCCCCTCCGCACTCCTCTCCTGTACATACTGCCCCTGTCATCCCCTCCGCACTCCTCTCCTGTACATACTGCCCCTGTCATCCCCTCCGCACTCCTCTCCTGTACATACTGCCCCATCATCCCCTCCGCACTCCTCTCCTGTACATACTGCCCCTGTCATACCCTCCGCACTCCTCTCCTGTACATACTGCCCCTGTCATCCCCTCCGCACTCCTCTCCTGTACATACTGCCCCATCATCCCCTCCGCACTCCTCTCCCTCCCCATACTGCCCCTGTCATCCCCTCCGCACTCCTCTCCTGTACATACTGCCCCTGTCATCCCCTCCGCACTCCTCTCCTGTACATACTGCCCCATCATACCCTCCGCACTCCTCTCCTGTACATACTGCCCCATCATCCCCTCCGCACTCCTCTCCCATACATACTGCCCCTGTCATCCCCTCCGCACTCCTCTCCTGTACATACTGCCCCATCATCCCCCCGCACTCCTCTCCCATACATACTGCCCCTGTCATCCCCTCCGCACTCCTCTCCTGTACATACTGCCCCTGTCATCCCCTCCGCACTCCTCTCCTGTACATACTGCCCCTGTCATACCCTCCACACTCCTCTCCTGTACATACTGCCCCTGTCATCCCCTCCGCACTCCTCTCCTGTACATACTGCCCCTGTCATCCCCTCCGCACTCCTCTCCTGTACATACTGCCCCTGTCATCCCCTCCGCACTCCTCTCCTGTACATACTGCCCCTGTCATCCCCTCCGCACTCCTCTCCTGTACATACTGCCCCTGTCATCCCCTCCGCACTCCTCTCCTGTACATACTGCCCCTGTCATCCCCTCCGCACTCCTCTCCTGTACATACTGCCCCATCATACCCTCCGCACTCCTCTCCTGTACATACTGCCCCTGTCATCCCCTCCGCACTCCTCTCCCTCCCCATACTGCCCCTGTCATACCCTCCGCACTCCTCTCCTGTACATACTGCCCCTGTCATCCCCTCCGCACTCCTCTCCTGTACATACTGCCCCTGTCATCCCCTCCGCACTCCTCTCCTCTACATACTGCCCCTGTCATCCCCTCCGCACTCCTCTCCTGTACATACTGCCCCTGTCATCCCCTCCGCACTCCTCTCCTGTACATACTGCCCCTGTCATCCCCTCCGCACTCCTCTCCCTCCCCATACTGCCCCTGTCATCCCCTTCGCACTCCTCTCCTGTACATACTGCCCCTGTCATACCCTCCGCACTCCTCTCCTGTACATACTGCCCCTGTCATCCCCTCCGCACTCCTCTCCTGTACATACTGCCCCTGTCATCCCCTCCGCACTCCTCTCCTGTACATACTGCCCCTGTCATCCCCTCCGCACTCCTCTCCTGTACATACTGCCCCATCATACCCTCCGCACTCCTCTCCTGTACATACTGCCCCCATCACACCCTCCGCACTCCTCTCCTGTACATACTGCCCCATCATCCCCTCCGCACTCCTCTCCCATACATACTGCCCCTGTCATCCCCTCCGCACTCCTCTCCTGTACATACTGCCCCTGTCATCCCCTCCGCACTCCTCTCCTGTACATACTGCCCCTGTCATCCCCTCCGCACTCCTCTCCTGTACATACTGCCCCTGTCATCCCCTCCGCACTCCTCTCCTGTACATACTGCCCCTGTCATCCCCTCCGCACTCCTCTCCTCTACATACTGCCCCTGTCATCCCCTCCGCACTCCTCTCCTGTACATACTGCCCCTGTCATACCCTCCGCACTCCTCTCCTGTACATACTGCCCCTGTCATACCCTCCGCACTCCTCTCCTGTACATACTGCCCCATCATCCCCTCCGCACTCCTCTCCTGTACATACTGCCCCTGTCATCCCCTCCGCACTCCTCTCCTGTACATACTGCCCCTGTCATCCCCTCCACACTCCTCTCCTGTACATACTGCCCCTGTCATCCCCTCCGCACTCCTCTCCTGTACATACTGCCCCTGTCATCCCCTCCGCACTCCTCTCCTGTACATACCACCCACTGTCATACCCTCCGCACTCCTCTCCTGTACATACTGCCCCTGTCATCCCCTCCGCACTCCTCTCCCGTACATACTGCACCATCATACCCTCCGCACTCCTCTCCCGTACATACTGCCCCATCATCCCCTCCGCACTCCTCTCCTGTACATACTGCCCCATCATCCCCTCCGCACTCCTCTCCCGTACATACTGCACCATCATACCCTCCGCACTCCTCTCCCGTACATACTGCCCCATCATACCCTCCGCACTCCTCTCCCGTACATACTGCCCCATCATACCCTCCGCACTCCTCTCCTGTACATACTGCCCCTGTCATCCCCTCCGCACTCCTCTCCTGTACATACTGCCCCATCATCCCCTCCGCACTCCTCTCCTGTACATACTGCCCCTGTCATACCCTCCGCACTCCTCTCCCATACATACTGCCCCTGTCATCCCCTCCGCACTCCTCTCCTGTACATACTGCCCCTGTCATCCCCTCCGCACTCCTCTCCTGTACATACTGCCCCTGTCATACCCTCCGCACTCCTCTCCTGTACATACTGCCCCATCATACCCTCCGCACTCCTCTCCCGTACATACTGCCCCTGTCATCCCCTCCGCACTCCTCTCCTGTACATACTGCCCCTGTCATCCCCTCCGCACTCCTCTCCTGTACATACTGCCCCATCATCCCCTCCGCACTCCTCTCCTGTACATACTGCCCCATCATCCCCTCCGCACTCCTCTCCTGTACATACTGCCCCTGTCATACCCTCCGCACTCCTCTCCTGTACATACTGCCCCTATCATCCCCTCCGCACTCCTCTCCTGTACATACTGCCCCTGTCATCCCCTCCGCACTCCTCTCCTGTACATACTGCCCCATCATACCCTCCGCACTCCTCTCCTGTACATACTGCCCCTGTCATCCCCTCCGCACTCCTCTCCTGTACATACTGCCCCTGTCATCCCCTCCGCACTCCTCTCCTGTACATACTGCCCCTGTCATCCCCTCCGCACTCCTCTCCTGTACATACTGCCCCTGTCATCCCCTCCGCACTCCTCTCCTGTACATACTGCCCCTGTCATCCCCTCCGCACTCCTCTCCTGTACATACTGCCCCTGTCATACCCTCCGCACTCCTCTCCTGTACATACTGCCCCATCATCCCCCCGCACTCCTCTCCCATACATACTGCCCCTGTCATCCCCTCCGCACTCCTCTCCTGTACATACTGCCCCTGTCATCCCCTCCGCACTCCTCTCCTGTACATACTGCCCCTGTCATCCCCTCCGCACTCCTCTCCTGTACATACTGCCCCTGTCATCCCCTCCGCACTCCTCTCCTGTACATACTGCCCCTGTCATCCCCTCCGCACTCCTCTCCTCTACATACTGCCCCTGTCATCCCCTCCGCACTCCTCTCCTGTACATACTGCCCCTGTCATACCCTCCGCACTCCTCTCCTGTACATACTGCCCCTGTCATACCCTCCGCACTCCTCTCCTGTACATACTGCCCCATCATCCCCTCCGCACTCCTCTCCTGTACATACTGCCCCTGTCATCCCCTCCGCACTCCTCTCCTGTACATACTGCCCCTGTCATCCCCTCCACACTCCTCTCCTGTACATACTGCCCCTGTCATCCCCTCCGCACTCCTCTCCTGTACATACTGCCCCTGTCATCCCCTCCGCACTCCTCTCCTGTACATACCACCCACTGTCATACCCTCCGCACTCCTCTCCTGTACATACTGCCCCTGTCATCCCCTCCGCACTCCTCTCCCGTACATACTGCACCATCATACCCTCCGCACTCCTCTCCCGTACATACTGCCCCATCATCCCCTCCGCACTCCTCTCCTGTACATACTGCCCCATCATCCCCTCCGCACTCCTCTCCCGTACATACTGCACCATCATACCCTCCGCACTCCTCTCCCGTACATACTGCCCCATCATACCCTCCGCACTCCTCTCCCGTACATACTGCCCCTGTCATCCCCTCCGCACTCCTCTCCTGTACATACTGCCCCTGTCATCCCCTCCGCACTCCTCTCCTGTACATACTGCCCCATCATCCCCTCCGCACTCCTCTCCTGTACATACTGCCCCTGTCATACCCTCCGCACTCCTCTCCCATACATACTGCCCCTGTCATCCCCTCCGCACTCCTCTCCTGTACATACTGCCCCTGTCATCCCCTCCGCACTCCTCTCCTGTACATACTGCCCCTGTCATCCCCTCCGCACTCCTCTCCTGTACATACTGCCCCTGTCATCCCCTCCGCACTCCTCTCCTGTACATACTGCCCCTGTCATCCCCTCCGCACTCCTCTCCTGTACATACTGCCCCTGTCATCCCCTCCGCACTCCTCTCCTGTACATACTGCCCCTGTCATCCCCTCCGCACTCCTCTCCTGTACATACTGCCCCTGTCATACCCTCCGCACTCCTCTCCTGTACATACTGCCCCTGTCATCCCCTCCGCACTCCTCTCCTGTACATACTGCCCCTGTCATCCCCTCCGCACTCCTCTCCTGTACATACTGCCCCTATCATCCCCTCCGCACTCCTCTCCCGTACATACTGCCCCTGTCATCCCCTCCGCACTCCTCTCCTGTACATACTGCCCCTGTCATCCCCCCGCACTCCTCTCCTGTACATACTGCCCCTGTCATACCCTCCGCACTCCTCTCCCATACATACTGCCCCTGTCATACCCTCCGCACTCCTCTCCTGTACATACTGCCCCTGTCATCCCCTCCGCACTCCTCTCCTGTACATACTGCCCCTGTCATCCCCTCCGCACTCCTCTCCTGTACATACTGCCCCATCATCCCCTCCGCACTCCTCTCCTGTACATACTGCCCCTGTCATACCCTCCGCACTCCTCTCCTGTACATACTGCCCCTGTCATCCCCTCCACACTCCTCTCCTGTACATACTACCCCTGTCATCCCCTCCGCACTCCTCTCCTGTACATACTGCCCCTGTCATCCCCTCCGCACTCCTCTCCTGTACATACTGCCCCTGTCATACCCTCCGCACTCCTCTCCTGTACATACTGCCCCTGTCATACCCTCCACACTCCTCTCCTGTACATACTGCCCCCTTCACACCCTCCACACTCCTCTCCTGTACATACTGCCCCCATCACACTCCTCTTCTGTACATACTGCCCCTTCACACCCTCCACACTCCTCTCCCGTATATACTGCCCCATCATACCCTCCGCACTCCTCTCCTGTACATACTGCCCCATCATACCCTCCGCACTCCTCTCCCGTATATACTGCACCATCATACCCTCCGCACTCCTCTCCCGTACATACTGCCCCATCATACCCTCCGCACTCCTCTCCCGTACATACTGCCCCTGTCATCCCCTCCGCACTCCTCTCCTGTACATACTGCCCCTGTCATCCCCTCCGCACTCCTCTCCTGTACATACTGCCCCATCATCCCCTCCGCACTCCTCTCCTGTACATACTGCCCCTGTCATCCCCTCCGCACTCCTCTCCTGTACATACTGCCCCATCATCCCCTCCGCACTCCTCTCCTGTACATACTGCCCCTGTCATCCCCTCCGCACTCCTCTCCTGTACATACTGCCCCTGTCATCCCCTCCGCACTCCTCTCCTGTACATACTGCCCCATCATCCCCTCCGCACTCCTCTCCTGTACATACTGCCCCTGTCATCCCCTCCGCACTCCTCTCCTGTACATACTGCCCCTGTCATCCCCTCCGCACTCCTCTCCTGTACATACTGCCCCATCATCCCCCCGCACTCCTCTCCCATACATACTGCCCCTGTCATCCCCTCCGCACTCCTCTCCTGTACATACTGCCCCTGTCATCCCCTCCGCACTCCTCTCCTGTACATACTGCCCCTGTCATCCCCTCCGCACTCCTCTCCTCTACATACTGCCCCTGTCATCCCCTCCGCACTCCTCTCCTGTACATACTGCCCCTGTCATCCCCTCCGCACTCCTCTCCTGTACATACTGCCCCTGTCATCCCCTCCGCACTCCTCTCCTGTACATACTGCCCCATCATCCCCTCCGCACTCCTCTCCTGTACATACTGCCCCTGTCATCCCCTCCGCACTCCTCTCCTGTACATACTGCCCCTGTCATCCCCTCCGCACTCCTCTCCTGTACATACTGCCCCTGTCATCCCCTCCGCACTCCTCTCCTGTACATACTGCCCCATCATCCCCTCCGCACTCCTCTCCTGTACATACTGCCCCTGTCATCCCCTCCGCACTCCTCTCCTGTACATACTGCCCCTGTCATCCCCTCCGCACTCCTCTCCTGTACATACTGCCCCATCATCCCCTCCGCACTCCTCTCCTGTACATACTGCCCCTGTCATCCCCTCCGCACTCCTCTCCTGTACATACTGCCCCTGTCATCCCCTCCGCACTCCTCTCCTGTACATACTGCCCCTGTCATCCCCTCCGCACTCCTCTCCTGTACATATTGCCCCTGTCATACCCTCCGCACTCCTCTCCTGTACATACTGCCCCTGTCATCCCCTCCACACTCCTCTCCTGTACATACTGCCCCTGTCATCCCCTCCACACTCCTCTCCTGTACATACTGCCCCTGTCATCCCCTCCGCACTCCTCTCCTGTACATACTGCCCCTGTCATCCCCTCCACACTCCTCTCCTGTACATACTGCCCCTGTCATACCCTCCGCACTCCTCTCCTGTACATACTGCCCCTGTCATCCCCTCCGCACTCCTCTCCTGTACATACTGCCCCATCATCCCCTCCGCACTCCTCTCCTGTACATACTGCCCCATCATCCCCTCCGCACTCCTCCCCTGTACATACTGCCCCTGTCATCCCCTCCGCACTCCTCTCCTGTACATACTGCCCCTGTCATCCCCTCCGCACTCCTCTCCTGTACATACTGCCCCTGTCATCCCCTCCGCACTCCTCTCCTGTACATACTGCCCCTGTCATCCCCTCCGCACTCCTCTCCTGTACATACTGCCCCTGTCATACCCTCCGCACTCCTCTCCTGTACATACTGCCCCTATCATCCCCTCCGCACTCCTCTCCTGTACATACTGCCCCTGTCATCCCCTCCGCACTCCTCTCCTGTACATACTGCCCCATCATACCCTCCGCACTCCTCTCCTGTACATACTGCCCCTGTCATACCCTCCGCACTCCTCTCCTGTACATACTGCCCCTGTCATCCCCTCCGCACTCCTCTCCTGTACATACTGCCCCTGTCATCCCCTCCGCACTCCTCTCCTGTACATACTGCCCCTGTCATCCCCTCCGCACTCCTCTCCTGTACATACTGCCCCTGTCATCCCCTCCGCACTCCTCTCCTGTACATACTGCCTCTGTCATCCCCTCCGCACTCCTCTCCTGTACATACTGCCCCTGTCATCCCCTCCGCACTCCTCTCCTGTACATACTGCCCCTGTCATCCCCTCCGCACTCCTCTCCTGTACATACTGCCCCTGTCATACCCTCCGCACTCCTCTCCTGCACATACTGCCCCATCATCCCCCCGCACTCCTCTCCCATACATACTGCCCCTGTCATACCCTCCACACTCCTCTCCTGTACATACTGCCCCTGTCATCCCCTCCGCACTCCTCTCCTGTACATACTGCCCCTGTCATACCCTCTGCACTCCTCTCCTGTACATACTGCCCCATCATCCCCCCGCACTCCTCTCCCATACATACTGCCCCTGTCATCCCCTCCGCACTCCTCTCCTGTACATACTGCCCCTGTCATACCCTCCACACTCCTCTCCTGTACATACTGCCCCTGTCATCCCCTCCGCACTCCTCTCCTGTACATACTGCCCCTGTCATCCCCTCCGCACTCCTCTCCTGTACATACTGCCCCTGTCATCCCCTCCGCACTCCTCTCCTGTACATACTGCCCCTGTCATCCCCTCCGCACTCCTCTCCTGTACATACTGCCCCTGTCATACCCTCCGCACTCCTCTCCTGCACATACTGCCCCATCATCCCCCCGCACTCCTCTCCCATACATACTGCCCCTGTCATACCCTCCACACTCCTCTCCTGTACATACTGCCCCTGTCATCCCCTCCGCACTCCTCTCCTGTACATACTGCCCCTGTCATACCCTCTGCACTCCTCTCCTGTACATACTGCCCCATCATCCCCCCGCACTCCTCTCCCATACATACTGCCCCTGTCATCCCCTCCGCACTCCTCTCCTGTACATACTGCCCCTGTCATACCCTCCACACTCCTCTCCTGTACATACTGCCCCTGTCATCCCCTCCGCACTCCTCTCCTGTACATACTGCCCCTGTCATCCCCTCCGCACTCCTCTCCTGTACATACTGCCCCTGTCATACCCTCCACACTCCTCTCCTGTACATACTGCCCCTGTCATACCCTCCACACTCCTCTCCTGTACATACTGCCCCTGTCATCCCCTCCGCACTCCTCTCCTGTACATACTGCCCCTGTCATCCCCTCCGCACTCCTCTCCCTCCCCATACTGCCCCTGTCATCCCCTCCGCACTCCTCTCCTGTACATACTGCCCCTGTCATCCCCTCCGCACTCCTCTCCTGTACATACTGCCCCTGTCATCCCCTCCGCACTCCTCTCCTGTACATACTGCCCCTGTCATCCCCTCCGCACTCCTCTCCTGTACATACTGCCCCTGTCATACCCTCCACACTCCTCTCCTGTACATACTGCCCCTGTCATACCCTCCACACTCCTCTCCTGTACATACTGCCCCTGTCATCCCCTCCGCACTCCTCTCCTGTACATACTGCCCCTGTCATCCCCTCCGCACTCCTCTCCCTCCCCATACTGCCCCTGTCATCCCCTCCGCACTCCTCTCCTGTACATACTGCCCCTGTCATCCCCTCCGCACTCCTCTCCTGTACATACTGCCCCTGTCATCCCCTCCGCACTCCTCTCCTGTACATACTGCCCCTGTCATCCCCTCCGCACTCCTCTCCTGTACATACTGCCCCTGTCATCCCCTCCGCACTCCTCTCCCTCCCCATACTGCCCCTGTCATCCCCTCCGCACTCCTCTCCTGTACATACTGCCCCTGTCATCCCCTCCGCACTCCTCTCCTGTACATACTGCCCCTGTCATCCCCTCCGCACTCCTCTCCTGTACATACTGCACCTGTCATCCCCTCCGCACTCCTCTCCTGTACATACTGCCCCTGTCATCCCCTCCGCACTCCTCTCCCTCCCCATACTGCCCCTGTCATCCCCTCCGCACTCCTCTCCTGTACATACTGCCCCATCATACCCTCCGCACTCCTCTCCTGTACATACTGCCCCATCATACCCTCCGCACTCCTCTCCTGTACATACTGCCCCTGTCATCCCCTCCGCACTCCTCTCCTGTACATACTGCCCCTGTCATCCCCTCCGCACTCCTCTCCTGTACATACTGCCCCTGTCATCCCCTCCGCACTCCTCTCCTGTACATACTGCCCCTGTCATCCCCTCCGCACTCCTCTCCTGTACATACTGCCCCTGTCATACCCTCCGCACTCCTCTCCTGTACATACTGCCCCTGTCATCCCCTCCACACTCCTCTCCTGTACATACTGCCCCTGTCATCCCCTCCGCACTCCTCTCCTGTACATACTGCCCCTGTCATCCCCTCCACACTCCTCTCCTGTACATACTGCCCCTGTCATACCCTCCGCACTCCTCTCCTGTACATACTGCCCCATCATACCCTCCGCACTCCTCTCCTGTACATACTGCCCCTGTCATCCCCTCCGCACTCCTCTCCTGTACATACTGCCCCTGTCATCCCCTCCGCACTCCTCTCCTGTACATACTGCCCCTGTCATCCCCTCCGCACTCCTCTCCTGTACATACTGCCCCTGTCATCCCCTCCGCACTCCTCTCCTGTACATACTGCCCCTGTCATCCCCTCCGCACTCCTCTCCTGTACATACTGCCCCTGTCATACCCTCTGCACTCCTCTCCTGTACATACTGCCCCTGTCATACCCTCCGCACTCCTCTCCTGTACATACTGCCCCTGTCATCCCCTCCGCACTCCTCTCCTGTACATACTGCCCCTGTCATCCCCTCCGCACTCCTCTCCCTCCCCATACTGCCCCTGTCATCCCCTTCGCACTCCTCCCCTGTACATACTGCCCCTGTCATACCCTCCGCACTCCTCTCCTGTACATACTGCCCCTGTCATCCCCTCCACACTCCTCTCCTGTACATACTGCCCCTGTCATCCCCTCCGCACTCCTCTCCTGTACATACTGCCCCATCATCCCCTCCGCACTCCTCTCCTGTACATACTGCCCCTGTCATACCCTCCGCACTCCTCTCCTGTACATACTGCCCCTGTCATCCCCTCCACACTCCTCTCCTGTACATACTGCCCCTGTCATACCCTCCGCACTCCTCTCCTGTACATACTGCCCCTGTCATCCCCTCCGCACTCCTCTCCTGTACATACTGCCCCTGTCATCCCCTCCACACTCCTCTCCTGTACATACTGCCCCTGTCATACCCTCCGCACTCCTCTCCTGTACATACTGCCCCTGTCATCCCCTCCGCACTCCTCTCCTGTACATACTGCCCCATCATCCCCTCCGCACTCCTCTCCTGTACATACTGCCCCATCATCCCCTCCGCACTCCTCCCCTGTACATACTGCCCCTGTCATCCCCTCCGCACTCCTCTCCTGTACATACTGCCCCTGTCATCCCCTCCACACTCCTCTCCTGTACATACTGCCCCATCATCCCCTCCACACTCCTCTCCTGTACATACTGCCCCTGTCATCCCCTCCACACTCCTCTCCTGTACATACTGCCCCTGTCATCCCCTCCGCACTCCTCTCCCTCCCCATACTACCCCTGTCATCCCCTCCGCACTCCTCTCCCTCCCCATACTGCCCCTGTCATCCCCTTCGCACTCCTCTCCTGTACATACTGCCCCTGTCATACCCTCCGCACTCCTCTCCTGTACATACTGCCCCTGTCATACCCTCCGCACTCCTCTCCTGTACATACTGCCCCTGTCATCCCCTCCACACTCCTCTCCTGTACATACTGCCCCTGTCATCCCCTCCGCACTCCTCTCCTGTACATACTGCCCCATCATACCCTCCGCACTCCTCTCCTGTACATACTGCCCCATCATCCCCTCCGCACTCCTCTCCCATACATACTGCCCCTGTCATCCCCTCCGCACTCCTCTCCTGTACATACTGCCCCATCATCCCCTCCGCACTCCTCTCCCATACATACTGCCCCTGTCATCCCCTCCGCACTCCTCTCCTGTACATACTGCCCCTGTCATCCCCTCCGCACTCCTCTCCTGTACATACTGCCCCTGTCATCCCCTCCGCACTCCTCTCCCATACATACTGCCCCTGTCATCCCCTCCGCACTCCTCTCCTGTACATACTGCCCCTGTCATCCCCTCCGCACTCCTCTCCTGTACATACCGCCCACTGTCATATCCTCCACACTCCTCTCCTGTACATACTGCCCCATCATCCCCTCCGCACTCCTCTCCTGTACATACTGCCCCTGTCATCCCCTCCGCACTCCTCTCCTGTACATACTGCCCCATCATCCCCTCTGCACTCCTCTCCTGTACATACTGCCCCTGTCATCCCCTCCGCACTCCTCTCCTGTACATACTGCCCCATCATCCCCTCTGCACTCCTCTCCTGTACATACTGCCCCTGTCATCCCCTCCGCACTCCTCTCCTGTACATACTGCCCCTGTCATCCCCTCCGCACTCCTCTCCCTCCCCATACTGCCCCTGTCATCCCCTCCGCACTCCTCTCCTGTACATACTGCCCCTGTCATACCCTCCGCACTCCTCTCCTGTACATACTGCCCCTGTCATACCCTCCGCACTCCTCTCCTGTACATACTGCCCCTGTCATCCCCTCCGCACTCCTCTCCTGTACATACTGCCCCTGTCATCCCCTCCGCACTCCTCTCCTGTACATACTGCCCCTGTCATACCCTCCGCACTCCTCTCCTGTACATACTGCCCCTGTCATCCCCTCCGCACTCCTCTCCTGTACATACTGCCCCTGTCATCCCCTCCGCACTCCTCTCCTGTACATACTGCCCCTGTCATCCCCTCCGCACTCCTCTCCTGTACATACTGCCCCTGTCATCCCCTCCGCACTCCTCTCCTGTACATACTGCCCCTGTCATCCCCTCCGCACTCCTCTCCTGTACATACTGCCCCTGTCATCCCCTCCGCACTCCTCTCCTGTACATACTGCCCCTGTCATCCCCTCCGCACTCCTCTCCTCTACACACTGCCCCTGTCATCCCCTCCGCACTCCTCTCCTGTACATACTGCCCCTGTCATCCCCTCCGCACTCCTCTCCTGTACATACTGCCCCTGTCATCCCCTCCGCACTCCTCTCCTGTACATACTACCCCTGTCATCCCCTCCGCACTCCTCTCCTGTACATACTGCCCCTGTCATCCCCTCCGCACTCCTCTCCTGTACATACTGCCCCTGTCATCCCCTCCGCACTCCTCTCCTGTACATACTGCCCCTGTCATCCCCTCCGCACTCCTCTCCTGTACATACTGCCCCATCATACCCTCCGCACTCCTCTCCTGTACATACTGCCCCATCATACCCTCCGCACTCCTCTCCTGTACATACTGCCCCTGTCATACCCTCCGCACTCCTCTCCTGTACATACTGCCACATCATACCCTCCGCACTCCTCTCCTGTACATACTGCCCCTGTCATCCCCTCCGCACTCCTCTCCTGTACATACTGCCCCATCATACCCTCCGCACTCCTCTCCTGTACATACTGCCCCTGTCATCCCCTCCGCACTCCTCTCCTGTACATACTGCCCCTGTCATCCCCTCCGCACTCCTCTCCTGTACATACTGCCCCTGTCATACCCTCCACACTCCTCTCCTGTACATACTGCCCCCTTCACACCCTCCACACTCCTCTCCTGTACATACTGCCCCTGTCATCCCCTCCGCACTCCTCTCCTGTACATACTGCCCCATCATACCCTCCGCACTCCTCTCCCGTACATACTGCCCCATCATCCCCTCCGCACTCCTCTCCCGTACATACTGCCCCATCATACCCTCCGCACTCCTCTCCCGTACATACTGCCCCTGTCATACCCTCCGCACTCCTCTCCTGTACATACTGCCCCTGTCATCCCCTCCGCACTCCTCTCCTGTACATACTGCCCCATCATACCCTCCGCACTCCTCTCCTGTACATACTGCCCCTGTCATCCCCTCCGCACTCCTCTCCTGTACATACTGCCCCTGTCATATCCTCCACACTCCTCTCCTGTACATACTGCCCCTGTCATATCCTCCACACTCCTCTCCTGTACATACTGCCCCTGTCATCCCCTCCGCACTCCTCTCCTGTACATACTGCCCCTGTCATACCCTCCGCACTCCTCTCCTGTACATACTGCCCCTGTCATACCCTCCACACTCCTCTCCCGTACATACTGCCCCATCATACCCTCCGCACTCCTCTCCTGTACATACTGCCCCATCATACCCTCCGCACTCCTCTCCTGTACATACTGCCCCTGTCATACCCTCCGCACTCCTCTCCTGTACATACTGCCCCATCATACCCTCCACACTCCTCTCCTGTACATACTGCCCCATCATACCCTCCGCACTCCTCTCCCGTACATACTGCCCCATCATACCCTCCGCACTCCTCTCCCGTACATACTGCCCCATCATACCCTCCGCACTCCTCTCCCGTACATACTGCCCCTGTCATACCCTCCGCACTCCTCTCCTGTACATACTGCCCCTGTCATACCCTCCGCACTCCTCTCCTGTACATACTGCCCCTGTCATACCCTCCACACTCCTCTCCTGTACATACTGCCCCTGTCATATCCTCCACACTCCTCTTCTGTACATACTGCCCCTGTCATACCCTCCGCACTCCTCTCCTGTACATACTGCCCCTGTCATACCCTCCACACTCCTCTCCCGTACATACTGCCCCATTATACCCTCCGCACTCCTCTCCTGTACATACTGCCCCATCATACCCTCCGCACTCCTCTCCTGTACATACTGCCCCTGTCATACCCTCCGCACTCCTCTCCTGTACATACTGCCCCCATCATACCCTCCGCACTCCTCTCCTGTACATACTGCCCCTGTCATCCCCTCCGCACTCCTCTCCCGTACATACTGCCCCATCATACCCTCCGCACTCCTCTCCCGTACATACTGCCCCATCATACCCTCCGCACTCCTCTCCCGTACATACTGCCCCTGTCATACCCTCCGCACTCCTCTCCCGTACATACTGCCCCTGTCATACCCTCCGCACTCCTCTCCTGTACATACTGCCCCATCATACCCTCCGCACTCCTCTCCTGTACATACTGCCCCATCATCCCCTCCGCACTCCTCTCCCATACATACTGCCCCTGTCATACCCTCCGCACTCCTCTCCTTTACATACTGCCCCATCATACCCTCCGCACTCCTCTCCTGTACATACTGCCCCATCATACCCTCCGCACTCCTCTCCTTTACATACTGCCCCATCATCCCCTCCGCACTCCTCTCCCGTACATACTGCCCCATCATACCCTCCGCACTCCTCTCCCGTACATACTGTCCCTGTCATACCCTCCGCACTCCTCTCCCGTACATACTGCCCCATCATACCCTCCGCACTCCTCTCCCGTACATACTGCCCCATCATACCCTCCGCACTCCTCTCCCGTACATACTGCCCCTGTCATACCCTCCGCACTCCTCTCCCGTACATACTGCCCCTGTCATACCCTCCGCACTCCTCTCCTGTACATACTGCCCCATCATACCCTCCGCACTCCTCTCCTTTACATACTGCCCCATCATCCCCTCCGCACTCCTCTCCTGTACATACTGCCCCATCATACCCTCCGCACTCCTCTCCCGTACATACTGCCCCATCATACCCTCCGCACTCCTCTCCCGTACATACTGCCCACTGTCATACCCTCCACACTCCTCTCCTGTACATACTGCCCCATCATACCCTCCGCACTCCTCTCCCGTACATACTGCCCCTGTCATACCCTCCGCACTCCTCTCCCGTACATACTGCCCCTGTCATACCCTCCGCACTCCTCTCCTGTACATACTGCCCCATCATACCCTCCGCACTCCTCTCCTTTACATACTGCCCCATCATCCCCTCCGCACTCCTCTCCTGTACATACTGCCCCATCATACCCTCCGCACTCCTCTCCCGTACATACTGCCCCATCATACCCTCCGCACTCCTCTCCCGTACATACTGCCCACTGTCATACCCTCCACACTCCTCTCCTGTACATACTGCCCCATCATACCCTCCGCACTCCTCTCCCGTACATACTGCCCCTGTCATACCCTCCGCACTCCTCTCCTGTACATACTGCCCCATCATACCCTCCGCACTCCTCTCCTTTACATACTGCCCCTGTCATCCCCTCCGCACTCCTCTCCTGTACATACTGCCCCTGTCATCCCCTCCGCACTCCTCTCCTGTACATACTGCCCCTGTCATCCCCTCCGCACTCCTCTCCCATACATACTGCCCCATCATCCCCTCCGCACTCCTCTCCCGTACATACTGCCCCATCATCCCCTCTGCACTCCTCTCCTGTACATACTGCCCCATCATACCCTCCGCACTCCTCTCCCGTACATACTGCCCCATCATCCCCTCTGCACTCCTCTCCTGTACATACTGCCCCATCATCCCCTCTGCACTCCTCTCCTGTACATACTGCCCCATCATACCCTCCGCACTCCTCTCCTGTACATACTGCCCCTGTCATACCCTCCGCACTCCTCTCCTGTACATACTGCCCCTGTCATCCCCTCCGCACTCCTCTCCTGTACATACTGCCCCTGTCATCCCCTCCGCACTCCTCTCCTGTACATACTGCCCCTGTCATACCCTCCGCACTCCTCTCCCGTACATACTGCCCCTGTCATACCCTCCGCACTCCTCTCCTGTACATACTGCCCCATCATACCCTCCGCACTCCTCTCCCGTACATACTGCCCCATCATCCCCTCTGCACTCCTCTCCTGTACATACTGCCCCATCATCCCCTCCACACTCCTCTCCTGTACATACTGCCCCATCATCCCCTCCGCACTCCTCTCCTGTACATACTGCCCCTGTCATCCCCTCCGCACTCCTCTCCTGTACATACTGCCCCTGTCATACCCTCCGCACTCCTCTCCCGTACATACTGCCCCTGTCATACCCTCCGCACTCCTCTCCTGTACATACTGCCCCATCATACCCTCCGCACTCCTCTCCTGTACATACTGCCCCATCATACCCTCCGCACTCCTCTCCCGTACATACTGCCCCATCATACTCTCCGTACTCCTCTCCCGTACATACTGCCCCATCATACCCTCCTCACTCCTCTCCCGTACATACTGCCCCATCATACCCTCCGCACTCCTCTCCCGTACATACTGCCCCATCATACCCTCCGCACTCCTCTCCCGTACATACTGCCCCATCATACCCTCCGCACTCCTCTCCCATACATACTGCCCCATCATCCCCTCCGCACTCCTCTCCTGTACATACTGCCCCTGTCATACCCTCCGCACTCCTCTCCTGTACATACTGCCCCATCATACCCTCCGCACTCCTCTCCCGTACATACTGCCCCATCATCCCCTCCGCACTCATCTCCTGTACATACTGCCCCATCATCCCCTCCGCACTCCTCTCCTGTACATACTGCCCCTGTCATACCCTCCGCACTCCTCTCCTGTACATACTGCCCCATCATCCCCTCTGCACTCCTCTCCTGTACATACTGCCCCATCATCCCCTCCGCACTCATCTCCTGTACATACTGCCCCATCATACCCTCCGCACTCCTCTCCTGTACATACTGCCCCAATCATCCCCTCCGCACTCCTCTCCTGTACATACTGCCCCTGTCATACCCTCCGCACTCCTCTCCTGTACATACTGCCCCATCATACCCTCCGCACTCCTCTCCCGTACATACTGCCCCATCATCCCCTCTGCACTCCTCTCCTGTACATACTGCCCCCGTCATACCCTCTGCACTCCTCTCCTGTACATACTGCCCCATCATCCCCTCCGCACTCCTCTCCCATACATACTGCCCCATCATCCCCTCCGCACTCCTCTCCTGTACATACTGCCCCCGTCATACCCTCCACACTCCTCTCCTGTACATACTGCCCCATCATCCCCTCCGCACTCCTCTCCCATACATACTGCCCCATCATCCCCTCCGCACTCCTCTCCTGTACATACTGCCCCCATCATCCCCTTCGCACTCCTCTCCTGTACATACTGCCCCATCATCCCCTCCGCACTCCTCTCCTGTACATACTGCCCCATCATCCCCTCCGCACTCCTCTCCTGTACATACTGCCCCATCATCCCCTCCGCACTCCTCTCCTCTACATACTGCCCCATCATCCCCTCCGCACTCCTCTCCCATACATACTGCCCCATCATACCCTCCGCACTCCTCTCCTCTACATACTGCCCCATCATCCCCTCCGCACTCCTCTCCTGTACATACTGCCCTATCATACCCTCCGCACTCCTCTCCTGTACATACTACCCCATCATCCCCCCGCACTCCTCTCCCATACATACTGCCCCATCATACCCTCCGCACTCCTCTCCTGTACATACTGCCCCATCATCCCCTCCACACTCCTCTCCTGTACATACTGCCCCTGTCATCCCCTCCGCACTCCTCTCCTGTACATACTGCCCCATCATCCCCTCCGCACTCCTCTCCTGTACATATTGCCCCTGTCATACCCTCCGCACTCCTCTCCTGTACATACTGCCCCTGTCATACCCTCCGCACTCCTCTCCTGTACATACTGCCCCTATCATACCCTCCGCACTCCTCTCCTGTACATACTGCCCCATCATCCCCTCCACACTCCTCTCCTGTACATACTGCACCATCATACCCTCCGCACTCCTCTCCTGTACATACTGCCCCTGTCATCCCCTCCGCACTCCTCTCCTGTACATACTGCCCCATCATCCCCTCCGCACTCCTCTCCTGTACATACTACCCCATCATCCCCCCGCACTCCTCTCCCATACATACTGCCCCATCATACCCTCCGCACTCCTCTCCTGTACATACTGCCCCTGTCATCCCCTCCGCACTCCTCTCCTGTACATACTGCCCCTGTCATCCCCTCCGCACTCCTCTCCTGTACATACTGCCCCTGTCATACCCTCCGCACTCCTCTCCTGTGCATACTGCCCCTATCATACCCTCCGCACTCCTCTCCTGTACATACTGCCCCATCATCCCCTCTGCACTCCTCTCCTGTACATATTACCCCATCATCCCCCCGCACTCCTCTCCCATACATACTGCCCCATCATACCCTCCGCACTCCTCTCCTGTACATACTGCCCCTGTCATCCCCTCCGCACTCCTCTCCTGTACATACTGCCCCCATCATACCCTCCACACTCCTCTCCTGTACATACTACCCCATCATCCCCCCGCACTCCTCTCCTGTACATACTACCCCATCATCCCCCCGCACTCCTCTCCTGTACATACTACCCCATCATCCCTCCGCACTCCTCTCCTGTACATACTGCCCCATCATACCCTCCAGAAATGTTATTTAATCACAAAACTATATGTATACGACATAAAAAAATGCAGTTCATTACATTGTACAGAGGTAATGAATTTAATGTACTACAAAAAATTTTTTTTTTAACATGTGCTGCTAAAGTGTTCGGGTTTGGCTTGAAGAAAAGGTGGCAACCCTACCCCCACGTCCCTGCTGGGTTCCTAGCTTGGCACTCACATATACTCCTCAAGCATCACCCCACTGGCCTGCTCGGTCCCTGGCTTGGCACACAAGACTGCTCCACAAGTGTCACCTCAGCTGGTTGGGTCCCTGGCATGGCACACAAGACTGCTCCACAAGCGTCACCTCCACTGGTTGGGTCCCTGGCTTGGCACACAAGACTGCTCCACAAGCGTCACCTCCGCTGGTTGGGTTCCTGGCTTGGCACACAAGACTGCTCCACAAGCGTCACCTCCACTGGTTGGGCCCCTGGCTTGGCACACAAGACTGCTCCACAAGCGTCACCTCTGCTGGTTGGGTCCCTGGCTTGGCACACAAGACTGCTCCAGAAGCGTCACCTCCACTGGTTGGGTCCCTGGCTTGGCACACAAGACTGCTCCACAAGTGTCACCTCAGCTGGTTGGGTCCCTGGCTTGGCACACAAGACTGCTCCACAAGCGTCACCTCCACTGGTTGGGTCCCTGGCTTGGCACACAAGACTGCTCCAGAAGCGTCACCTCCACTGGTTGGGTCCCTGGCTTGGCACACAAGACTGCTCCACAAGTGTCACCTCTGCTGGTTGGGTCCCTGGCTTGGCACACAAGACTGCTCCACAAGTGTCACCTCAGCTGGTTGGGTCCCTGGCTTGGCACACAAGACTGCTCCACAAGCGTCACCTCCACTGGTTGGGTCCCTGGCTTGGCACACAAGACTGCTCCAGAAGCGTCACCTCCACTGGTTGGGTCCCTGGCTTGGCACACAAGACTGCTCCACAAGCGTCACCTCCACTGGTTGGGTCCCTGGCTTGGCACACAAGACTGCTCCAGAAGCGTCACCTCCACTGGTTGGGTCCCTGGCTTGGCACACAAGACTGCTCCACAAGCGTCACCTCCGCTGGTTGGGTCCCTGGCTTGGCACACAAGACTGCTCCACAAGCGTCACCTCCACTGGTTGGGTCCCTGGCTTGGCACACAAGACTGCTCCAGAAGCGTCACCTCCACTGGTTCGGTCCCTGGCTTGGCACACAAGACTGCTCCACAAGCGTCACCTCCACTGGTTGGGCCCCTGGCTTGGCACACAAGACTGTTCCACAAGAGTCACCTCCGCTGGTTGGGTCCCTGGCTTGGCACACAAGACTGCTCCACAAGCGTCACCTCCACTGGTTGGGTCCCTGGCTTGGCACACAAGACTGCTCCAGAAGCGTCACCTCCACTGGTTGGGTCCCTGGCTTGGCACACAAGACTGCTCCATCAGAGTCACCTCCGCTGGTTGGGTCCCTGGCTTGGCACACAAGACTGCTCCAGAAGCGTCACCTCCACTGGTTGGGTCCCTGGCTTGGCACACAAGACTGCTCCACAAGCGTCACCTCCGCTGGTTGGGTCCCTGGCTTGGCACACAAGACTGCTCCAGAAGCATCACCTCCACTGGTTGGGTCCCTGGCTTGGCACACAAGACTGCTCCACAAGTGTCACCTCTGCTGGTTGGGTCCCTGGCTTGGCACACAAGACTGCTCCACAAGTGTCACCTCAGCTGGTTGGGTCCCTGGCTTGGCACACAAGACTGCTCCACAAGCGTCACCTCCACTGGTTGGGTCCCTGGCTTGGCACACAAGACTGCTCCAGAAGCGTCACCTCCACTGGTTGGGTCCCTGGCTTGGCACACAAGACTGCTCCACAAGCGTCACCTCCGCTGGTTGGGTCCCTGGCTTGGCACACAAGACTGCTCCAGAAGCGTCACCTCCACTGGTTGGGTCCCTGGCTTGGCACACAAGACTGCTCCACAAGCATCACCTCCACTGGTTGGGCCCCTGGCTTGGCACACAAGACTGTTCCACAAGAGTCACCTCCGCTGGTTGGGTCCCTGGCTTGGCACACAAGACTGCTCCACAAGCGTCACCTCCACTGGTTGGGTCCCTGGCTTGGCACACAAGACTGCTCCAGAAGCGTCACCTCCACTGGTTGGGTCCCTGGCTTGGCACACAAGACTGCTCCACAAGCGTCACCTCCACTGGTTGGGCCCCTGGCTTGGCACACAAGACTGTTCCACAAGAGTCACCTCCGCTGGTTGGGTCCCTGGCTTGGCACACAAGACTGCTCCACAAGCGTCACCTCCACTGGTTGGGTCCCTGGCTTGGCACACAAGACTGCTCCAGAAGCGTCACCTCCACTGGTTGGGTCCCTGGCTTGGCACACAAGACTGCTCCATAAGAGTCACCTCCGCTGGTTGGGTCCCTGGCTTGGCACACAAGACTGCTCCACAAGCGTCACCTCCACTGGTTGGGTCCCTGGCTTGGCAAACAAGACTGTTCCACAAGCGTCACCTCCGCTGGTTGGGTCCCTGGCTTGGCACACAAGACTGCTCCACAAGAGTCACCTCCGCTGGTTGGGTCCCTGGCTTGGCACACAAGACTGCTCCACAAGAGTCACCTCCGCTGGTTGGGTCCCTGGCTTGGCACACAAGACTGCTCCACAAGAGTCACCTTCGCTGGTTGGGTCCCTGGCTTGGCACACAAGACTGCTCCACAAGTGTCACCTCTGCTGGTTGGGTCCCTGGCTTGGCACACAAGACTGCTCCACAAGAGTCACCTCCGCTGGTTGGGTCCCTGGCTTGGCACACAAGACTGCTCCACAAGAGTCACCTCCGCTGGTTGGGTCCCTGGCTTGGCACACAAGACTGCTCCACAAGCGTCACCTCCACTGGTTGGGTCCCTGGCTTGGCAAACAAGCCTGTTCCACAAGCGTCACCTCTGCTGGTTGGGTCCCTGGCTTGGCACACAAGACTGCTCCACAAGCGTCACCTCTGCTGGTTGGGTCCCTGGCTTGGCACACAAGACTGCTCCACAAGCGTCACCTCTGCTGGTTGGGTCCCTGGCTTGGCACAAAAGACTGCTCCACAAGAGTCACCTCCGCTGGTTGGGTCCCTGGCTTGGCACACAAGACTGCTCCACAAGAGTCACCTCCGCTGGTTGGGTCCCTGGCTTGGCACACAAGACTGTTCCACAAGCGTCACCTCTGCTGGTTGGGTCCCTGGCTTGGCACACAAGACTGCTCCACAAGCGTCACCTCTGCTGGTTGGGTCCCTGGCTTGGCACACAAGACTGCTCCACAAGCGTCACCTCTGCTGGTTGGGTCCCTGGCTTGGCACACAAGACTGCTCCACAAGCGTCACCTCCACTGGTTGGGTCCCTGGCTTCGCACAGACTGCTCCACAAGGGTCACCTCCGCTGGTTGGGTCCCTGGCTTGGCACACAAGACTGCTCCACAAGCGTCACCTCTGCTGGTTGGGTCCCTGGCTTGGCACACAAGACTGCTCCACAAGTGTCACCTCCGCTGGTTGGGTCCCTGGCTTGGCACACAAGACTGCTCCACAAGCGTCACCTCTGCTGGTTGGGTCCCTGGCTTGGCACACAAGACTGCTCCACAAGCGTCACCTCCGCTGGTTGGGCCCCTGGCTTGGCACACAAGACTGCTCCATAAGAGTCACCTCCGCTGGTTGGGTCCCTGGCTTGGCACACAAGACTGCTCCACAAGCGTCACCTCCACTGGTTGGGTCCCTGGCTTGGCAAACAAGACTGTTCCACAAGCGTCACCTCCGCTGGTTGGGTCCCTGGCTTGGCACACAAGACTGCTCCACAAGAGTCACCTCCGCTGGTTGGGTCCCTGGCTTGGCACACAAGACTGCTCCACAAGAGTCACCTCCGCTGGTTGGGTCCCTGGCTTGGCACACAAGACTGCTCCACAAGAGTCACCTTCGCTGGTTGGGTCCCTGGCTTGGCACACAAGACTGCTCCACAAGTGTCACCTCTGCTGGTTGGGTCCCTGGCTTGGCACACAAGACTGCTCCACAAGAGTCACCTCCGCTGGTTGGGTCCCTGGCTTGGCACACAAGACTGCTCCACAAGAGTCACCTCCGCTGGTTGGGTCCCTGGCTTGGCACACAAGACTGCTCCACAAGCGTCACCTCCACTGGTTGGGTCCCTGGCTTGGCAAACAAGCCTGTTCCACAAGCGTCACCTCTGCTGGTTGGGTCCCTGGCTTGGCACACAAGACTGCTCCACAAGCGTCACCTCTGCTGGTTGGGTCCCTGGCTTGGCACACAAGACTGCTCCACAAGCGTCACCTCTGCTGGTTGGGTCCCTGGCTTGGCACAAAAGACTGCTCCACAAGAGTCACCTCCGCTGGTTGGGTCCCTGGCTTGGCACACAAGACTGCTCCACAAGAGTCACCTCCGCTGGTTGGGTCCCTGGCTTGGCACACAAGACTGCTCCACAAGCGTCACCTCCACTGGTTGGGTCCCTGGCTTGGCACACAAGACTGCTCCACAAGCGTCACCTCCACTGGTTGGGTCCCTGGCTTGGCAAACAAGCCTGTTCCACAAGCGTCACCTCTGCTGGTTGGGTCCCTGGCTTGGCACACAAGACTGCTCCACAAGCGTCACCTCTGCTGGTTGGGTCCCTGGCTTGGCACACAAGACTGCTCCACAAGCGTCACCTCTGCTGGTTGGGTCCCTGGCTTGGCACACAAGACTGCTCCACAAGCGTCACCTCCACTGGTTGGGTCCCTGGCTTCGCACAGACTGCTCCACAAGGGTCACCTCCGCTGGTTGGGTCCCTGGCTTGGCACACAAGACTGCTCCACAAGCGTCACCTCTGCTGGTTGGGTCCCTGGCTTGGCACACAAGACTGCTCCACAAGTGTCACCTCCGCTGGTTGGGTCCCTGGCTTGGCACACAAGACTGCTCCACAAGCGTCACCTCTGCTGGTTGGGTCCCTGGCTTGGCACACAAGACTGCTCCACAAGCGTCACCTCCGCTGGTTGGGCCCCTGGCTTGGCAAACAAGACTGCTCCACAAGCGTCACCTCTGCTGGTTGGGTCCCTGGCATGGCACACAAGACTGCTCCACAAGCATCACCTCAACTGGTTGGGTCCCTGGCTTGGCACACAAGACTGCTCCACAAGCATCACCTCTGCTGGTTGGGTCCCTGGCTTGGCACACAAGACTGCTCCACAAGCATCACCTCTGCTGGTTGGGTCCCTGGCTTGGCAAACAAGACTGCTCCACAAGAGTCACCTCCGCTGGTTGGGTCCCTGGCTTGGCACACAAGACTGCTCCACAAGCGTCACCTCCACTGGTTGGGCCCCTGGCTTGGCACACAAGACTGCTCCACAAGCGTCACCTCTGCTGGTTGGGTCCCTGGCTTGGCAAACAAGACTGCTCCACAAGCGTCACCTCCGCTGGTTGGGCCCCTGGCTTGGCAAACAAGACTGCTCCACAAGAGTCACCTCCGCTGGTTGGGTCCCTGGCTTGGCACACAAGACTGTTCCACAAGCGTCACCTCTGCTGGTTGGGTCCCTGGCTTGGCACACAAGACTGCTCCACAAGTGTCACCTCTGCTGGTTGGGTCCCTGGCTTGGCACACAAGACTGCTCCACAAGCGTCGCCTCTGCTGGTTGGGTCCCTGGCTTGGCACACAAGACTGTTCCACAAGTGTCACCTCTGCTGGTTGGGTCCCTGGCTTGGCACACAAGACTGTTCCACAAGCGTCACCTCTGCTGGTTGGGTCCCTGGCTTGGCACACAAGACTGCTCCACAAGTGTCACCTCTGCTGGTTGGGTCCCTGGCTTGGCACACAAGACTGCTCCACAAGCATCACCTCTGCTGGTTGGGTCCCTGGCTTGGCACACAAGACTGCTCCACAAGCGTCACCTCCGCTGGTTGGGTTCCTGGCTTGGCACTAGGGATGAGCCGAACACCCCCCGGTTCGGTTCGCACCAGAACCCGCGAACGGACCGCAAGTTCGCACGAACGTTAGAACCCCATTGACGTCTATGGGACTCGAACGTTCGAAATCAAAAGTGCTCATTTTAAAGGCTAATTTGCATGGTATTGTCCTAAAAAGGGTTTGGGGACCCGGGTCCTACCCCAGGGGACATGTATCAATGCAAAAAAAACTTTTAAAAACGGCCGTTTTTTCGGGAGCAGTGATTTTAATGATGCTTAAAGTAAAAAAAAAAAAGTGAAATATTCCTTTAAATATCGTACCTGGGGGGTGTCTATAGTATGCCTGTAAAGTGACGCGTGTTTCCCATGTTTAGAACAGTCCCTGCACCAAATGTCATTTTTAAAGGAAAAAATCTCATTTAAAACTGCTTGCGGGTTTAATGTCATGTCGGGTCCTGGCAATATGGATGAAAATCAGTGAGACAAACGGCATGGGTACCCCCCAGTCCATTACCAGGCCCTTTGGGTCTTGTATGGATATTAAGGGGAACCCCGCACCCAAATTAAAATAAGGAAAGGTCCCTATATACTCTGAACAGCAGTATACAGGCGGTGCAAACAAGACAGGGACTGTAGGTTTGTTGTTAAGTAGAATCTCTTTGTAATTTTGAACATTTTTAATGTGTTTAGCTCCAGCCAAAAAATCTTTTCTAAGCTTTTTGGAAAACATAGGGAAGGGTTATCACCCCTGTGACATTTGTTTTGCGTCTTTCCTCCTCTTCAGAAGATTTCACCTCACTTTTTGTCCCAATGAAAAATGTTTTTTGAAAATTTGGGTTTTTTTGTGGAACAAGGATTGGAAAGCATCAGTGGAAAGGAGAAATTGTTTTCCCATATTAACTCTTACATGAGAGAATTTCCCTTCCTAGGGGTAGATTTCATCTCACTTCCTGTTGTCTCCTTCCGTTTGCAAGTAGGAGTCGTTTGTAAGTTAGATGTTTGAAAGTAGGGTCCTGCCCTATATACTCAGCAGAAATTTGGGCCTTAGGTGTTGCTGTGGCCAAAACACTGTAAGCCCTCACAGGGCCCTGCTGTGAAATATTAGATCAAGAATTGTAATTACATGCCCCTGTTGAACAGGAGCTGAACAATTAGGCCTTAGGCACTGGTGCTGGTGCCACAACACTGCAACCCCTCACAGACACTCTAGTTGGAACGCAGGAACGAGCACTGCTGCAAAGTATTGCATCAAAAATTGTAATTACACGCCCCTGTTAGACAGGGGCAGAAAAATTGGGCCTTAGGCACTGGTGCTGGTGCCACAACACTGCAACCCCTCACAGACACTCTAGTTGGAACGCAGGAACGAGCACTGCTGCAAAGTATTGCATCAAAAATTGTAATTACACGCCCCTGTTAGACAGGGGCAGAAAAATTGGGCCTTAGGCACTGGTGCTGGTGCCACAACACTGCAACCCCTCACAGACACTCTAGTTGGAACGCAGGAACGAGCACTGCTGCAAAGTATTGCATCAAAAATTGTAATTACACGCCCCTGTTAGACAGGGGCAGAAAAATTGGGCCTTAGGCACTGGTGCTGGTGCCACAACACTGCAACCCCTCACAGACACTCTAGTTGGAACGCAGGAACGAGCACTGCTGCAAAGTATTGCATCAAAAATTGTAATTACACGCCCCTGTTAGACAGGGGCAGAAAAATTGGGCCTTAGGCACTGGTGCTGGTGCCACAACACTGCAACCCCTCACAGACACTCTAGTTGGAACGCAGGAACGAGCACTGCTGCAAAGTATTGCATCAAAAATTGTAATTACACGCCCCTGTTAGACAGGGGCAGAAAAATTGGGCCTTAGGCACTGGTGCTGGTGCCACAACACTGCAACCCCTCACAGACACTCTAGTTGGAACGCAGGAACGAGCACTGCTGCAAAGTATTGCATCAAAAATTGTAATTACACGCCCCTGTTAGACAGGGGCAGAAAAATTGGGCCTTAGGCACTGGTGCTGGTGCCACAACACTGCAACCCCTCACAGACACTCTAGTTGGAATGCAGGAACGAGCCGTGCTGCAAAGTATTACATCAAAAATTGTAATTACACGCCCCTGTTATACAGGGGCTGAAAAATTGTGCCTTAGGCACTGGTGGTGGCGCCCAGAACCAAAAATGTTCTTACAAGCTATCAGCGTGATGATTGAGGAGGAAGAGGATAATTACTCAGGGATAATCACTCAGCATCAGCATAGGCAGTCTTTGAAGGGATCTGAAAAAAATTATTCAGTTACATCAGCATCAGGTGCTTGGTAGCTGGTGGTGATCCAAGACTGATTCATTTTTATGAAGGTCAGCCGATCGACCGAGTCAGTGGACAGACGCACCCTGTGATCGGTTACCACGCCTCCAGCAGCACTGAATGTACGTTCCGAAAGAACGCTGGATGCAGGACAGGCCAGTAGCTCAATTGCATACTGTGCAAGCTCTGGCCAGTGATCCATCCTCAAGACCCAGTAACCCAGAGGATTTTCGGTGGGAAAGGTGTCCAAGTCTGATCTTGCCCCTAGGTATTCCTGCACCATGTAAAACAGACGCTGGCGATGGTTGCTGGAACCGATCATACCTTGGGGCTGCGGACCAAAAAATTGTCTGAACGCATCGGTCAGACGGCCACCTTCTCCACCGCTCCTTCTTTGACTGACCGAAGCCTCAGCAACACGTTGTCCAGAAACAGGAGTTTGTAACCTCCCAGTCTCTGGGAACGCGTTGCACAGACCTTTCTGCAAGGCCTCCCGAAGATGTTTCATCCTCTGCTCCCTCTGCGATGGCAAGATAAGGTCCGCAACCTTACCCTTGTAACGTGGATCAAGGAGGGTTGCCAGCCAGTATTGGTCCTTCTCCTTGATACCACGAATACGAGGATCCTTACGCAGGCTTTGCAGGATCAGGGAGGCCATGCAGCGTAGGTTTGCTGAGGCATTCGGTCCGGAGTCCTCTGGGTCACTAAGGACAACAACGTCCGCAGCCACCTCCTCCCAGCCACGTACAAGTCCATGTGTTCCTTGGGACTGATCCCTTAAAGACTGCTGATGCTGAGTGCCAGGCTCCACCTCCATACTGACACAATCTTCCTCCTCCTCCTCCTCCTCCTCCTCGTCCTCTTCCTGTGTGATCGGCGGGCACGCAGGAACACTGTCTGGATAAAGGGGGCCTTGAGAGCTAAGGAAGTCCTCCTCTTCCTGCCTCTGTTCTGCCTCAAGTGCCCTGTCCATTATTCCACGCAGCGTGTGCTCCAACAGGTGGACAAGGGGGACAGTGTCACTGATGCATGCACTGTCAGTGCTCACCATCCTCGTGGCCTCCTCGAATGGTGACAGGACAGTGCATGCATCCCTGATCATGGCCCACTGGCGTGGGGAAAAAAAACCAAGGTCCCCTGACCCTGTCCTGGTGCCATAGTCGCACAGGTACTCATTGATGGCCCTCTGCTGCGTGTGCAGCCGCTGCAGCATGGCCAACGTCGAGTTCCACCTGGTGGGCATGTCACAGATTAGGCGGTTCTTGGGCAGGTTAAACTCCTTTTGGAGGTCCGTCAGCCGAGCACTGGCATTATATGACCGGCGGAAATGCACACAGACTTTCCTGGCCTGCCTCAGGACATCCTGTAAGCCCGGGTACCTGCCCAAGAACCGCTGCACCACCAAGTTAAGGACGTGAGCCAAACAGGGCACATGGGTCAGTTGTCCCTGTCGGAGGGCAGAGAGGAGGTTGGTGCCATTGTCGCAAACCACCATTCCTGCCTTAAGTTGGCGTGGCGTCAACCACCTCTGAACCTGCCCCTGCAGAGCTGACAGAACCTCTGCCCCAGTGTGGCTCCTGTCCCCCAAGCACACCAGCTCAAGCACCGCATGGCATCTTTTGGCCTGCGTACTTGCGTAGCCCCTTGAACGCCTACGGAGCACCGCTGGTTCCGAGGAAGAGGCCATGGAGGAAGAAGAAGAGGAGGGGGTGGAGGAGAGAGGTGTGTCACAATCAGCATTTTGGAGGCGTGGTGGCGGAACAACCTCCAACACTACTGCACCTTGTCCTGCATCCTTCCCAGCTGCCAGCAGAGTCACCCAATGCGCCGTGAAACTTAAGTAACGTCCCTGTCCATGCCTGCTGGACCATGAGTCAGCGGTAATATGCACCTTACCGCTGACCGCCCTGTCCAGCGAGGCATGGACATTGCCTTCCACATGCCGGTAGAGAGCCGGAATCGCCTTCCGTGAGAAAAAGTGGCGTTTGGGTACCTGCCACTGAGGAACCGCACATTCCACAAACTCACGGAAGGGGGCAGAGTCTACCAACTGAAAAGGCAGCAGTTGAAGTGCTAGCAATTTTGCCAAGCTAGCATTCAACCGCTGGGCATGTGGATGGCTGGGAGCAAACTTCTTTCGGCGGTGCAGCAGCTGGGGCAGGGAAATTTGCCTGGTACAATCTGACGTCGGTGTACCAAAAGCAGATTGCCCACAAGTACTTGGCTGTGACACACCTAATTCTACACCTTCATTCCTCTCACTGCAGGTCTCAGAGAGGACTGAAGGTCTAGTGGGGTTGGAAATCTCAGCTGATGAGGAGCAAGGAGAGATCCTCTTTGTTCTTTGGTGTGGGTCTTTCAGATACGCTTGCCAACGAACTGCATGGCAGGTCAACATATGTCTGGTCAAGCATGTGGTACCCAAGCGGGAGATGTTTTGGCCACGCGAGATACGCTTGAGACATATGTTGCAAATAGCAGCGGTGCGATCTGATGCACTCGTCTCAAAAAAGGCCCACACCAAAGAACTTTTTGAATAACGCGCAGAGACTGCAGCGCCCTGCACATGTGGAGCTTTGGGGTGTGATGCAGTCAATGTGCTGCCCTTAGGCTGGCCCCTGGAGGGCATCCTGCCTCGTTGGTGATGTGCCGCCTCCTCCTCCTCCTCCTCCTCCTCTCTCCTATCAGGCACCCACGTTGAGTCAGTGACCTCATCATCCCCTCCCTCCTCATCACTGGAGCAAACCTGGCAGTATGCTGCAGCAGGGGGAGCATGACTGCCAGATTGCTGTCCTTCTTGGGCACCCCCTCTGTCCGTGCTCATGTTACTGCCTTCATCGAGCTCAGTATCATCATCAGAGCCTTCCAAACGCTGGGCATCCTCCTGGAGCATGTACCCAACACTGTGGTCAAACAGTTCGAGGGAATCCTCAGGAGGACATGGTGGAGCTAGGGAAGGAGTCACTGATGACATTGAGCTGAGGGAAGAGGCCGCTGCTTTGCCAGACAAAGCACCCTGGGCATGGGTGAGAGAGGATGAGGAGGATGAGGACGGCTTGGTCATCCACTCGACCAAGTTTTCCGCATGTTGCGGCTCAACACGGCCAGCTGCCGAAAAAAAGGCCAAGCGTGTCCCATGGCCACGTGCTGATGAGGATGCACCGTCTCCACGACCAGCACTAGACACAGAGCCTGCTTGCCCTCTCTTATTGGCTTGTGACTGTCTGCCTCTCCTTCTTGGCCTTCCAGACATACTAATGGCCTGTAGCTGCACTAAGCTGGGATAGAACACCTGTAATTTTCTTCAGGTAGCTTTATATACTGTAACCAGACAAGCCTGCCTGTCAGTAGGAAGATAACAGGAACGGATCTAGCTGAACACTGTGAGCAGGACACACTGTACTAAATGTAAATAGTCTAGCTGCCTGACCGTGGTACTAATAGGATCAAAAAGAACACCTGTAATTTTCTTCAGGTAGCTTTATATACTGTAACCAGACAAGCCTGCCTGTCAGTAGGAAGATAACAGGAACGGATCTAGCTGAACACTGTGAGCAGGACGCACTGCACTGAATGTAAATAGCAGGAACGGATCTAGCTGAACACTGTGAGCAGGACGCACTGCACTGAATGTAAATAGCAGGAACGGATCTAGCTGAACACTGTGAGCAGGACGCACTGCACTGAATGTAAATAGCAGGAACGGATCTAGCTGAACACTGTGAGCAGGACGCACTGCACTGAATGTAAATAGCAGGAACGGATCTAGCTGAACACTGTGAGCAGGACGCACTGCACTGAATGTAAATAGCAGGAACGGATCTAGCTGAACACTGTGAGCAGGACGCACTGCACTGAATGTAAATAGCAGGAACGGATCTAGCTGAACACTGTGAGCAGGACGCACTGCACTGAATGTAAATAGCAGGAACGGATCTAGCTGAACACTGTGAGCAGGACGCACTGCACTGAATGTCAATAGCAGGAACGGATCTAGCTGAACACTGTGAGCAGGACGCACTGCACTGAATGTAAATAGCAGGAACGGATCTAGCTGAACACTGTGAGCAGGACGCACTGCACTGAATGTAAATAGCAGGAACGGATCTAGCTGAACACTGTGAGCAGGACGCACTGCACTGAATGTAAATAGCAGGAACGGATCTAGCTGAACACTGTGAGCAGGACGCACTGCACTGAATGTAAATAGCAGGAACGGATCTAGCTGAACACTGTGAGCAGGACGCACTGCACTGAATGTAAATAGCAGGAACGGATCTAGCTGAACACTGTGAGCAGGACGCACTGCACTGAATGTAAATAGCAGGAACGGATCTAGCTGAACACTGTGAGCAGGACGCACTGCACTGAATGTCAATAGCAGGAACGGATCTAGCTGAACACTGTGAGCAGGACGCACTGCACTGAATGTCAATAGCAGGAACGGATCTAGCTGAACACTGTGAGCAGGACGCACTGCACTGAATGTAAATAGCAGGAACGGATCTAGCTGAACACTGTGAGCAGGACGCACTGCACTGAATGTAAATAGCAGGAACGGATCTAGCTGAACACTGTGAGCAGGACGCACTGCACTGAATGTAAATAGCAGGAACGGATCTAGCTGAACACTGTGAGCAGGACGCACTGCACTGAATGTAAATAGCAGGAACGGATCTAGCTGAACACTGTGAGCAGGACGCACTGCACTGAATGTAAATAGCAGGAACGGATCTAGCTGAACACTGTGAGCAGGACGCACTGCACTGAATGTAAATAGCAGGAACGGATCTAGCTGAACACTGTGAGCAGGACGCACTGCACTGAATGTAAATAGCAGGAACGGATCTAGCTGAACACTGTGAGCAGGACGCACTGCACTGAATGTAAATAGCAGGAACGGATCTAGCTGAACAATGTGAGCAGGACGCACTGCACTGAATGTAAATAGCAGGAACGGATCTAGCTGAACACTGTGAGCAGGACGCACTGCACTGAATGTAAATAGCAGGAACGGATCTAGCTGAACACTGTGAGCAGGACGCACTGCACTGAATGTAAATAGCAGGAACGGATCTAGCTGAACACTGTGAGCAGGACGCACTGCACTGAATGTAAATAGCAGGAACGGATCTAGCTGAACACTGTGAGCAGGACGCACTGCACTGAATGTAAATAGCAGGAACGGATCTAGCTGAACACTGTGAGCAGGACGCACTGCACTGAATGTAAATAGCAGGAACGGATCTAGCTGAACACTGTGAGCAGGACGCACTGCACTGAATGTAAATAGCAGGAACGGATCTAGCTGAACACTGTGAGCAGGACGCACTGCACTGAATGTAAATAGCAGGAACGGATCTAGCTGAACACTGTGAGCAGGACGCACTGCACTGAATGTAAATAGCAGGAACGGATCTAGCTGAACACTGTGAGCAGGACGCACTGCACTGAATGTAAATAGCAGGAACGGATCTAGCTGAACACTGTGAGCAGGACACACTGCACTAAATAGTCTAGATAGAAGATAACAGGAACGGATCTAGCTAAACTGAATACAGTGTATATATATATATGCAACACCTGGGATGCATATATATACACAATACACTGTAAGTGCAGCTAACTGACTGACTGTTCTGCCTAATCTATCTAACTCAAATCAAATGACACTGTCTCTCTCTCTCTCTATCTCTCAGCACACCGGAACACACACTACACAGGGCCGCCGTGCAGGCGGCCTTATATAGTGTGGGGTGTGTACTAAATCCCCTGAGCCATAATTGGCCAAAGCCACCCTGGCTTTGGCCAATTACAGCTCTCTCTACTGACGGCGCTGTGATTGGCCAAGCATGCGGGTCATAGTGCATGCTTGGCCAATCATCAGCCAGCAATGCACTGCGATGCCGCAGTGAATTATGGGCCGTGACGCGCCACACGAATTTGGCGCGAACGGCCCATATCGTTCGCAATTCGACGGACGGTCGAACAGCCGATGTTCGAGTCGAACATGGGTTCGACTCGAACACGAAGCTCATCCCTACTTGGCACACAAGACTGCTCCACAAGAGTCACCTCCACTGGTTGGGTCCCTGGCTTGGCACACAAGACTGCTTCAGAAGCATCACCTCTGCTGGTTGGGTCCCTGGCTTGGCACACAAGACTGCTCCACAAGCGTCACCTCCGCTGGTTGGGTCCCTGGCTTGGCACACAAGACTGCTCCACAAGAGGCACCTCCGCTGGTTGGGTCCCTGGCTTGGCACACAAGACTGCTCCACAAGCGTCACCTCTGCTGGTTGGGTCCCTGGCTTGGCACACAAGACTGCTCCACAAGCGTCACCTCTGCTGGTTGGGTCCCTGGCTTGGCACACAAGACTGCTCCACAAGCGTCACCTCCACTGGTTGGGTCCCTGGCTTGGCACACAAGACTGCTCCACAAGTGTCACCTCTGCTGGTTGGGTCCCCGGCTTGGCACACAAGACTGCTCCACAAGCGTCACCTCCACTGGTTGGGTCCCTGGCTTGGCACACAAGACTGCTCCACAAGAGTCACCTCCGCTGGTTGTGTCCCTGGCTTGGCACACAAGACTGCTCCACAAGCGTCACCTCCACTGGTTGGGTCCCTGGCTTGGCACACAAGACTGCTCCACAAGCGTCACCTCTGCTGGTTGGGTCCCTGGCTTGGCACACAAGACTGCTCCACAAGAGTCACCTCTGCTGGTTGGGTCCTTGGCTTGGCACACAAGACTGCTCCACAAGCGTCACCTCAACTGGTTGGGTCCCTGGCTTGGCACACAAGACTGCTCCACAAGAGTCACCTCTGCTGGTTGGGTCCCTGGCTTGGCACACAAGACTGCTCCACAAGAGTCACCTCCGCTGGTTGGGTCCCTGGCTTGGCACACAAGACTGCTCCACAAGTGTCACCTCCGCTGGTTGGGTCCCTGGCTTGGCACACAAGACTGCTCCAGAAGCGTCACCTCCGCTGGTTGGGTCCCTGGCTTGGCACACAAGACTGCTCCACAAGCGTCACCTCCACTGGTTGGGTCCCTGGCTTGGCACACAAGACTGCTCCACAAGCGTCACCTCTGCTGGTTGGGTCCCTGGCTTGGCACACAAGACTGCTCCACAAGCGTCACCTCCGCTGGTTGGGCCCCTGGCTTGGCAAACAAGACTGCTCCACAAGCGTCACCTCTGCTGGTTGGGTCCCTGGCATGGCACACAAGACTGCTCCACAAGCGTCACCTCAACTGGTTGGGTCCCTGGCTTGGCACACAAGACTGCTCCACAAGCGTCACCTCTGCTGGTTGGGTCCCTGGTTTGGCACACAAGACTGCTCCACAAGCATCACCTCTGCTGGTTGGGTCCCTGGCTTGGCAAACAAGACTGCTCCACAAGAGTCACCTCTGCTGGTTGGGTCCCTGGCTTGGCACACAAGACTGCTCCACAAGCGTCACCTCCACTGGTTGGGCCCCTGGCTTGGCACACAAGACTGCTCCACAAGCGTCACCTCTGCTGGTTGGGTCCCTGGCTTAGCACACAAGACTGCTCCACAAGCGTCACCTCTGCTGGTTGGGTCCCTGGCTTGGCAAACAAGACTGCTCCACAAGCGTCACCTCCGCTGGTTGGGCCCCTGGCTTGGCAAACAAGACTGCTCCACAAGAGTCACCTCCGCTGGTTGGGTCCCTGGCTTGGCACACAAGACTGTTCCACAAGCGTCACCTCTGCTGGTTGGGTCCCTGGCTTGGCACACAAGACTGCTCCACAAGTGTCACCTCTGCTGGTTGGGTCCCTGGCTTGGCACACAAGACTGCTCCACAAGCGTCACCTCTGCTGGTTGGGTCCCTGGCTTGGCACACAAGACTGTTCCACAAGCGTCACCTCTGCTGGTTGGGTCCCTGGCTTGGCACACAAGACTGTTCCACAAGCGTCACCTCTGCTGGTTGGGTCCCTGGCTTGGCACACAAGACTGCTCCACAAGTGTCACCTCTGCTGGTTGGGTCCCTGGCTTGGCACACAAGACTGCTCCACAAGCGTCACCTCTGCTGGTTGGGTCCTTGGCTTGGCACACAAGACTGCTCCACAAGCGTCACCTCAACTGGTTGGGTCCCTGGCTTGGCACACAAGACTGCTCCACAAGAGTCACCTCTGCTGGTTGGGTCCCTGGCTTGGCACACAAGACTGCTCCACAAGAGTCACCTCCGCTGGTTGGGTCCCTGGCTTGGCACACAAGACTGCTCCACAAGAGTCACCTCCGCTGGTTGGGTCCCTGGCTTGGCACACAAGACTGCTCCACAAGCGTCACCTCCGCTGGTTGGGTCCCTGGCTTGGCACACAAGACTGCTCCACAAGCGTCACCTCCACTGGTTGGGTCCCTGGCTTGGCACACAAGACTGCTCCACAAGCGTCACCTCTGCTGGTTGGGTCCCTGGCTTGGCACACAAGACTGCTCCACAAGCGTCACCTCCACTGGTTGGGTCCCTGGCTTGGCACACAAGACTGCTCCACAAGAGTCACCTCCGCTGGTTGGGTCCCTGGCTTGGCACACAAGACTGCTCCACAAGCGTCACCTCCACTGGTTGGGTCCCTGGCTTGGCACACAAGACTGCTCCACAAGCGTCACCTCTGCTGGTTGGGTCCCTGGCTTGGCACACAAGACTGCTCCACAAGAGTCACCTCCGCTGGTTGGGTCCCTGGCTTGGCACACAAGACTGCTCCACAAGCGTCACCTCTGCTGGTTGGGTCCCTGGCTTGGCACACAAGACTGCTCCACAAGCGTCACCTCTGCTGGTTGGGTCCCTGGCTTGGCACACAAGACTGCTCCACAAGCGTCACCTCCACTGGTTGGGTCCCTGGCTTGGCACACAAGACTGCTCCACAAGTGTCACCTCTGCTGGTTGGGTCCCCGGCTTGGCACACAAGACTGCTCCACAAGCGTCACCTCCACTGGTTGGGTCCCTGGCTTGGCACACAAGACTGCTCCACAAGAGTCACCTCCGCTGGTTGGGTCCCTGGCTTGGCACACAAGACTGCTCCACAAGCGTCACCTCCACTGGTTGGGTCCCTGGCTTGGCACACAAGACTGCTCCACAAGCGTCACCTCTGCTGGTTGGGTCCCTGGCATGGCACACAAGACTGCTCCACAAGTGTCACCTCAACTGGTTGGGTCCCTGGCTTGGCACACAAGACTGCTCCACAAGCGTCACCTCTGCTGGTTGGGTCCCTGGCTTGGCACACAAGACTGCTCCACAAGCGTCACCTCCACTGGTTGGGTCCCTGGCTTGGCACACAAGACTGCTCCACAAGCGTCACCTCTGCTGGTTGGGTCCCTGGCATGGCACACAAGACTGCTCCACAAGTGTCACCTCAACTGGTTGGGTCCCTGGCTTGGCACACAAGACTGCTCCACAAGCGTCACCTCTGCTGGTTGGGTCCCTGGCTTGGCACACAAGACTGCTCCACAAGCATCACCTCTGCTGGTTGGGTCCCTGGCTTGGCAAACAAGACTGCTCCACAAGCGTCACCTCCGCTGGTTGGGTCCCTGGCTTGGCACACAAGACTGTTCCACAAGCGTCACTGTCACAGAACGTCCCACACTCCGCTTGAGTGCTTCCGTCATATACCGCTTCCTAAGTTCTGGAACACGAGTCCAATGGATCTGGCTATAGGAACCCCAAGAACTAGACAACACCAGTCTTGGAGTACATCAGAACTACTCTTTATTTGAGATCTCCCACACATTTATACACCAGGATGACTCAAAGCTAACCTAATTAACATGAGCTCCAATAGGAGTCGTCCCGTCTCCTACATTGTATAGAGGACAATGTCATTAGCTCATTCAATTAACATAAACACAGGTTGACACCAGCATCTCCTCACATGATGTGTCCCAACAGAATGAATCAGTCTTATCAGCAGGGGGCTGCTGGAGGAACCCCCCCCCCTCCCTCTTCAGGGACACAGATCCACAGCAAGGAGTCCCCAACAGAATCACACAACCAACAAAATATACATATATACACGACTGAGTCCGATTAATACAGTTCAAACCGGACCTCCAATTCACCCCACAAAGAGCACCGTTCCATTGAAAATCCAGGGCCCATAATCAAAAGGCAACAGGCTACCGTTCAGTCCCCTCCAATAGCCTCTGTCCCGGCTATGTCTGTCACATTTCTCCCCCATCAAAGGTTGACTAACAAGGTCCCAGACCTCCACCTGGTCTGGACATACGTTAGTCAGGCAGAGTGAACTCACATAGTCTTCCCGCATGATCTCCATTCTTGGCTGCAAGGAATAGTTGACCTCAGTAGGTGTGGGGCAGAGGTCATTTACTCTCTGTCTGGCTGCCAGGGCTTCAGCTGGATTGTTTTTAACATTCCTGGGCTCGGTCTGCTGCTGGGCAGAGGGGCCAATCACCCCTGCTTCTTGAAGCTGTAGAGGGACACTGGGTGCTATGCAGAGGCCAGCGGTGCTCTGCCCTGTTGCCAGCGATTCAGCTGGGAGTAGCAGCTCCACTACATCAGCTTGTCGTCGGAGAGAGGGGCCAACTGCCCCGGCTCCCTGGAACTCCACAGTTGTTGCCGGTGCTGGGAAGAGGTTGGTAGCACTCTGCTCTGTTGCCAGCACTTCTGCTGGGGACTCTGCATCCTCCGCTCCAGTTAACCGTTGGGGCAGGAGGCTGGCTTCCTCCACTCCCAAACTGTGTAGTTGCCATTGGAAAAGGGAGCCGGCTGCTTCCATTTCCATTCCCTCATCTGGCTGCTGGGACGACATGTCGATGGTACTGTCTCCCAGGTACACGGATCTTTGCTGGGGAGGAAAGCCCGCTTCCTCCACCCTGGCCAACTGTTGGGGAGGGACAACACACACCTCCTCCCCCTTCTCCCCCTGTATCTGCTGCTGGGAAGTGATTGCCACCTTCTCACCCTGAGCCTCCAAAACTGCCACAGGTGTGGGGCAGAGGTCTTGGACCCTCTGTCCGGTTGCCAGCACTTCTGCTGGGGGTTTGCTAGGTGGTTCCTCCTCTACAGAAACGTCTATTAAATCCCCAGTCTTTGGAAGTGGTAAAAGTGTGGGACAGAGGTCTTGGACCCTCTGTTCAGTTACCAGATCTTCAGCTGGAGAAGTTTGTTTTAACTCCATAGATGCTGCTGGCAGAAAATCACATGTCCCTGTCAGTGTTGTGGGAGAAAGGCCGACTACCTCTTCTCTCAAGAAGGCTGAAGCCACTGTTGGTGCTGGGCAGAACACAGTGAACTTTGGCCCCGATAGCAGCTCTTCTGCTGGAGGCTCATCAGGTTGTTCTTCCTCAGCAGAAAAGTCTATCAAATCCCATGTCTCTGCAACTGATGTCCAGGGATAGAGGTTCACCATCTCCTGTCCATGGAACCCAGAAGATGCTATCAGTGCTGGGCAGAGGTTAGCAGATCTCTGCCCTGTTGTCAGCACTTCAGGTTTGGGGACGGCAATCTCCGGATTTTCCACTGCCGATTCTCTGGCATGCTGCTGAACTTGTTCTAGCAGTTTCCTGTATGCCCTTTCCAGATGCTGTTCCTTCCTTAGCAAATGGTCCAGATCAGGTTTGAGCTCTGAGACCCCTGCAAGACCGAGCATAGACTCTCTATAGTCTCTCAAGTCCTCAAGGTCAGGTTCCCCCTCATCGCCAAACATAAAAAGATCTGTAAGGTTCTCCCACAGCAATCCAGGGCCGCCAAAGTCATATCCCTCCGGAGAGCATTCTGTTGTCTCCCCTAAATATCCCTCCTCTGCGTGCCATTGCAGAGCCCGATAATGATTGTCCAGCTCTATCTCCTGCTGGACCAACCTGTCCAACTCAGTCACCCATTGCTCCTGGGGCTGCTCTCCCAGGAGTGCCATCCGCAATGCCCGTTGGTCACTGGCCCGTTGCTCTTGGGTTTGAAAGCACTTGCCCTGTTTTATACCAGCGAGACGGAGGGCTGCAATCCAGAGCTCCACCCGAATTTGCTGCCTAAGCTCCAGGTATTCATCCTTAGACACAGTCCTGGTGTATGTTGAAAGGATGATCCGCAGCAGCCCCGGGAACTCTGATGCCAGGTCCATATGTCCGCTGGGGTGACTGAAGTCTGCTATGCTGATCTTGGATCCAGTTGGAGGTTTGGATGTCCCAGACTTCAGGAAGCTTTCCCGCTGCTTGCCACCAATGTCACAGAACGTCCCACACTCCGCTTGAGTGCTTCCGTCATATACCGCTTCCTAAGTTCTGGAACACGAGTCCAATGGATCTGGCTATAGGAACCCCAAGAACTAGACAACACCAGTCTTGGAGTACATCAGAACTACTCTTTATTTGAGATCTCCCACACATTTATACACCAGGATGACTCAAAGCTAACCTAATTAACATGAGCTCCAATAGGAGTCGTCCCGTCTCCTACATTGTATAGAGGACAATGTCATTAGCTCATTCAATTAACATAAACACAGGTTGACACCAGCATCTCCTCACATGATGTGTCCCAACAGAATGAATCAGTCTTATCAGCAGGGGGCTGCTGGAGGAACCCCCCCCCTCCCTCTTCAGGGACACAGATCCACAGCAAGGAGTCCCCAACAGAATCACACAACCAACAAAATATACATATATACACGACTGAGTCCGATTAATACAGTTCAAACCGGACCTCCAATTCACCCCACAAAGAGCACCGTTCCATTGAAAATCCAGGGCCCATAATCAAAAGGCAACAGGCTACCGTTCAGTCCCCTCCAATAGCCTCTGTCCCGGCTATGTCTGTCACAGTCACCTCTGCTGGTTGGGTCCCTGGCTTGGCACACAAGACTGCTCCACAAGTGTCACCTCTGCTGGTTGGGTCCCTGGCTTGGCACACAAGACTGCTCCACAAGCGTCACCTCTGCTGGTTGGGTCCCTGGCTTGGCAAACAAGACTGCTCCACAAGCGTCACCTCCGCTGGTTGGGTCCCTGGCTTGGCACACAAGACTGTTCCACAAGCGTCACCTCTGCTGGTTGGGTCCCTGGCTTGGCACACAAGACTGCTCCACAAGTGTCACCTCTGCTGGTTGGGTCCCTGGCTTGGCACACAAGACTGCTCCACAAGCGTCACCTCTGCTGGTTGGGTCCCTGGCTTGGCACACAAGACTGTTCCACAAGCGTCACCTCTGCTGGTTGGGTCCCTGGCTTGGCACACAAGACTGTTCCACAAGCGTCACCTCTGCTGGTTGGGTCCCTGGCTTGGCACACAAGACTGCTCCACAAGTGTCACCTCTGCTGGTTGGGTCCCTGGCTTGGCACACAAGACTGCTCCACAAGCGTCACCTCTGCTGGTTGGGTCCTTGGCTTGGCACACAAGACTGCTCCACAAGCGTCACCTCAACTGGTTGGGTCCCTGGCTTGGCACACAAGACTGCTCCACAAGAGTCACCTCTGCTGGTTGGGTCCCTGGCTTGGCACACAAGACTGCTCCACAAGAGTCACCTCCGCTGGTTGGGTCCCTGGCTTGGCACACAAGACTGCTCCACAAGAGTCACCTCCGCTGGTTGGGTCCCTGGCTTGGCACACAAGACTGCTCCACAAGCGTCACCTCCGCTGGTTGGGTCCCTGGCTTGGCACACAAGACTGCTCCACAAGCGTCACCTCCACTGGTTGGGTCCCTGGCTTGGCACACAAGACTGCTCCACAAGCGTCACCTCTGCTGGTTGGGTCCCTGGCTTGGCACACAAGACTGCTCCACAAGCGTCACCTCCGCTGGTTGGGCCCCTGGCTTGGCAAACAAGACTGCTCCACAAGCGTCACCTCTGCTGGTTGGGTCCCTGGCATGGCACACAAGACTGCTCCACAAGCGTCACCTCAACTGGTTGGGTCCCTGGCTTGGCACACAAGACTGCTCCACAAGCGTCACCTCTGCTGGTTGGGTCCCTGGCTTGGCACACAAGACTGCTCCACAAGCATCACCTCTGCTGGTTGGGTCCCTGGCTTGGCAAACAAGACTGCTCCACAAGAGTCACCTCTGCTGGTTGGGTCCCTGGCTTGGCACACAAGACTGCTCCACAAGAGTCACCTCCGCTGGTTGGGTCCCTGGCTTGGCACACAAGACTGCTCCACAAGCGTCACCTCCACTGGTTGGGTCCCTGGCTTGGCACACAAGACTGCTCCAGAAGCGTCACCTCCACTGGTTGGGTCCCTGGCTTGGCACACAAGACTGCTCCACAAGCGTCACCTCCACTGGTTGGGTCCCTGGCTTGGCACACAAGACTGCTCCAGAAGCGTCACCTCCACTGGTTGGGTCCCTGGCTTGGCACACAAGACTGCTCCACAAGCGTCACCTCCGCTGGTTGGGTCCCTGGCTTGGCACACAAGACTGCTCCAGAAGCGTCACCTCCACTGGTTGGGTCCCTGGCTTGGCACACAAGACTGCTCCACAAGCGTCACCTCCACTGGTTGGGCCCCTGGCTTGGCACACAAGACTGTTCCACAAGAGTCACCTCCGCTGGTTGGGTCCCTGGCTTGGCACACAAGACTGCTCCACAAGCGTCACCTCCACTGGTTGGGTCCCTGGCTTGGCACACAAGACTGCTCCAGAAGCGTCACCTCCACTGGTTCGGTCCCTGGCTTGGCACACAAGACTGCTCCACAAGCGTCACCTCCACTGGTTGGGCCCCTGGCTTGGCACACAAGACTGTTCCACAAGAGTCACCTCCGCTGGTTGGGTCCCTGGCTTGGCACACAAGACTGCTCCACAAGCGTCACCTCCACTGGTTGGGTCCCTGGCTTGGCACACAAGACTGCTCCAGAAGCGTCACCTCCACTGGTTGGGTCCCTGGCTTGGCACACAAGACTGCTCCATAAGAGTCACCTCCGCTGGTTGGGTCCCTGGCTTGGCACACAAGACTGCTCCACAAGCGTCACCTCCACTGGTTGGGTCCCTGGCTTGGCACACAAGACTGCTCCAGAAGCGTCACCTCCACTGGTTGGGTCCCTGGCTTGGCACACAAGACTGCTCCACAAGCGTCACCTCCGCTGGTTGGGTCCCTGGCTTGGCACACAAGACTGCTCCAGAAGCGTCACCTCCACTGGTTGGGTCCCTGGCTTGGCACACAAGACTGCTCCACAAGTGTCACCTCTGCTGGTTGGGTCCCTGGCTTGGCACACAAGACTGCTCCACAAGTGTCACCTCAGCTGGTTGGGTCCCTGGCTTGGCACACAAGACTGCTCCACAAGCGTCACCTCCACTGGTTGGGTCCCTGGCTTGGCACACAAGACTGCTCCACAAGCGTCACCTCAACTGGTTGGGTCCCTGGCTTGGCACACAAGACTGCTCCACAAGCGTCACCTCTGCTGGTTGGGTCCCTGGCTTGGCACACAAGACTGCTCCACAAGCATCACCTCTGCTGGTTGGGTCCCTGGCTTGGCAAACAAGACTGCTCCACAAGAGTCACCTCTGCTGGTTGGGTCCCTGGCTTGGCACACAAGACTGCTCCACAAGAGTCACCTCCGCTGGTTGGGTCCCTGGCTTGGCACACAAGACTGCTCCACAAGCGTCACCTCCACTGGTTGGGTCCCTGGCTTGGCACACAAGACTGCTCCAGAAGCGTCACCTCCACTGGTTGGGTCCCTGGCTTGGCACACAAGACTGCTCCACAAGCGTCACCTCCACTGGTTGGGTCCCTGGCTTGGCACACAAGACTGCTCCAGAAGCGTCACCTCCACTGGTTGGGTCCCTGGCTTGGCACACAAGACTGCTCCACAAGCGTCACCTCCGCTGGTTGGGTCCCTGGCTTGGCACACAAGACTGCTCCAGAAGCGTCACCTCCACTGGTTGGGTCCCTGGCTTGGCACACAAGACTGCTCCACAAGCGTCACCTCCACTGGTTGGGCCCCTGGCTTGGCACACAAGACTGTTCCACAAGAGTCACCTCCGCTGGTTGGGTCCCTGGCTTGGCACACAAGACTGCTCCACAAGCGTCACCTCCACTGGTTGGGTCCCTGGCTTGGCACACAAGACTGCTCCAGAAGCGTCACCTCCACTGGTTCGGTCCCTGGCTTGGCACACAAGACTGCTCCACAAGCGTCACCTCCACTGGTTGGGCCCCTGGCTTGGCACACAAGACTGTTCCACAAGAGTCACCTCCGCTGGTTGGGTCCCTGGCTTGGCACACAAGACTGTTCCACAAGCGTCACCTCTGCTGGTTGGGTCCCTGGCTTGGCACACAAGACTGTTCCACAAGCGTCACCTCTGCTGGTTGGGTCCCTGGCTTGGCACACAAGACTGCTCCACAAGTGTCACCTCTGCTGGTTGGGTCCCTGGCTTGGCACACAAGACTGCTCCACAAGCGTCACCTCTGCTGGTTGGGTCCTTGGCTTGGCACACAAGACTGCTCCACAAGCGTCACCTCAACTGGTTGGGTCCCTGGCTTGGCACACAAGACTGCTCCACAAGAGTCACCTCTGCTGGTTGGGTCCCTGGCTTGGCACACAAGACTGCTCCACAAGAGTCACCTCCGCTGGTTGGGTCCCTGGCTTGGCACACAAGACTGCTCCACAAGAGTCACCTCCGCTGGTTGGGTCCCTGGCTTGGCACACAAGACTGCTCCACAAGCGTCACCTCCGCTGGTTGGGTCCCTGGCTTGGCACACAAGACTGCTCCACAAGCGTCACCTCCACTGGTTGGGTCCCTGGCTTGGCACACAAGACTGCTCCACAAGCGTCACCTCTGCTGGTTGGGTCCCTGGCTTGGCACACAAGACTGCTCCACAAGCGTCACCTCCGCTGGTTGGGCCCCAGGCTTGGCAAACAAGACTGCTCCACAAGCGTCACCTCTGCTGGTTGGGTCCCTGGCATGGCACACAAGACTGCTCCACAAGCGTCACCTCAACTGGTTGGGTCCCTGGCTTGGCACACAAGACTGCTCCACAAGCGTCACCTCTGCTGGTTGGGTCCCTGGCTTGGCACACAAGACTGCTCCACAAGCATCACCTCTGCTGGTTGGGTCCCTGGCTTGGCAAACAAGACTGCTCCACAAGAGTCACCTCTGCTGGTTGGGTCCCTGGCTTGGCACACAAGACTGCTCCACAAGAGTCACCTCCGCTGGTTGGGTCCCTGGCTTGGCACACAAGACTGCTCCACAAGCGTCACCTCCACTGGTTGGGTCCCTGGCTTGGCACACAAGACTGCTCCAGAAGCGTCACCTCCACTGGTTGGGTCCCTGGCTTGGCACACAAGACTGCTCCACAAGCGTCACCTCCACTGGTTGGGTCCCTGGCTTGGCACACAAGACTGCTCCAGAAGCGTCACCTCCACTGGTTGGGTCCCTGGCTTGGCACACAAGACTGCTCCACAAGCGTCACCTCCGCTGGTTGGGTCCCTGGCTTGGCACACAAGACTGCTCCACAAGCGTCACCTCCACTGGTTGGGTCCCTGGCTTGGCACACAAGACTGCTCCACAAGCGTCACCTCCACTGGTTGGGCCCCTGGCTTGGCACACAAGACTGTTCCACAAGAGTCACCTCCGCTGGTTGGGTCCCTGGCTTGGCACACAAGACTGCTCCACAAGCGTCACCTCCACTGGTTGGGTCCCTGGCTTGGCACACAAGACTGCTCCAGAAGCGTCACCTCCACTGGTTCGGTCCCTGGCTTGGCACACAAGACTGCTCCACAAGCGTCACCTCCACTGGTTGGGCCCCTGGCTTGGCACACAAGACTGTTCCACAAGAGTCACCTCCGCTGGTTGGGTCCCTGGCTTGGCACACAAGACTGCTCCACAAGCGTCACCTCCACTGGTTGGGTCCCTGGCTTGGCACACAAGACTGCTCCAGAAGCGTCACCTCCACTGGTTGGGTCCCTGGCTTGGCACACAAGACTGCTCCATAAGAGTCACCTCCGCTGGTTGGGTCCCTGGCTTGGCACACAAGACTGCTCCACAAGCGTCACCTCCACTGGTTGGGTCCCTGGCTTGGCACACAAGACTGCTCCAGAAGCGTCACCTCCACTGGTTGGGTCCCTGGCTTGGCACACAAGACTGCTCCACAAGCGTCACCTCCGCTGGTTGGGTCCCTGGCTTGGCACACAAGACTGCTCCAGAAGCGTCACCTCCACTGGTTGGGTCCCTGGCTTGGCACACAAGACTGCTCCACAAGTGTCACCTCTGCTGGTTGGGTCCCTGGCTTGGCACACAAGACTGCTCCACAAGTGTCACCTCAGCTGGTTGGGTCCCTGGCTTGGCACACAAGACTGCTCCACAAGCGTCACCTCCACTGGTTGGGTCCCTGGCTTGGCACACAAGACTGCTCCAGAAGCGTCACCTCCACTGGTTGGGTCCCTGGCTTGGCACACAAGACTGCTCCACAAGCGTCACCTCCGCTGGTTGGGTCCCTGGCTTGGCACACAAGACTGCTCCAGAAGCGTCACCTCCACTGGTTGGGTCCCTGGCTTGGCACACAAGACTGCTCCACAAGCGTCACCTCCACTGGTTGGGCCCCTGGCTTGGCACACAAGACTGTTCCACAAGAGTCACCTCCGCTGGTTGGGTCCCTGGCTTGGCACACAAGACTGCTCCACAAGCGTCACCTCCACTGGTTGGGTCCCTGGCTTGGCACACAAGACTGCTCCAGAAGCGTCACCTCCACTGGTTGGGTCCCTGGCTTGGCACACAAGACTGCTCCACAAGCGTCACCTCCACTGGTTGGGCCCCTGGCTTGGCACACAAGACTGTTCCACAAGAGTCACCTCCGCTGGTTGGGTCCCTGGCTTGGCACACAAGACTGCTCCACAAGCGTCACCTCCACTGGTTGGGTCCCTGGCTTGGCACACAAGACTGCTCCAGAAGCGTCACCTCCACTGGTTGGGTCCCTGGCTTGGCACACAAGACTGCTCCATAAGAGTCAACTCCGCTGGTTGGGTCCCTGGCTTGGCACACAAGACTGCTCCACAAGCGTCACCTCCACTGGTTGGGTCCCTGGCTTGGCAAACAAGACTGTTCCACAAGCGTCACCTCCGCTGGTTGGGTCCCTGGCTTGGCACACAAGACTGCTCCACAAGAGTCACCTCCGCTGGTTGGGTCCCTGGCTTGGCACACAAGACTGCTCCACAAGAGTCACCTCCGCTGGTTGGGTCCCTGGCTTGGCACACAAGACTGCTCCACAAGAGTCACCTTTGCTGGTTGGGTCCCTGGCTTGGCACACAAGACTGCTCCACAAGTGTCACCTCTGCTGGTTGGGTCCCTGGCTTGGCACACAAGACTGCTCCACAAGAGTCACCTCCGCTGGTTGGGTCCCTGGCTTGGCACACAAGACTGCTCCACAAGAGTCACCTCCGCTGGTTGGGTCCCTGGCTTGGCACACAAGACTGCTCCACAAGCGTCACCTCCACTGGTTGGGTCCCTGGCTTGGCAAACAAGCCTGTTCCACAAGCGTCACCTCTGCTGGTTGGGTCCCTGGCTTGGCACACAAGACTGCTCCACAAGCGTCACCTCTGCTGGTTGGGTCCCTGGCTTGGCACACAAGACTGCTCCACAAGCGTCACCTCTGCTGGTTGGGTCCCTGGCTTGGCACACAAGACTGCTCCACAAGAGTCACCTCCGCTGGTTGGGTCCCTGGCTTGGCACACAAGACTGCTCCACAAGAGTCACCTCCGCTGGTTGGGTCCCTGGCTTGGCACACAAGACTGTTCCACAAGCGTCACCTCTGCTGGTTGGGTCCCTGGCTTGGCACACAAGACTGCTCCACAAGCGTCACCTCTGCTGGTTGGGTCCCTGGCTTGGCACACAAGACTGCTCCACAAGCGTCACCTCTGCTGGTTGGGTCCCTGGCTTGGCACACAAGACTGCTCCACAAGCGTCACCTCCACTGGTTGGGTCCCTGGCTTCGCACAGACTGCTCCACAAGGGTCACCTCCGCTGGTTGGGTCCCTGGCTTGGCACACAAGACTGCTCCACAAGCGTCACCTCTGCTGGTTGGGTCCCTGGCTTGGCACACAAGACTGCTCCACAAGGGTCACCTCCGCTGGTTGGGTCCCTGGCTTGGCACACAAGACTGCTCCACAAGCGTCACCTCTGCTGGTTGGGTCCCTGGCTTGGCACACAAGACTGCTCCACAAGAGTCACCTCCGCTGGTTGGGTCTCTGGCTTGGCACACAAGACTGCTCCACAAGAGTCACCTCCGCTGGTTGGGTCCCTGGCTTGGCACACAGGACTGCTCCACAAGTGTCACCTCCGCTGGTTGGGTCCCTGGCTTGGCACACAAGACTGCTCCACAAGTGTCACCTCTGCTGGTTGGGTCCCTGGCTTGGCACACAAGACTGCTCCACAAGTGTCACCTCCGCTGGTTGGGTCCCTGGCTTGGCACACAAGACTGCTCCACAAGCGTCACCTCTGCTGGTTGGGTCCCTGGCTTGGCACACAGGACTGCTCCACAAGCGTCACCTCCGCTGGTTGGGCCCCTGGCTTGGCAAACAAGACTGCTCCACAAGCGTCACCTCTGCTGGTTGGGTCCCTGGCATGGCACACAAGACTGCTCCACAAGCATCACCTCAACTGGTTGGGTCCCTGGCTTGGCACACAAGACTGCTCCACAAGCGTCACCTCTGCTGGTTGGGTCCCTGGCTTGGCACACAAGACTGCTCCACAAGCATCACCTCTGCTGGTTGGGTCCCTGGCTTAGCAAACAAGACTGCTCCACAAGAGTCACCTCCGCTGGTTGGGTCCCTGGCTTGGCACACAAGACTGCTCCACAAGCGTCACCTCCACTGGTTGGGCCCCTGGCTTGGCACACAAGACTGATCCACAAGCGTCACCTCTGCTGGTTGGGTCCCTGGCTTAGCACACAAGACTGCTCCACAAGCGTCACCTCTGCTGGTTGGGTCCCTGGCTTGGCAAACAAGACTGCTCCACAAGCGTCACCTCCGCTGGTTGGGCCCCTGGCTTGGCAAACAAGACTGCTCCACAAGAGTCACCTCCGCTGGTTGGGTCCCTGGCTTGGCACACAAGACTGTTCCACAAGCGTCACCTCTGCTGGTTGGGTCCCTGGCTTGGCACACAAGACTGCTCCACAAGTGTCACCTCTGCTGGTTGGGTCCCTGGCTTGGCACACAAGACTGCTCCACAAGCGTCGCCTCTGCTGGTTGGGTCCCTGGCTTGGCACACAAGACTGTTCCACAAGCGTCACCTCTGCTGGTTGGGTCCCTGGCTTGGCACACAAGACTGTTCCACAAGCGTCACCTCTGCTGGTTGGGTCCCTGGCTTGGCACACAAGACTGCTCCACAAGTGTCACCTCTGCTGGTTGGGTCCCTGGCTTGGCACACAAGACTGCTCCACAAGCGTCACCTCTGCTGGTTGGGTCCCTGGCTTGGCACACAAGACTGCTCCACAAGCGTCACCTCCGCTGGTTGGGTTCCTGGCTTGGCACACAAGACTGCTCCACAAGAGTCACCTCCACTGGTTGGGTCCCTGGCTTGGCACACAAGACTGCTCCAGAAGCATCACCTCTGCTGGTTGGGTCCCTGGCTTGGCACACAAGACTGCTCCACAAGCGTCACCTCTGCTGGTTGGGTCCCTGGCTTGGCACACAAGACTGCTCCACAAGCGTCACCTCTGCTGGTTGGGTCCCTGGCTTGGCACACAAGACTGCTCCACAAGCGTCACCTCCACTGGTTGGGTCCCTGGCTTGGCACACAAGACTGCTCCACAAGTGTCACCTCTGCTGGTTGGGTCCCCGGCTTGGCACACAAGACTGCTCCACAAGCGTCACCTCCACTGGTTGGGTCCCTGGCTTGGCACAGAAGACTGCTCCACAAGAGTCACCTCCGCTGGTTGGGTCCCTGGCTTGGCACACAAGACTGCTCCACAAGCGTCACCTCCACTGGTTGGGTCCCTGGCTTGGCACACAAGACTGCTCCACAAGCGTCACCTCTGCTGGTTGGGTCCCTGGCTTGGCACACAAGACTGCTCCACAAGCGTCACCTCAACTGGTTGGGTCCCTGGCTTGGCACACAAGACTGCTCCACAAGAGTCACCTCTGCTGGTTGGGTCCCTGGCTTGGCACACAAGACTGCTCCACAAGAGTCACCTCCGCTGGTTGGGTCCCTGGCTTGGCACACAAGACTGCTCCACAAGAGTCACCTCCGCTGGTTGGGTCCCTGGCTTGGCACACAAGACTGCTCCACAAGCGTCACCTCCGCTGGTTGGGTCCCTGGCTTGGCACACAAGACTGCTCCACAAGCGTCACCTCCACTGGTTGGGTCCCTGGCTTGGCACACAAGACTGCTCCACAAGCGTCACCTCTGCTGGTTGGGTCCCTGGCTTGGCACACAAGACTGCTCCACAAGCATCACCTCCGCTGGTTGGGCCCCTGGCTTGGCAAACAAGACTGCTCCACAAGCGTCACCTCTGCTGGTTGGGTCCCTGGCATGGCACACAAGACTGCTCCACAAGCGTCACCTCAACTGGTTGGGTCCCTGGCTTGGCACACAAGACTGCTCCACAAGCGTCACCTCTGCTGGTTGGGTCCCTGGCTTGGCACACAAGACTGTTCCACAAGCGTCACCTCTGCTGGTTGGGTCCCTGGCTTGGCACACAAGACTGCTCCACAAGTGTCACCTCTGCTGGTTGGGTCCCTGGCTTGGCACACAAGACTGCTCCACAAGCGTCGCCTCTGCTGGTTGGGTCCCTGGCTTGGCACACAAGACTGTTCCACAAGCGTCACCTCTGCTGGTTGGGTCCCTGGCTTGGCACACAAGACTGTTCCACAAGCGTCACCTCTGCTGGTTGGGTCCCTGGCTTGGCACACAAGACTGCTCCACAAGTGTCACCTCTGCTGGTTGGGTCCCTGGGTTGGCACACAAGACTGCTCCACAAGCGTCACCTCTGCTGGTTGGGTCCCTGGCTTGGCACACAAGACTGCTCCACAAGCGTCACCTCCGCTGGTTGGGTTCCTGGCTTGGCACACAAGACTGCTCCACAAGAGTCACCTCCACTGGTTGGGTCCCTGGCTTGGCACACAAGACTGCTCCAGAAGCATCACCTCTGCTGGTTGGGTCCCTGGCTTGGCACACAAGACTGCTCCACAAGCGTCACCTCCGCTGGTTGGGTCCCTGGCTTGGCACACAAGACTGCTCCACAAGAGTCACCTCCGCTGGTTGGGTCCCTGGCTTGGCACACAAGACTGCTCCACAAGCGTCACCTCTGCTGGTTGGGTCCCTGGCTTGGCACACAAGACTGCTCCACAAGCGTCACCTCTGCTGGTTGGGTCCCTGGCTTGGCACACAAGACTGCTCCACAAGCGTCACCTCCACTGGTTGGGTCCCTGGCTTGGCACACAAGACTGCTCCACAAGTGTCACCTCTGCTGGTTGGGTCCCCGGCTTGGCACACAAGACTGCTCCACAAGCGTCACCTCCACTGGTTGGGTCCCTGGCTTGGCACACAAGACTGCTCCACAAGAGTCACCTCCGCTGGTTGGGTCCCTGGCTTGGCACACAAGACTGCTCCACAAGCGTCACCTCCACTGGTTGGGTCCCTGGCTTGGCACACAAGACTGCTCCACAAGCGTCACCTCTGCTGGTTGGGTCCCTGGCTTGGCACACAAGACTGCTCCACAAGAGTAACCTCTGCTGGTTGGGTCCTTGGCTTGGCACACAAGACTGCTCCACAAGCGTCACCTCAACTGGTTGGGTCCCTGGCTTGGCACACAAGACTGCTCCACAAGAGTCACCTGTGCTGGTTGGGTCCCTGGCTTGGCACACAAGACTGCTCCACAAGAGTCACCTCCGCTGGTTGGGTCCCTGGCTTGGCACACAAGACTGCTCCACAAGAGTCACCTCCGCTGGTTGGGTCCCTGGCTTGGCACACAAGACTGCTCCACAAGCGTCACCTCCGCTGGTTGGGTCCCTGGCTTGGCACACAAGACTGCTCCACAAGCGTCACCTCCGCTGGTTGGGTCCCTGGCTTGGCACACAAGACTGCTCCACAAGCGTCACCTCTGCTGGTTGGGTCCCTGGCTTGGCACACAAGACTGCTCCACAAGCGTCACCTCAGCTGGTTGGGCCCCTGGCTTGGCAAACAAGACTGCTCCACAAGCGTCACCTCTGCTGGTTGGGTCCCTGGCATGGCACACAAGACTGCTCCACAAGCGTCACCTCAACTGGTTGGGTCCCTGGCTTGGCACACAAGACTGCTCCACAAGCGTCACCTCTGCTGGTTGGGTCCCTGGCTTGGCACACAAGACTGCTCCACAAGCATCAACTCTGCTGGTTGGGTCCCTGGCTTGGCAAACAAGACTGCTCCACAAGAGTCACCTCCGCTGGTTGGGTCCCTGGCTTGGCACACAAGACTGCTCCACAAGCGTCACCTCCACTGGTTGGGCCCCTGGCTTGGCACACAAGACTGCTCTACAAGCGTCACCTCTGCTGGTTGGGTCCCTGGCTTAGCACACAAGACTGCTCCACAAGCGTCACCTCTGCTGGTTGGGTCCCTGGCTTGGCAAACAAGACTGCTCCACAAGCGTCACCTCCGCTGGTTGGGCCCCTGGCTTGGCAAACAAGACTGCCCCACAAGAGTCACCTCCGCTGGTTGGGTCCCTGGCTTGGCACACAAGACTGTTCCACAAGCGTCACCTCTGCTGGTTGGGTCCCTGGCTTGGCACACAAGACTGCTCCACAAGTGTCACCTCTGCTGGTTGGGTCCCTGGCTTGGCACACAAGACTGCTCCACAAGCGTCACCTCTGCTGGTTGGGTCCCTGGCTTGGCACACAAGACTGTTCCACAAGCGTCACCTCTGCTGGTTGGGTCCCTGGCTTGGCACACAAGACTGTTCCACAAGCGTCACCTCTGCTGGTTGGGTCCCTGGCTTGGCACACAAGACTGCTCCACAAGTGTCACCTCTGCTGGTTGGGTCCCTGGCTTGGCACACAAGACTGCTCCACAAGCGTCACCTCTGCTGGTTGGGTCCTTGGCTTGGCACACAAGACTGCTCCACAAGCGTCACCTCAACTGGTTGGGTCCCTGGCTTGGCACACAAGACTGCTCCACAAGAGTCACCTCTGCTGGTTGGGTCCCTGGCTTGGCACACAAGACTGCTCCACAAGAGTCACCTCCGCTGGTTGGGTCCCTGGCTTGGCACACAAGACTGCTCCACAAGAGTCACCTCCGCTGGTTGGGTCCCTGGCTTGGCACACAAGACTGCTCCACAAGCGTCACCTCCGCTGGTTGGGTCCCTGGCTTGGCACACAAGACTGCTCCACAAGCGTCACCTCCACTGGTTGGGTCCCTGGCTTGGCACACAAGACTGCTCCACAAGCGTCACCTCTGCTGGTTGGGTCCCTGGCTTGGCACACAAGACTGCTCCACAAGCGTCACCTCCACTGGTTGGGTCCCTGGCTTGGCACACAAGACTGCTCCACAAGAGTCACCTCCGCTGGTTGGGTCCCTGGCTTGGCACACAAGACTGCTCCACAAGCGTCACCTCTACTGGTTGGGTCCCTGGCTTGGCACACAAGACTGCTCCACATGCGTCACCTCTGCTGGTTGGGTCCCTGGCTTGGCACACAAGACTGCTCCACAAGAGTCACCTCTGCTGGTTGGGTCCTTGGCTTGGCACACAAGACTGCTCCACAAGCGTCACCTCAACTGGTTGGGTCCCTGGCTTGGCACACAAGACTGCTCCACAAGAGTCACCTCCGCTGGTTGGGTCCCTGGCTTGGCACACAAGACTGCTCCACAAGAGTCTCCTCCGCTGGTTGGGTCCCTGGCTTGGCACACAAGACTGCTCCACAAGCGTCACCTCCGCTGGTTGGGTCCCTGGCTTGGCACACAAGACTGCTCCACAAGCGTCACCTCCACTGGTTGGGTCCCTGGCTTGGCACACAAGACTGCTCCACAAGCGTCACCTCTGCTGGTTGGGTCCCTGGCTTGGCACACAAGACTGCTCCACAAGCGTCACCTCCACTGGTTGGGCCCCTGGCTTGGCAAACAAGACTGCTCCACAAGCGTCACCTCTGCTTTTTGGGTCCCTGGCATGGCACACAAGACTGCTCCACAAGTGTCACCTCAACTGGTTGGGTCCCTGGCTTGGCACACAAGACTGCTCCACAAGCGTCACCTCTGCTGGTTGGGTCCCTGGCTTGGCACACAAGACTGCTCCACAAGCATCACCTCTGCTGGTTGGGTCCCTGGCTTGGCAAACAAGACTGCTCCACAAGCGTCACCTCCGCTGGTTGGGTCCCTGGCTTGGCACACAAGACTGTTCCACAAGCGTCACCTCTGCTGGTTGGGTCCCTGGCTTGGCACACAAGACTGCTCCACAAGTGTCACCTCTGCTGGTTGGGTCCCTGGCTTGGCACACAAGACTGCTCCACAAGCGTCACCTCTGCTGGTTGGGTCCCTGGCTTGGCAAACAAGACTGCTCCACAAGCGTCACCTCCGCTGGTTGGGTCCCTGGCTTGGCACACAAGACTGTTCCACAAGCGTCACCTCTGCTGGTTGGGTCCCTGGCTTGGCACACAAGACTGCTCCACAAGTGTCACCTCTGCTGGTTGGGTCCCTGGCTTGGCACACAAGACTGCTCCACAAGCGTCACCTCTGCTGGTTGGGTCCCTGGCTTGGCACACAAGACTGTTCCACAAGCGTCACCTCTGCTGGTTGGGTCCCTGGCTTGGCACACAAGACTGTTCCACAAGCGTCACCTCTGCTGGTTGGGTCCCTGGCTTGGCACACAAGACTGCTCCACAAGTGTCACCTCTGCTGGTTGGGTCCCTGGCTTGGCACACAAGACTGCTCCACAAGCGTCACCTCTGCTGGTTGGGTCCTTGGCTTGGCACACAAGACTGCTCCACAAGCGTCACCTCAACTGGTTGGGTCCCTGGCTTGGCACACAAGACTGCTCCACAAGAGTCACCTCTGCTGGTTGGGTCCCTGGCTTGGCACACAAGACTGCTCCACAAGAGTCACCTCCGCTGGTTGGGTCCCTGGCTTGGCACACAAGACTGCTCCACAAGAGTCACCTCCGCTGGTTGGGTCCCTGGCTTGGCACACAAGACTGCTCCACAAGCGTCACCTCCGCTGGTTGGGTCCCTGGCTTGGCACACAAGACTGCTCCACAAGCGTCACCTCCGCTGGTTGGGTCCCTGGCTTGGCACACAAGACTGCTCCACAAGCGTCACCTCTGCTGGTTGGGTCCCTGGCTTGGCACACAAGACTGCTCCACAAGCGTCACCTCCACTGGTTGGGTCCCTGGCTTGGCACACAAGACTGCTCCACAAGAGTCACCTCTGCTGGTTGGGTCCCTGGCTTGGCACACAAGACTGCTCCACAAGCGTCACCTCTACTGGTTGGGTCCCTGGCTTGGCACACAAGACTGCTCCACAAGCGTCACCTCTGCTGGTTGGGTCCCTGGCTTGGCACACAAGACTGCTCCACAAGAGTCACCTCTGCTGGTTGGGTCCTTGGCTTGGCACACAAGACTGCTCCACAAGCGTCACCTCAACTGGTTGGGTCCCTGGCTTGGCACACAAGACTGCTCCACAAGAGTCACCTCCGCTGGTTGGGTCCCTGGCTTGGCACACAAGACTGCTCCACAAGAGTCACCTCCGCTGGTTGGGTCCCTGGCTTGGCACACAAGACTGCTCCACAAGCGTCACCTCCGCTGGTTGGGTCCCTGGCTTGGCACACAAGACTGCTCCACAAGCGTCACCTCCACTGGTTGGGTCCCTGGCTTGGCACACAAGACTGCTCCACAAGCGTCACCTCTGCTGGTTGGGTCCCTGGCTTGGCACACAAGACTGCTCCACAAGCGTCACCTCCGCTGGTTGGGCCCCTGGCTTGGCAAACAAGACTGCTCCACAAGCGTCACCTCTGCTGGTTGGGTCCCTGGCATGGCACACAAGACTGCTCCACAAGTGTCACCTCAACTGGTTGGGTCCCTGGCTTGGCACACAAGACTGCTCCACAAGCGTCACCTCTGCTGGTTGGGTCCCTGGCTTGGCACACAAGACTGCTCCACAAGCATCACCTCTGCTGGTTGGGTCCCTGGCTTGGCAAACAAGACTGCTCCACAAGCGTCACCTCCGCTGGTTGGGTCCCTGGCTTGGCACACAAGACTGTTCCACAAGCGTCACCTCTGCTGGTTGGGTCCCTGGCTTGGCACACAAGACTGCTCCACAAGTGTCACCTCTGCTGGTTGGGTCCCTGGCTTGGCACACAAGACTGCTCCACAAGCGTCACCTCTGCTGGTTGGGTCCCTGGCTTGGCAAACAAGACTGCTCCACAAGCGTCACCTCCGCTGGTTGGGTCCCTGGCTTGGCACACAAGACTGTTCCACAAGCGTCACCTCTGCTGGTTGGGTCCCTGGCTTGGCACACAAGACTGCTCCACAAGTGTCACCTCTGCTGGTTGGGTCCCTGGCTTGGCACACAAGACTGCTCCACAAGCGTCACCTCTGCTGGTTGGGTCCCTGGCTTGGCACACAAGACTGTTCCACAAGCGTCACCTCTGCTGGTTGGGTCCCTGGCTTGGCACACAAGACTGTTCCACAAGCGTCACCTCTGCTGGTTGGGTCCCTGGCTTGGCACACAAGACTGCTCCACAAGTGTCACCTCTGCTGGTTGGGTCCCTGGCTTGGCACACAAGACTGCTCCACAAGCGTCACCTCTGCTGGTTGGGTCCTTGGCTTGGCACACAAGACTGCTCCACAAGCGTCACCTCAACTGGTTGGGTCCCTGGCTTGGCACACAAGACTGCTCCACAAGAGTCACCTCTGCTGGTTGGGTCCCTGGCTTGGCACACAAGACTGCTCCACAAGAGTCACCTCCGCTGGTTGGGTCCCTGGCTTGGCACACAAGACTGCTCCACAAGAGTCACCTCCGCTGGTTGGGTCCCTGGCTTGGCACACAAGACTGCTCCACAAGCGTCACCTCCGCTGGTTGGGTCCCTGGCTTGGCACACAAGACTGCTCCACAAGCGTCACCTCCGCTGGTTGGGTCCCTGGCTTGGCACACAAGACTGCTCCACAAGCGTCACCTCTGCTGGTTGGGTCCCTGGCTTGGCACACAAGACTGCTCCACAAGCGTCACCTCCACTGGTTGGGTCCCTGGCTTGGCACACAAGACTGCTCCACAAGAGTCACCTCTGCTGGTTGGGTCCCTGGCTTGGCACACAAGACTGCTCCACAAGCGTCACCTCTACTGGTTGGGTCCCTGGCTTGGCACACAAGACTGCTCCACAAGCGTCACCTCTGCTGGTTGGGTCCCTGGCTTGGCACACAAGACTGCTCCACAAGAGTCACCTCTGCTGGTTGGGTCCTTGGCTTGGCACACAAGACTGCTCCACAAGCGTCACCTCAACTGGTTGGGTCCCTGGCTTGGCACACAAGACTGCTCCACAAGAGTCACCTCCGCTGGTTGGGTCCCTGGCTTGGCACACAAGACTGCTCCACAAGAGTCACCTCCGCTGGTTGGGTCCCTGGCTTGGCACACAAGACTGCTCCACAAGCGTCACCTCCGCTGGTTGGGTCCCTGGCTTGGCACACAAGACTGCTCCACAAGCGTCACCTCCACTGGTTGGGTCCCTGGCTTGGCACACAAGACTGCTCCACAAGCGTCACCTCTGCTGGTTGGGTCCCTGGCTTGGCACACAAGACTGCTCCACAAGCGTCACCTCCGCTGGTTGGGCCCCTGGCTTGGCAAACAAGACTGCTCCACAAGCGTCACCTCTGCTGGTTGGGTCCCTGGCATGGCACACAAGACTGCTCCACAAGTGTCACCTCAACTGGTTGGGTCCCTGGCTTGGCACACAAGACTGCTCCACAAGCGTCACCTCTGCTGGTTGGGTCCCTGGCTTGGCACACAAGACTGCTCCACAAGCATCACCTCTGCTGGTTGGGTCCCTGGCTTGGCAAACAAGACTGCTCCACAAGCGTCACCTCCGCTGGTTGGGTCCCTGGCTTGGCACACAAGACTGCTCCACAAGCATCACCTCTGCTGGTTGGGTCCCTGGCTTGGCAAACAAGACTGCTCCACAAGCGTCACCTCCGCTGGTTGGGTCCCTGGCTTGGCACACAAGACTGCTCCACAAGCGTCACCTCTGCTGGTTGGGTCCCTGGCTTGGCACACAAGACTGCTCCACAAGCGTCACCTCCACTGGTTGGGTCCCTGGCTTGGCACACAAGACTGCTCCACAAGAGTCACCTCTGCTGGTTGGGTCCCTGGCTTGGCACACAAGACTGCTCCACAAGCGTCACCTCTACTGGTTGGGTCCCTGGCTTGGCACACAAGACTGCTCCACAAGCGTCACCTCTGCTGGTTGGGTCCCTGGCTTGGCACACAAGACTGCTCCACAAGAGTCACCTCTGCTGGTTGGGTCCTTGGCTTGGCACACAAGACTGCTCCACAAGCGTCACCTCAACTGGTTGGGTCCCTGGCTTGGCACACAAGACTGCTCCACAAGAGTCACCTCCGCTGGTTGGGTCCCTGGCTTGGCACACAAGACTGCTCCACAAGAGTCACCTCCGCTGGTTGGGTCCCTGGCTTGGCACACAAGACTGCTCCACAAGCGTCACCTCCGCTGGTTGGGTCCCTGGCTTGGCACACAAGACTGCTCCACAAGCGTCACCTCCACTGGTTGGGTCCCTGGCTTGGCACACAAGACTGCTCCACAAGCGTCACCTCTGCTGGTTGGGTCCCTGGCTTGGCACACAAGACTGCTCCACAAGCGTCACCTCCGCTGGTTGGGCCCCTGGCTTGGCAAACAAGACTGCTCCACAAGCGTCACCTCTGCTGGTTGGGTCCCTGGCATGGCACACAAGACTGCTCCACAAGTGTCACCTCAACTGGTTGGGTCCCTGGCTTGGCACACAAGACTGCTCCACAAGCGTCACCTCTGCTGGTTGGGTCCCTGGCTTGGCACACAAGACTGCTCCACAAGCATCACCTCTGCTGGTTGGGTCCCTGGCTTGGCAAACAAGACTGCTCCACAAGCGTCACCTCCGCTGGTTGGGTCCCTGGCTTGGCACACAAGACTGTTCCACAAGCGTCACCTCTGCTGGTTGGGTCCCTGGCTTGGCACACAAGACTGCTCCACAAGTGTCACCTCTGCTGGTTGGGTCCCTGGCTTGGCACACAAGACTGCTCCACAAGCGTCACCTCTGCTGGTTGGGTCCCTGGCTTGGCAAACAAGACTGCTCCACAAGCGTCACCTCCGCTGGTTGGGTCCCTGGCTTGGCACACAAGACTGTTCCACAAGCGTCACCTCTGCTGGTTGGGTCCCTGGCTTGGCACACAAGACTGCTCCACAAGTGTCACCTCTGCTGGTTGGGTCCCTGGCTTGGCACACAAGACTGCTCCACAAGCGTCACCTCTGCTGGTTGGGTCCCTGGCTTGGCACACAAGACTGTTCCACAAGCGTCACCTCTGCTGGTTGGGTCCCTGGCTTGGCACACAAGACTGTTCCACAAGCGTCACCTCTGCTGGTTGGGTCCCTGGCTTGGCACACAAGACTGCTCCACAAGTGTCACCTCTGCTGGTTGGGTCCCTGGCTTGGCACACAAGACTGCTCCACAAGCGTCACCTCTGCTGGTTGGGTCCTTGGCTTGGCACACAAGACTGCTCCACAAGCGTCACCTCAACTGGTTGGGTCCCTGGCTTGGCACACAAGACTGCTCCACAAGAGTCACCTCTGCTGGTTGGGTCCCTGGCTTGGCACACAAGACTGCTCCACAAGAGTCACCTCCGCTGGTTGGGTCCCTGGCTTGGCACACAAGACTGCTCCACAAGAGTCACCTCCGCTGGTTGGGTCCCTGGCTTGGCACACAAGACTGCTCCACAAGCGTCACCTCCGCTGGTTGGGTCCCTGGCTTGGCACACAAGACTGCTCCACAAGCGTCACCTCCGCTGGTTGGGTCCCTGGCTTGGCACACAAGACTGCTCCACAAGCGTCACCTCTGCTGGTTGGGTCCCTGGCTTGGCACACAAGACTGCTCCACAAGCGTCACCTCCACTGGTTGGGTCCCTGGCTTGGCACACAAGACTGCTCCACAAGAGTCACCTCTGCTGGTTGGGTCCCTGGCTTGGCACACAAGACTGCTCCACAAGCGTCACCTCTACTGGTTGGGTCCCTGGCTTGGCACACAAGACTGCTCCACAAGCGTCACCTCTGCTGGTTGGGTCCCTGGCTTGGCACACAAGACTGCTCCACAAGAGTCACCTCTGCTGGTTGGGTCCTTGGCTTGGCACACAAGACTGCTCCACAAGCGTCACCTCAACTGGTTGGGTCCCTGGCTTGGCACACAAGACTGCTCCACAAGAGTCACCTCCGCTGGTTGGGTCCCTGGCTTGGCACACAAGACTGCTCCACAAGAGTCACCTCCGCTGGTTGGGTCCCTGGCTTGGCACACAAGACTGCTCCACAAGCGTCACCTCCGCTGGTTGGGTCCCTGGCTTGGCACACAAGACTGCTCCACAAGCGTCACCTCCACTGGTTGGGTCCCTGGCTTGGCACACAAGACTGCTCCACAAGCGTCACCTCTGCTGGTTGGGTCCCTGGCTTGGCACACAAGACTGCTCCACAAGCGTCACCTCCGCTGGTTGGGCCCCTGGCTTGGCAAACAAGACTGCTCCACAAGCGTCACCTCTGCTGGTTGGGTCCCTGGCATGGCACACAAGACTGCTCCACAAGTGTCACCTCAACTGGTTGGGTCCCTGGCTTGGCACACAAGACTGCTCCACAAGCGTCACCTCTGCTGGTTGGGTCCCTGGCTTGGCACACAAGACTGCTCCACAAGCATCACCTCTGCTGGTTGGGTCCCTGGCTTGGCAAACAAGACTGCTCCACAAGCGTCACCTCCGCTGGTTGGGTCCCTGGCTTGGCACACAAGACTGTTCCACAAGCGTCACCTCTGCTGGTTGGGTCCCTGGCTTGGCACACAAGACTGCTCCACAAGTGTCACCTCTGCTGGTTGGGTCCCTGGCTTGGCACACAAGACTGCTCCACAAGTGTCACCTCTGCTGGTTGGGTCCCTGGCTTGGCACACAAGACTGCTCCACAAGAGTCACCTCTGCTGGTTGGGTCCCTGGCTTGGCAAACAAGACTGCTCCACAAGCGTCACCTCCGCTGGTTGGGTCCCTGGCTTGGCACACAAGACTGTTCCACAAGCGTCACCTCTGCTGGTTGGGTCCCTGGCTTGGCACACAAGACTGCTCCACAAGTGTCACCTCTGCTGGTTGGGTCCCTGGCTTGGCACACAAGACTGCTCCACAAGCGTCACCTCTGCTGGTTGGGTCCCTGGCTTGGCACACAAGACTGTTCCACAAGCGTCACCTCTGCTGGTTGGGTCCCTGGCTTGGCACACAAGACTGTTCCACAAGCGTCACCTCTGCTGGTTGGGTCCCTGGCTTGGCACACAAGACTGCTCCACAAGTGTCACCTCTGCTGGTTGGGTCCCTGGCTTGGCACACAAGACTGCTCCACAAGCGTCACCTCTGCTGGTTGGGTCCTTGGCTTGGCACACAAGACTGCTCCACAAGCGTCACCTCAACTGGTTGGGTCCCTGGCTTGGCACACAAGACTGCTCCACAAGAGTCACCTCTGCTGGTTGGGTCCCTGGCTTGGCACACAAGACTGCTCCACAAGAGTCACCTCCGCTGGTTGGGTCCCTGGCTTGGCACACAAGACTGCTCCACAAGAGTCACCTCCGCTGGTTGGGTCCCTGGCTTGGCACACAAGACTGCTCCACAAGCGTCACCTCCGCTGGTTGGGTCCCTGGCTTGGCACACAAGACTGCTCCACAAGCGTCACCTCCGCTGGTTGGGCCCCTGGCTTGGCAAACAAGACTGCTCCACAAGCGTCACCTCTGCTGGTTGGGTCCCTGGCATGGCACACAAGACTGCTGCACAAGCGTCACCTCAACTGGTTGGGTCCCTGGCTTGGCACACAAGACTGCTCCACAAGCGTCACCTCTGCTGGTTGGGTCCCTGGCTTGGCACACAAGACTGCTCCACAAGCATCACCTCTGCTGGTTGGGTCCCTGGCTTGGCAAACAAGACTGCTCCACAAGAGTCACCTCTGCTGGTTGGGTCCCTGGCTTGGCACACAAGACTGCTCCACAAGAGTCACCTCTGCTGGTTGGGTCCCTGGCTTGGCACACAAGACTGCTCCACAAGCGTCACCTCTGCTGGTTGGGTCCCTGGATTGGCACACAAGACTGCTCCACAAGAGTCACCTCCGCTGGTTGGGTCCCTGGCTTGGCACACAAGACTGCTCCACAAGAGTCACCTCCGCTGGTTGGGTCCCTGGCTTGGCACACAAGACTGCTCCACAAGAGTCACCTCCGCTGGTTGGGTCCCTGGCTTGGCACACAAGACTGTTCCACAAGAGTCACCTCTGCTGGTTGGGTCCCTGGCTTGACTCCTGGTGAAGTTTCCTGATTCTTCATCGTCCCCGGTTGGTGAGAATGCTGCTCCAGTACTTGCTTCAGTTACTCATTGTGGTCCCTGGTAATAAGGTGGTTGGTCCCTTAGTGGTGAGAACTTCCCCTCTACCTCCGACCACGACAGGTCCTCTGGCCGGCAGAACCGTCACTTCTTGTTGGACTTCAAGCCGCAATCCCAACCCTGCGCTGCTCTCCTGCTTCTGGATAGACCCTCAGACAGCCCGGCAGCCAAATGTCCCCGGGATAGGCCCAAGGCTTATGGCCTAGCAGCTGGGGCAACAACACACATCCACCCAGACAGCCGTCCAGGTGGCACAGAACCCCGATCATCTGACTCCACCCGAATATATACAGTAGATTCTCCCAGAAGGCCAAGGGACCCAAGAAAACCCCTTCCCATTGGCTGAGACACCCCATATACTCCTAATCTGTTCTTGCAATGCCCTTGTCTTATCTAATGTCACCAGATACCCGGCCACCTAGTGACAGAAGAGAGAAGTGCAGCACTTTCAGAATTAGGGTGAAATCAATTGGCCAAGAAAACTATCACTTGGCAAATACATTTGATAGCCACCCGGCCTAAACATCAGATTCCTCCCTTTTGTTATTCTGAAGAAATCTCTGTTTGTTTCTCTGTGTCCATGTGCTGAGTGACTTTATAATTATCAATCAGCTGCTGCACCTGCAGGGTTCTAATGAAGAAAGTGTCAGGGTCTGCATGTCAGAACTGGGCATAGGCCTCCCTTCTCAGTGCTCAGATGACCATTAGTTGCCAGCACTCATCGATCCTCAGTGACTCTCCTGGTGATCATTTCCTGCTCGTCAATCCCGCCCCTTCTGGCTATTTATACTGCCTGGTTCATTCCTTCCATGCCTTCGCCTTGGTCACATATCTGGAGCCTCTCCGCTGTGTTCCTGGTGAAGACTTGTCTGGCTGACGTCCCTTCTGGTTCCTGTCTGCTGCCTCTGACTACTCTGATCTCTGACTACACTGATCTCTGACTACTCTGATCTCTGACTACGCTGATCTCTGACTACTCTGATCTCTGACTACACTGATCTCTGACTACTCTGATCTCTGACTACGCTGATCTCTGACTATGCTGATCTCTGACTTCCTGATCTCTGACTACTCTGATCTCTGACTACTCTGATCTCTGACTTCCTGATCTCTGACTACGCTGATCTCTGACTACTCTGATCTCTGACTACTCTGATCTCTGACTACGCTGATCTCTGACTTCCTGATCTCTGACTACTCTGATCTCTTTCTACTCTGATCTCTGACTACTCTGATCTCTGACTACGCTGATCTCTGACTTCCTGATCTCTGACTACACTGATCTCTGACTACTCTGATCTCTGACTACGCTGATCTCTGACTTCCTGATCTCTGACTTCCTGATCTCTGACTACGCTGATCTCTGACTATGCTGATCTCTGACTATGCTGATCTCTGACTACACTGATCTCTGACTACACTGATCTCTGACTACTCTGATCTCTGACTACGCTGATCTCTGACTACTCTGATCTCTGACTACACTGATCTCTGACTACTCTGATCTCTGACTACGCTGATCTCTGACTACTCTGATCTCTGACTACGCTGATCTCTGACTATGCTGATCTCTGACTATGCTGATCTCTGACATAGTTACATAGTTACATAGTAGGTGAGGTTGAAAAAAGACACAAGTCCATCAAGTCCAACCTATGTGTGTGATAATGTGTCAGTATTACATTACATATCCCTGTATATTGCGGTCATTCAGGTGATTATCTAATAGTTTCTTGAAGCTATCAATGCTCCCCGCTGAGACCACCGCCTGTGGAAGGGAATTCCACATCCTTACCGTTCTTACAGTAAAGAACCCTCTACGTAGTTTAAGGTTAAACCTCTTTTCTTCTAATTGTAATGAGTGGCCACGAGTCTTATTAAACTCTCTTCTGCGAAAAAGTTTTATCCCTATTGTGGGATCACCAGTACAGTATTTGTAAATTGAAATCATATCCCCTCTCAAGCGTCTCTTCTCCAGAGAGAATAAGTTCAGTGCTTGCAACCTTTCCTCATAACTAAGATCCTCCAGACCCTTTATTAGCTTTGTTGCCCTTCTTTGTACTCGCTCCATTTCCAGTACGTCCCTCCTGAGGACTGGTGCCCAGAACTGGACAGCATACTCCAGGTGCGGCCGGACCAGAGTCTTGTAGAGCGGGAGAATTATCGTTTTATCTCTGGAGTTGATCCCCTTTTAATGCCAATATTCTGTTTGCTTTATTAGCAGCAGCTTGGCATTGCATGTCATTGCTGAGCCTATCATCCACTAGGACCCCCAGGTCCTTTTCCATCCTAGATCCCCCCAGAGGTTCTCCCCCCAGTGTATAGATTGCATTCAGATTTTTGCCACCCAAATGCATTATTTTACATTTTTCTACATTGAACCTCATTTGCCATGTAGTCGCCCACCCCATTAATTTGTTCAGGTCTTTTTGCAAGATTTCCACATCCTGCAGAGAAGTTATTGCCCTGCTTAGCTTAGTATCGTCTACAAATACAGAGATTGAACTCTTTATCCCATCCTCCAGGTCGTTTATGAACAAATTAAATAGGATTGGTCCCAGCACAGAACCCTGGGGGACCCCACTACCCACCCCCGACCATTCTGACTACTCCTCATTTATCACCACCCTCTGAACACGCCCTTGTAGCCAGTTTTCAATCCATGTACTCACCCTATGGTCCATGCCAACGCACCTTATTTTGTACAGTGAACGTTTATGGGGAACTGTGTCAAATGCTTTTGCAAAATCCAGATACACCATGTCTACGGGCCTTCCTTTATCTAGATAGCAACTCACCTCCTCATAGAAGGTTAATAGATTGGTTTGGCAAGAACGATTCTTCATGAATCCATGCTGTAATCTCTGACTTCCTGATCTCTGACTACACTGATCTCTGACTACACTGATCTCTGACTACTCTGATCTCTGACTACGCTGATCTCTGACTTCCTGATCTCTGACTACTCTGATCTCTGACTACACTGATCTCTGACTACTCTGATCTCTGACTACGCTGTAATCTCTGACTTCCTGATCTCTGACTACGCTGATCTCTGACTTCCGGATCTCTGGCTTCCTGATTTCTTGGCTTCTTCTGACTTTGTTTACTATTTGTACCATTTTTACCATTATATTAAAAAATGTGATTTTTACTGAATTTTCTGTCTTCGTCTGATTCCTGGTTCCTGACACTGCAGCCCTTTACATGGGATTTCCCTTTGGAAGCATCTCACCAGAAATGACAATTCCTTTCCAGGGGATGCCCAAAATCTGACTAGTGCAGACTTCTGGGAAAATCTGTCAGCCAATCACACAAGCAGGAAATGACATTTCTGGGGGCGGGGCTCTGTATACCATCTGTGCGCCTCCAGGTGGCCATATTACAGAAAATGACAGCGGCTGCAGATTGAAAAGGAAACATTCCGTTACAATCTCGTGTCTCCTGACTCGTGTAGCGATTGTATACGCTGGATTATTATTTTTTCACCTTTAAGGGTCAGATTAAATAAAGTGTGGCCTGAGATGAGGCTGAGTGAACCCGCCCTTCATCTTCACAGGAAGTGGGTTGAATGATTCCGGCCATCAGACTGAGGACATCTAGTGGCAGAGAAGAATACTGCGGATTGAAGGTGAATATTGCAGCAAACACGGGTTTTGTTCCGTTCTCTTTTAATGGACTATTTTTTTTATCATGTTATTTCTGGTCGGAGTTCTTATTCAACGTCTCACCGGAGTTACTCTTTATGTCATTGTGTGATTTCCGATCTGCAGTGACACCTTCTATCTCTTCCTGTAGTTGTCGGTGACACCTTCTATCACTTCCTGTAGTTGTCGGTGACACCTTCTATCACTTCCTGTAGTTGTCGGTGACACCTTCTATCACTTCCTGTAGTTGTTGGTGACACCTTCTATCACTTCCTGTAGTTGTCGGTGACACCTTCTATCACTTCCTGTACTTGTCGGTGACACCTTCTATCTCTTCCTGTAGTTGTCGGTGACACCTTCTATCTCTTCCTGTAGTTGTCGGTGACACCTTCTATCACTTCCTGTAGTTGTTGGTGACACCTTCTATCACTTCCTGTAGTTGTCGGTGACACCTTCTATCACTTCCTGTACTTGTCGGTGACACCTTCTATCTCTTCCTGTAGTTGTCGGTGACACCTTCTATCACTTCCTGTACTTGTCGGTGACACCTTCTATCTCTTCCTGTAGTTGTCAGTGACACCTTCTATCACTTCCTGTAGTTGTCGGTGACACCTTCTATCACTTCCTGTAGTTGTCGGTGACACCTTCTATCACTTCCTGTAGTTGTCGGTGACACCTTCTATCACTTCCTGTAGTTGTTGGTGACACCTTCTATCACTTCCTGTAGTTGTCGGTGACACCTTCTATCTCTTCCTGTAGTTGTGGGTGACACCTTCTATCACTTCCTGTAGTTGTCGGTGACACCTTCTATCTCTTCCTGTAGTTGTCGGTGACACCTTCTATCTCTTCCTGTAGTTGTCGGTGACACCTTCTATCACTTCCTGTAGTTGTCGGTGACACCTTCTATCACTTCCTGTAGTTGTCGGTGACACCTTCTATCACTTCCTGTAGTTGTCGGTGACACCTTCTATCTCTTCCTGTAGTTGTCGGTGACACCTTCTATCACTTCCTGTAGTTGTCGGTGACACCTTCTATCTCTTCCTGTAGTTGTCGGTGACACCTTCTATCACTTCCTGTAGTTGTCGGTGACACCTTCTATCACTTCCTGTAGTTGTCGGTGTCGGTGACACCTTCTATCACTTCCTGTAGTTGTCGGTGACACCTTCTATCACTTCCTGTAGTTGTCGGTGACACCTTCTATCATTTCCTGTAGTTGTCGGTGACACCTTCTATCACTTCCTTTAGTTGTCGGTGACACCTTCTATCACTTCCTGTAGTGCCCAGGGCAGGCGTTCCTCCTGCCCCCCCTCATAGTATATCCCCCCCCCCTGGGGGCACAGAGCCGGTGATCACCTTGTGTGCCATTTTCCATCAATTTATTTTAATCACCAGAAATTTCCAGTTACTGAGAGATGACGAATAATCTGCTCATATCTTGTATTCCCTGATCCCCCTCCCCCTCCCCCTCATCCTCATCAACATAATCATTAAATGTTTAAAATAACCTTTCTGTTTTTATTACACACCTTATTATACACTGTGATGTCATCACCGGGTCTCTGTGCTACTCTATGCAATGTAGGCATATAATGGCTGGTGGGAGGGGCTGGCAGGGGGCAGATCATGGCTGGTGGGAGGGGCCAGCAGGGGCAGATCATGGATGGTGGGAGGGGCCAGCAGGGGGCAGATCATGGCTGGTGGGAGGGGCCAGCAGGGAGCTGTACATAGAAAACCTCACAACCTCCTGCCTCAGTACCTCCTCTCAGTCCTGATGTAATCAGTGGGAGGAGTTATACAAATATCAGAATGCATTGATGGGTGGGTGTCAGTCTGGAGGAGTGGGCGTTCCCAGGTAGGCTGTATTTGCTTAGGTAACGCCCACATGTGATACTCAGGCTGGGAGAAGGAAAGACATCAATGTGCTGCTTCCTCTATCACTGTCCAATCACAGGCTGGGGGAGGGACAAGACCCGCCATGTTGGCCATTCATTGATAGATTTCTATCATTCAGTCCGGGAAATTCCTCCATCCATCCGTGCTACACAGTGTGGAAGGAGGACTCGCCCCTGCGGTGCCAGAATATCTGAACAGCGGCTGCATCTGATTGTCTACATCTGATTGGCTGCATCTGATTGGCTGCATCTGATTGTCTACATCTGATTGGCTGCATCTGATTGGCTGCATCTGATTGTCTACATCTGATTGGCTGCATCTGATTGTCTACTTCTGATTGTCTACATCTGATTGTCTACATCTGATTGGCTGCATCTGATTGTCTACTTCTGATTGGCTGCATCTGATTGTCTATATCTGATTGTCTACATCTGATTGGCTGCATCTGATTGTCTACTTCTGATTGGCTGCATCTGATTGTCTACATCTGATTGTCTACATTTGATTGGCTGCATCTGATTGTCTACATCTGATTGGCTGCATCTGATTGTCTACATCTGATTGGCTGCATCTGATTGTCTACATCTGATTGGCTGCATCTGATTGTCTACTTCTGATTGGCTGCATATGATTGTCTACATCTGATTGCATCTGATTGTCTACATCTGATTGGCTGCATCTGATTGGCTGCATCTGATTGTCTACATCTGATTGTCTACATCTGATTGTCTACATCTGATTGGCTGCATCTGATTGTCTACATCTGATTGGCTGCATTTGATTGTCTACATCTGATTGGCTGCATCTGATTGTCTACATCTGATTGTCTACATTTGATTGGCTGCATCTGATTGGCTGCATCTGATTGTCTACTTCTGATTGGCTGCATCTGATTGTCTACATATGATTGTCTACATCTGATTGTCTACATCTGATTGGCTGCATCTGATTGTCTACTTCTGATTGGCTGCATCTGATTATCTACATCTGATTGTCTACATCTGATTGTCTACATCTGATTGTCTGCATCTGATTGTCTGCATCTGATTGTCTACATCTGATTGTCTACATCTGATTGTCTACATCTGATTGTCTGCATCTGATTGTCTACATATGATTGGCTGCATCTGATTGGCTGCATCTGATTGGCTGCATCTGATTGTCTGCATCTGATTGTCTACATCTGATTGGCTGCATCTGATTGGCTGCATCTGATTGTCTACATCTGATTGTCTACATCTGATTGTCTACATCTGATTGGCTGCATCTGATTGTCTACATCTGATTGGCTGCATTTGATTGTCTACATCTGATTGGCTGCATCTGATTGTCTACATCTGATTGTCTACATTTGATTGGCTGCATCTGATTGGCTGCATCTGATTGTCTACTTCTGATTGGCTGCATCTGATTGTCTACATATGATTGTCTACATCTGATTGTCTACATCTGATTGGCTGCATCTGATTGTCTACTTCTGATTGGCTGCATCTGATTATCTACATCTGATTGTCTACATCTGATTGTCTACATCTGATTGTCTGCATCTGATTGTCTGCATCTGATTGTCTACATCTGATTGTCTGCATCTGATTGGCTGCATCTGATTGGCTGCATCTGATTGTCTACATCTGATTGTCTACATCTGATTTTCTACATCTGATTGGCTACATCTGATTGTCTACATCTGATTGGCCGCATTTGATTGTCTACATCTGATTGGCTGCATCTGATTGTCTACATCTGATTGTCTACATTTGATTGGCTGCATCTGATTGTCTACATCTGATTGGCTGCATCTGATTGTCTACATCTGATTGGCTGCATCTGATTGTCTACTTCTGATTGTCTACATCTGATTGGCTGCATCTGATTGGCTGCATCTGATTGTCTACATCTGATTGCATCTGATTGTCTACATCTGATTGGCTGCATCTGATTGGCTGCATCTGATTGTCTACATCTGATTGTCTACATCTGATTGTCTACATCTGATTGGCTGCATCTGATTGTCTACATCTGATTGGCTGCATTTGATTGTCTACATCTGATTGGCTGCATCTGATTGTCTACATCTGATTGTCTACATTTGATTGGCTGCATCTGATTGGCTGCATCTGATTGTCTACTTCTGATTGGCTGCATCTGATTGTCTACATATGATTGTCTACATCTGATTGTCTACATCTGATTGGCTGCATCTGATTGTCTACTTCTGATTGGCTGCATCTGATTATCTACATCTGATTGTCTACATCTGATTGTCTACATCTGATTGTCTGCATCTGATTGTCTGCATCTGATTGTCTACATCTGATTGTCTGCATCTGATTGGCTGCATCTGATTGGCTGCATCTGATTGTCTACATCTGATTGTCTACATTTGATTGGCTGCATCTGATTGGCTGCATCTGATTGTCTACTTCTGATTGGCTGCATCTGATTGTCTACATATGATTGTCTACATCTGATTGTCTACATCTGATTGGCTGCATCTGATTGTCTACTTCTGATTGGCTGCATCTGATTATCTACATCTGATTGTCTACATCTGATTGTCTACATCTGATTGTCTGCATCTGATTGTCTGCATCTGATTGTCTACATCTGATTGTCTGCATCTGATTGGCTGCATCTGATTGGCTGCATCTGATTGTCTACATCTGATTGTCTACATCTGATTTTCTACATCTGATTGGCTACATCTGATTGTCTACATCTGATTGGCCGCATTTGATTGTCTACATCTGATTGGCTGCATCTGATTGTCTACATCTGATTGTCTACATTTGATTGGCTGCATCTGATTGTCTACATCTGATTGGCTGCATCTGATTGTCTACATCTGATTGGCTGCATCTGATTGTCTACTTCTGATTGTCTACATCTGATTGGCTGCATCTGATTGGCTGCATCTGATTGTCTACATCTGATTGCATCTGATTGTCTACATCTGATTGTCTACATCTGATTGTCTACTTCTGATTGGCTGCATCTGATTGTCTACATCTATTTGTCTACATCTGATTGGCTGCATCTGATTGTCTACATCTGATTGGCTACATCTGATTGTCTACATGTGATTGGCTGCATCTGATTGGCTGCATCTGATTGTCTACATCTAATTGTCTACATCTGATTGGCTGCATCTGATTGTCTACATCTGATTGGCTGCATCTGATTGTCTGCATCTGATTGTCTGCATCTGATTGTCTACATCTGATTGTCTACATCTGATTGTCTACATCTAAATGTTTACATCTGATTGTCTGCATCTGATTATCTACATCTATTTGTCTACATCTGATTGGCTGCATCTGATTATCTACATCTATTTGTCTACATCTGATTGGCTCATCTGATTGTCTACATCTGATTGTCTACATCTAAATGTTTACATCTGATTGTCTGCATCTGATTATCTACATCTATTTGTCTACTTCTGATTGGCTGCATCTGATTATCTACATCTATTTGTCTACATCTGATTGGCTCATCTGATTGTCTACATCTGATTGGCTGCATCTGATTGTCTACTTCTGATTGTCTACATCTGATTATCTACATCTGATTGGCTGCATCTGATTGTCTACATCTGATTGGCTGCATCTGATTGGCTGCATCTGATTGTCTACATCTGATTGTCTACATCTGATTCGCTGCATTTGATTGGCTGCATCTGATTGTCTACATCTGATTGTCTGCATCTGATTGTCTACTTCTGATTGGCTCATCTGATTGTCTACATCTGATTGGCTGCATCTGATTGTCTACTTCTGATTGTCTACATCTGATTATCTACATCTGATTGGCTGCATCTGATTGTCTACATCTGATTGGCTGCATCTGATTGGCTGCATCTGATTGTCTACATCTGATTGTCTACATCTGATTCGCTGCATTTGATTGGCTGCATCTGATTGTCTACATCTGATTGTCTGCATCTGATTGTCTACTTCTGATTGTCTACATCTGATTGTCTGCATCTGATTGTCTGCATCTGATTGTCTGCATCTGATTGGCTCCATCTGATTGGCTGCATCTGATTGGCTGCATCTGATTGTCTACATCTGATTGGCTGCATCTGATTGGCTGCATCTGATTGTCTACATCTGATTGGCTGCATCTGATTGTCTACTTCTGATTGTCTACATCTGATTGTCTACATCTGATTGGCTGCATCTGATTGTCTACTTCTGATTGTCTACATCTAATTGTCTACATCTGATTGTCTACTTCTGATTGTCTACATCTGATTGTCTACATCTGATTGGCTGCATCTGATTGTCTACTTCTGATTGGCTGCATCTGATTGTCTACATCTGATTGTCTACATCTGATTGGCTGCATCTGATTGTCTACTTCTGATTGGCTGCATCTGATTGTCTACATCTGATTGTCTACATCTGATTGTCTGCATCTGATTGTCTACATCTGATTGGCTGCATCTGATTGTCTGCATCTGATTGTCTACATCTGATTGTCTACATCTGATTGTCTGCATCTGATTGTCTACATCTGATTGTCTGCATCTGATTGTCTACATCTGATTGGCTTCATCTGATTGGCTGCATCTGATTGTTTACATCTGATTGGCTACATCTGATTGGCTGCATCTGATTGTCTACATCTGATTGGCTGCATCTGATTGTGTACATCTGATTGGCTGCATCTGATTGTCTACTTCTGATTGTCTACATCTGATTGGCTGCATCTGATTGGCTGCATCTGATTGGCTGCATCTGATTGTCTACATCTGATTGCATCTGATTGTCTACATCTGATTGTCTACATCTGATTGTCTACTTCTGATTGGCTGCATCTGATTGTCTACATCTATTTGTCTGCATCTGATTGTCTACATCTGATTGGCTGCATCTGATTGTCTACATGTGATTGGCTGCATCTGATTGGCTGCATCTGATTATCTACATCTATTTGTCTACATCTGATTGGCTGCATCTGATTGTCTACATCTGATTGGCTGCATCTGATTGTCTGCATCTGATTGTCTACATCTGATTGTCTACATCTGATTGTCTACATCTAAATGTTTACATCTGATTGTCTGCATCTGATTATCTACATCTGATTGTCTACTTCTGATTGGCTGCATCTGATTATCTACATCTATTTGTCTACATCTGATTGGCTGCATCTGATTGTCTACATCTGATTGGCTGCATCTGATTGTCTACTTCTGATTGGCTGCATCTGATTGTCTACATCTGATTGGCTGCATCTGATTGTCTACATCTGATTGGCTGCATCTGATTGTCTACTTCTGATTGGCTGCATATGATTGTCTACATCTGATTGTCTACATCTGATTGTCTGCATCTGATTGTCTACATATGATTGGCTGCATCTGATTGGCTGCATCTGATTGGCTGCATCTGATTGTCTGCATCTGATTGTCTACATCTGATTGGCTGCATCTGATTGGCTGCATCTGATTGTCTACATCTGATTGTCTACATCTGATTGTCTACATCTGATTGGCTGCATCTGATTGTCTACATCTGATTGGCTGCATTTGATTGTCTACATCTGATTGGCTGCATCTGATTGTCTACATCTGATTGTCTACATTTGATTGGCTGCATCTGATTGGCTACATCTGATTGGCTGCATCTGATTGTCTACATCTGATTGGCTGCATCTGATTTTCTACTTCTGATTGTCTACATCTGATTGTCTACATCTGATTGGCTGCATCTGATTGTCTACTTCTGATTGGCTGCATCTGATTGTCTACATCTGATTGTCTACATCTGATTGGCTGCATCTGATTGTCTACTTCTGATTGGCTGCATCTGATTGTCTACATATGATTGTCTACATCTGATTGTCTACATCTGATTGGCTGCATCTGATTGTCTACTTCTGATTGGCTGCATATGATTGTCTACATCTGATTGTCTACATCTGATTGTCTACATCTGATTGTCTGCATCTGATTGTCTACATCTGATTGTCTGCATCTGATTGTCTGCATCTGATTGGCTGCATCTGATTGGCTGCATCTGATTGTCTACATCTGATTGTCTACATCTGATTTTCTACATCTGATTGGCTACATCTGATTGGCTGCATCTGATTGTCTACATCTGATTGGCCGCATTTGATTGTCTACATCTGATTGGCTGCATCTGATTGTCTACATCTGATTGTCTACATTTGATTGGCTGCACCTGATTGTCTACATCTGATTGGCTGCATCTGATTGTCTACATCTGATTGGCTGCATCTGATTGTCTACTTCTGATTGTCTACATCTGATTGGCTGCATCTGATTGGCTGCATCTGATTGTCTACATCTGATTGCATCTGATTGTCTACATCTGATTGTCTACATCTGATTGTCTACTTCTGATTGGCTGCATCTGATTGTCTACATCTATTTGTCTACATCTGATTGGCTGCATCTGATTGTCTACATCTGATTGGCTACATCTGATTGTCTACATCTGATTGGCTGCATCTGATTGGCTGCATCTGATTGTCTACATCTAATTGTCTACATCTGATTGGCTGCATCTGATTGTCTACATCTGATTGGCTGCATCTGATTGGCTGCATCTGATTGTCTGCATCTGATTGTCCACATCTGATTGTCTACATCTGATTGTCTACATCTAAATGTTTACATCTGATTGTCTGCATCTGATTATCTACATCTATTTGTCTACATCTGATTGGCTGCATCTGATTATCTACATCTATTTGTCTACATCTGATTGGCTCATCTGATTGTCTACATCTGATTGTCTACATCTAAATGTTTACATCTGATTGTCTGCATCTGATTATCTACATCTATTTGTCTACTTCTGATTGGCTGCATCTGATTATCTACATCTATTTGTCTACATCTGATTGGCTCATCTGATTGTCTACATCTGATTGGCTGCATCTGATTGTCTACTTCTGATTGTCTACATCTGATTATCTACATCTGATTGGCTGCATCTGATTGTCTACATCTGATTGGCTGCATCTGATTGGCTGCATCTGATTGTCTACATCTGATTGTCTACATCTGATTGTCTACATCTGATTCGCTGCATTTGATTGGCTGCATCTGATTGTCTACATCTGATTGTCTGCATCTGATTGTCTACTTCTGATTGTCTACATCTGATTGTCTGCATCTGATTGTCTGCATCTGATTGTCTGCATCTGATTGGCTCCATCTGATTGGCTGCATCTGATTGGCTGCATCTGATTGTCTACATCTGATTGGCTGCATCTGATTGGCTGCATCTGATTGTCTACATCTGATTGGCTGCATCTGATTGTCTACTTCTGATTGTCTACATCTGATTGTCTACATCTGATTGGCTGCATCTGATTGTCTACTTCTGATTGTCTACATCTAATTGTCTACATCTGATTGTCTACTTCTGATTGTCTACATCTGATTGTCTACATCTGATTGGCTGCATCTGATTGTCTACTTCTGATTGGCTGCATCTGATTGTCTACATCTGATTGTCTACATCTGATTGGCTGCATCTGATTGTCTACTTCTGATTGGCTGCATCTGATTGTCTACATCTGATTGTCTACATCTGATTGTCTGCATCTGATTGTCTACATCTGATTGGCTGCATCTGATTGTCTGCATCTGATTGTCTACATCTGATTGTCTACATCTGATTGTCTGCATCTGATTGTCTACATCTGATTGTCTGCATCTGATTGTCTACATCTGATTGGCTTCATCTGATTGGCTGCATCTGATTGTTTACATCTGATTGGCTACATCTGATTGGCTGCATCTGATTGTCTACATCTGATTGGCTGCATCTGATTGTGTACATCTGATTGGCTGCATCTGATTGTCTACTTCTGATTGTCTACATCTGATTGGCTGCATCTGATTGGCTGCATCTGATTGGCTGCATCTGATTGTCTACATCTGATTGCATCTGATTGTCTACATCTGATTGTCTACATCTGATTGTCTACTTCTGATTGGCTGCATCTGATTGTCTACATCTATTTGTCTGCATCTGATTGTCTACATCTGATTGGCTGCATCTGATTGTCTACATGTGATTGGCTGCATCTGATTGGCTGCATCTGATTATCTACATCTATTTGTCTACATCTGATTGGCTGCATCTGATTGTCTACATCTGATTGGCTGCATCTGATTGTCTGCATCTGATTGTCTACATCTGATTGTCTACATCTGATTGTCTACATCTAAATGTTTACATCTGATTGTCTGCATCTGATTATCTACATCTGATTGTCTACTTCTGATTGGCTGCATCTGATTATCTACATCTATTTGTCTACATCTGATTGGCTGCATCTGATTGTCTACATCTGATTGGCTGCATCTGATTGTCTACTTCTGATTGGCTGCATCTGATTGTCTACATCTGATTGGCTGCATCTGATTGTCTACATCTGATTGGCTGCATCTGATTGTCTACTTCTGATTGGCTGCATATGATTGTCTACATCTGATTGTCTACATCTGATTGTCTGCATCTGATTGTCTACATATGATTGGCTGCATCTGATTGGCTGCATCTGATTGGCTGCATCTGATTGTCTGCATCTGATTGTCTACATCTGATTGGCTGCATCTGATTGGCTGCATCTGATTGTCTACATCTGATTGTCTACATCTGATTGTCTACATCTGATTGGCTGCATCTGATTGTCTACATCTGATTGGCTGCATTTGATTGTCTACATCTGATTGGCTGCATCTGATTGTCTACATCTGATTGTCTACATTTGATTGGCTGCATCTGATTGGCTACATCTGATTGGCTGCATCTGATTGTCTACATCTGATTGGCTGCATCTGATTTTCTACTTCTGATTGTCTACATCTGATTGTCTACATCTGATTGGCTGCATCTGATTGTCTACTTCTGATTGGCTGCATCTGATTGTCTACATCTGATTGTCTACATCTGATTGGCTGCATCTGATTGTCTACTTCTGATTGGCTGCATCTGATTGTCTACATATGATTGTCTACATCTGATTGTCTACATCTGATTGGCTGCATCTGATTGTCTACTTCTGATTGGCTGCATCTGATTGTCTACATCTGATTGTCTACATCTGATTGTCTACATCTGATTGTCTGCATCTGATTGTCTACATCTGATTGTCTGCATCTGATTGTCTGCATCTGATTGGCTGCATCTGATTGGCTGCATCTGATTGTCTACATCTGATTGTCTACATCTGATTTTCTACATCTGATTGGCTACATCTGATTGGCTGCATCTGATTGTCTACATCTGATTGGCCGCATTTGATTGTCTACATCTGATTGGCTGCATCTGATTGTCTACATCTGATTGTCTACATTTGATTCGCTGCATCTGATTGTCTACATCTGATTGGCTGCATCTGATTGTCTACATCTGATTGGCTGCATCTGATTGTCTACTTCTGATTGTCTACATCTGATTGGCTGCATCTGATTGGCTGCATCTGATTGTCTACATCTGATTGCATCTGATTGTCTACATCTGATTGTCTACATCTGATTGTCTACTTCTGATTGGCTGCATCTGATTGTCTACATCTATTTGTCTACATCTGATTGGCTGCATCTGATTGTCTACATCTGATTGGCTACATCTGATTGTCTACATGTGATTGGCTGCATCTGATTGGCTGCATCTGATTGTCTACATCTAATTGTCTACATCTGATTGGCTGCATCTGATTGTCTACATCTGATTGGCTGCATCTGATTGGCTGCATCTGATTGTCTGCATCTGATTGTCTACATCTGATTGTCTACATCTGATTGTCTACATCTAAATGTTTACATCTGATTGTCTGCATCTGATTATCTACATCTATTTGTCTACATCTGATTGGCTGCATCTGATTATCTACATCTATTTGTCTACATCTGATTGGCTCATCTGATTGTCTACTTCTGATTGTCTACATCTAAATGTTTACATCTGATTGTCTGCATCTGATTATCTACATCTATTTGTCTACTTCTGATTGGCTGCATCTGATTATCTACATCTATTTGTCTACATCTGATTGGCTCATCTGATTGTCTACATCTGATTGGCTGCATCTGATTGTCTACTTCTGATTGTCTACATCTGATTATCTACATCTGATTGGCTGCATCTGATTGTCTACATCTGATTGGCTGCATCTGATTGGCTGCATCTGATTGTCTACATCTGATTGTCTACATCTGATTGTCTACATCTGATTCGCTGCATTTGATTGGCTGCATCTGATTGTCTACATCTGATTGTCTGCATCTGATTGTCTACTTCTGATTGTCTACATCTGATTGTCTGCATCTGATTGTCTGCATCTGATTGTCTGCATCTGATTGGCTCCATCTGATTGGCTGCATCTGATTGGCTGCATCTGATTGTCTACATCTGATTGGCTGCATCTGATTGGCTGCATCTGATTGTCTACATCTGATTGGCTGCATCTGATTGTCTACTTCTGATTGTCTACATCTGATTGTCTACATCTGATTGGCTGCATCTGATTGTCTACTTCTGATTGTCTACATCTAATTGTCTACATCTGATTGTCTACTTCTGATTGTCTACATCTGATTGTCTACATCTGATTGGCTGCATCTGATTGTCTACTTCTGATTAGCTGCATCTGATTGTCTACATCTGATTGTCTACATCTGATTGGCTGCATCTGATTGTCTACTTCTGATTGGCTGCATCTGATTGTCTACATCTGATTGTCTACATCTGATTGTCTGCATCTGATTGTCTACATCTGATTGGCTGCATCTGATTGTCTGCATCTGATTGTCTACATCTGATTGTCTACATCTGATTGTCTGCATCTGATTGTCTACATCTGATTGTCTGCATCTGATTGTCTACATCTGATTGGCTTCATCTGATTGGCTGCATCTGATTGTTTACATCTGATTGGCTACATCTGATTGGCTGCATCTGATTGTCTACATCTGATTGGCTGCATCTGATTGTGTACATCTGATTGGCTGCATCTGATTGTCTACTTCTGATTGTCTACATCTGATTGGCTGCATCTGATTGGCTGCATCTGATTGGCTGCATCTGATTGTCTACATCTGATTGCATCTGATTGTCTACATCTGATTGTCTACATCTGATTGTCTACTTCTGATTGGCTGCATCTGATTGTCTACATCTATTTGTCTGCATCTGATTGTCTACATCTGATTGGCTGCATCTGATTGTCTACATGTGATTGGCTGCATCTGATTGGCTGCATCTGATTATCTACATCTATTTGTCTACATCTGATTGGCTGCATCTGATTGTCTACATCTGATTGGCTGCATCTGATTGTCTGCATCTGATTGTCTACATCTGATTGTCTACATCTGATTGTCTACATCTAAATGTTTACATCTGATTGTCTGCATCTGATTATCTACATCTGATTGTCTACTTCTGATTGGCTGCATCTGATTATCTACATCTATTTGTCTACATCTGATTGGCTGCATCTGATTGTCTACATCTGATTGGCTGCATCTGATTGTCTACTTCTGATTGGCTGCATCTGATTGTCTACATCTGATTGGCTGCATCTGATTGTCTACATCTGATTGGCTGCATCTGATTGTCTACTTCTGATTGGCTGCATATGATTGTCTACATCTGATTGTCTACATCTGATTGTCTGCATCTGATTGTCTACATATGATTGGCTGCATCTGATTGGCTGCATCTGATTGGCTGCATCTGATTGTCTGCATCTGATTGTCTACATCTGATTGGCTGCATCTGATTGGCTGCATCTGATTGTCTACATCTGATTGTCTACATCTGATTGTCTACATCTGATTGGCTGCATCTGATTGTCTACATCTGATTGGCTGCATTTGATTGTCTACATCTGATTGGCTGCATCTGATTGTCTACATCTGATTGTCTACATTTGATTGGCTGCATCTGATTGGCTACATCTGATTGGCTGCATCTGATTGTCTACATCTGATTGGCTGCATCTGATTTTCTACTTCTGATTGTCTACATCTGATTGTCTACATCTGATTGGCTGCATCTGATTGTCTACTTCTGATTGGCTGCATCTGATTGTCTACATCTGATTGTCTACATCTGATTGGCTGCATCTGATTGTCTACTTCTGATTGGCTGCATCTGATTGTCTACATATGATTGTCTACATCTGATTGTCTACATCTGATTGGCTGCATCTGATTGTCTACTTCTGATTGGCTGCATCTGATTGTCTACATCTGATTGTCTACATCTGATTGTCTACATCTGATTGTCTGCATCTGATTGTCTACATCTGATTGTCTGCATCTGATTGTCTGCATCTGATTGGCTGCATCTGATTGGCTGCATCTGATTGTCTACATCTGATTGTCTACATCTGATTTTCTACATCTGATTGGCTACATCTGATTGGCTGCATCTGATTGTCTACATCTGATTGGCCGCATTTGATTGTCTACATCTGATTGGCTGCATCTGATTGTCTACATCTGATTGTCTACATTTGATTGGCTGCATCTGATTGTCTACATCTGATTGGCTGCATCTGATTGTCTACATCTGATTGGCTGCATCTGATTGTCTACTTCTGATTGTCTACATCTGATTGGCTGCATCTGATTGGCTGCATCTGATTGTCTACATCTGATTGCATCTGATTGTCTACATCTGATTGTCTACATCTGATTGTCTACTTCTGATTGGCTGCATCTGATTGTCTACATCTATTTGTCTACATCTGATTGGCTGCATCTGATTGTCTACATCTGATTGGCTACATCTGATTGTCTACATGTGATTGGCTGCATCTGATTGGCTGCATCTGATTGTCTACATCTAATTGTCTACATCTGATTGGCTGCATCTGATTGTCTACATCTGATTGGCTGCATCTGATTGGCTGCATCTGATTGTCTGCATCTGATTGTCTACATCTGATTGTCTACATCTGATTGTCTACATCTAAATGTTTACATCTGATTGTCTGCATCTGATTATCTACATCTATTTGTCTACATCTGATTGGCTGCATCTGATTATCTACATCTATTTGTCTACATCTGATTGGCTCATCTGATTGTCTACATCTGATTGTCTACATCTAAATGTTTACATCTGATTGTCTGCATCTGATTATCTACATCTATTTGTCTACTTCTGATTGGCTGCATCTGATTATCTACATCTATTTGTCTACATCTGATTGGCTCATCTGATTGTCTACATCTGATTGGCTGCATCTGATTGTCTACTTCTGATTGTCTACATCTGATTATCTACATCTGATTGGCTGCATCTGATTGTCTACATCTGATTGGCTGCATCTGATTGGCTGCATCTGATTGTCTACATCTGATTGTCTACATCTGATTGTCTACATCTGATTCGCTGCATTTGATTGGCTGCATCTGATTGTCTACATCTGATTGTCTGCATCTGATTGTCTACTTCTGATTGTCTACATCTGATTGTCTGCATCTGATTGTCTGCATCTGATTGTCTGCATCTGATTGGCTCCATCTGATTGGCTGCATCTGATTGGCTGCATCTGATTGTCTACATCTGATTGGCTGCATCTGATTGGCTGCATCTGATTGTCTACATCTGATTGGCTGCATCTGATTGTCTACTTCTGATTGTCTACATCTGATTGTCTACATCTGATTGGCTGCATCTGATTGTCTACTTCTGATTGTCTACATCTAATTGTCTACATCTGATTGTCTACTTCTGATTGTCTACATCTGATTGTCTACATCTGATTGGCTGCATCTGATTGTCTACTTCTGATTGGCTGCATCTGATTGTCTACATCTGATTGGCTGCATCTGATTGTCTACTTCTGATTGGCTGCATCTGATTGTCTACATCTGATTGTCTACATCTGATTGTCTACATCTGATTGTCTACATCTAAATGTTTACATCTGATTGTCTGCATCTGATTATCTACATCTGATTGTCTACTTCTGATTGGCTGCATCTAATTATCTACATCTATTTGTCTACATCTGATTGGCTGCATCTGATTGTCTATATCTGATTGGCTGCATCTGATTGTCTACTTCTGATTGTCTACATCTGATTGGCTGCATCTGATTGGCTGCATCTGATTGTCTACATCTGATTGCATCTGTTTGTCTACATCTGATTGTCTACATCTGATTGGCTGCATCTGATTGTCTACTTCTGATTGTCTCCATCTGATTGTCTACATCTGATTGCATCTGATTGTCTACATCTGATTGTCTACATCTGATTGTCTACTTCTGATTGGCTGCATCTGATTGTCTACATCTATTTGTCTGCATCTGATTGTCTACATCTGATTGGCTGCATCTGATTGTCTACATGTGATTGGCTGCATCTGATTGGCTGCATCTGATTATCTACATCTATTTGTCTACATCTGATTGGCTGCATCTGATTGTCTACATCTGATTGGCTGCATCTGATTGTCTGCATCTGATTGTCTACATCTGATTGTCTACATCTGATTGTCTACATCTAAATGTTTACATCTGATTGTCTGCATCTGATTATCTACATCTGATTGTCTACTTCTGATTGGCTGCATCTGATTATCTACATCTATTTGTCTACATCTGATTGGCTGCATCTGATTGTCTACATCTGATTGGCTGCATCTGATTGTCTACTTCTGATTGGCTGCATCTGATTGTCTACATCTGATTGGCTGCATCTGATTGTCTACATCTGATTGGCTGCATCTGATTGTCTACTTCTGATTGGCTGCATATGATTGTCTACATCTGATTGTCTACATCTGATTGTCTGCATCTGATTGTCTACATATGATTGGCTGCATCTGATTGGCTGCATCTGATTGGCTGCATCTGATTGTCTGCATCTGATTGTCTACATCTGATTGGCTGCATCTGATTGGCTGCATCTGATTGTCTACATCTGATTGTCTACATCTGATTGTCTACATCTGATTGGCTGCATCTGATTGTCTACATCTGATTGGCTGCATTTGATTGTCTACATCTGATTGGCTGCATCTGATTGTCTACATCTGATTGTCTACATTTGATTGGCTGCATCTGATTGGCTACATCTGATTGGCTGCATCTGATTGTCTACATCTGATTGGCTGCATCTGATTTTCTACTTCTGATTGTCTACATCTGATTGTCTACATCTGATTGGCTGCATCTGATTGTCTACTTCTGATTGGCTGCATCTGATTGTCTACATCTGATTGTCTACATCTGATTGGCTGCATCTGATTGTCTACTTCTGATTGGCTGCATCTGATTGTCTACATATGATTGTCTACATCTGATTGTCTACATCTGATTGGCTGCATCTGATTGTCTACTTCTGATTGGCTGCATATGATTGTCTACATCTGATTGTCTACATCTGATTGTCTACATCTGATTGTCTGCATCTGATTGTCTACATCTGATTGTCTGCATCTGATTGTCTGCATCTGATTGGCTGCATCTGATTGGCTGCATCTGATTGTCTACATCTGATTGTCTACATCTGATTTTCTACATCTGATTGGCTACATCTGATTGGCTGCATCTGATTGTCTACATCTGATTGGCCGCATTTGATTGTCTACATCTGATTGGCTGCATCTGATTGTCTACATCTGATTGTCTACATTTGATTGGCTGCACCTGATTGTCTACATCTGATTGGCTGCATCTGATTGTCTACATCTGATTGGCTGCATCTGATTGTCTACTTCTGATTGTCTACATCTGATTGGCTGCATCTGATTGGCTGCATCTGATTGTCTACATCTGATTGCATCTGATTGTCTACATCTGATTGTCTACATCTGATTGTCTACTTCTGATTGGCTGCATCTGATTGTCTACATCTATTTGTCTACATCTGATTGGCTGCATCTGATTGTCTACATCTGATTGGCTACATCTGATTGTCTACATCTGATTGGCTGCATCTGATTGGCTGCATCTGATTGTCTACATCTAATTGTCTACATCTGATTGGCTGCATCTGATTGTCTACATCTGATTGGCTGCATCTGATTGGCTGCATCTGATTGTCTGCATCTGATTGTCCACATCTGATTGTCTACATCTGATTGTCTACATCTAAATGTTTACATCTGATTGTCTGCATCTGATTATCTACATCTATTTGTCTACATCTGATTGGCTGCATCTGATTATCTACATCTATTTGTCTACATCTGATTGGCTCATCTGATTGTCTACATCTGATTGTCTACATCTAAATGTTTACATCTGATTGTCTGCATCTGATTATCTACATCTATTTGTCTACTTCTGATTGGCTGCATCTGATTATCTACATCTATTTGTCTACATCTGATTGGCTCATCTGATTGTCTACATCTGATTGGCTGCATCTGATTGTCTACTTCTGATTGTCTACATCTGATTATCTACATCTGATTGGCTGCATCTGATTGTCTACATCTGATTGGCTGCATCTGATTGGCTGCATCTGATTGTCTACATCTGATTGTCTACATCTGATTGTCTACATCTGATTCGCTGCATTTGATTGGCTGCATCTGATTGTCTACATCTGATTGTCTGCATCTGATTGTCTACTTCTGATTGTCTACATCTGATTGTCTGCATCTGATTGTCTGCATCTGATTGTCTGCATCTGATTGGCTCCATCTGATTGGCTGCATCTGATTGGCTGCATCTGATTGTCTACATCTGATTGGCTGCATCTGATTGGCTGCATCTGATTGTCTACATCTGATTGGCTGCATCTGATTGTCTACTTCTGATTGTCTACATCTGATTGTCTACATCTGATTGGCTGCATCTGATTGTCTACTTCTGATTGTCTACATCTAATTGTCTACATCTGATTGTCTACTTCTGATTGTCTACATCTGATTGTCTACATCTGATTGGCTGCATCTGATTGTCTACTTCTGATTGGCTGCATCTGATTGTCTACATCTGATTGTCTACATCTGATTGGCTGCATCTGATTGTCTACTTCTGATTGGCTGCATCTGATTGTCTACATCTGATTGTCTACATCTGATTGTCTGCATCTGATTGTCTACATCTGATTGGCTGCATCTGATTGTCTGCATCTGATTGTCTACATCTGATTGTCTACATCTGATTGTCTGCATCTGATTGTCTACATCTGATTGTGTGCATCTGATTGTCTACATCTGATTGGCTTCATCTGATTGGCTGCATCTGATTGTTTACATCTGATTGGCTACATCTGATTGGCTGCATCTGATTGTCTACATCTGATTGGCTGCATCTGATTGTGTACATCTGATTGGCTGCATCTGATTGTCTACTTCTGATTGTCTACATCTGATTGGCTGCATCTGATTGGCTGCATCTGATTGGCTGCATCTGATTGTCTACATCTGATTGCATCTGATTGTCTACATCTGATTGTCTACATCTGATTGTCTACTTCTGATTGGCTGCATCTGATTGTCTACATCTATTTGTCTGCATCTGATTGTCTACATCTGATTGGCTGCATCTGATTGTCTACATGTGATTGGCTGCATCTGATTGGCTGCATCTGATTATCTACATCTATTTGTCTACATCTGATTGGCTGCATCTGATTGTCTACATCTGATTGGCTGCATCTGATTGTCTGCATCTGATTGTCTACATCTGATTGTCTACATCTGATTGTCTACATCTAAATGTTTACATCTGATTGTCTGCATCTGATTATCTACATCTGATTGTCTACTTCTGATTGGCTGCATCTGATTATCTACATCTATTTGTCTACATCTGATTGGCTGCATCTGATTGTCTACATCTGATTGGCTGCATCTGATTGTCTACTTCTGATTGGCTGCATCTGATTGTCTACATCTGATTGGCTGCATCTGATTGTCTACATCTGATTGGCTGCATCTGATTGTCTACTTCTGATTGGCTGCATATGATTGTCTACATCTGATTGTCTACATCTGATTGTCTGCATCTGATTGTCTACATATGATTGGCTGCATCTGATTGGCTGCATCTGATTGGCTGCATCTGATTGTCTGCATCTGATTGTCTACATCTGATTGGCTGCATCTGATTGGCTGCATCTGATTGTCTACATCTGATTGTCTACATCTGATTGTCTACATCTGATTGGCTGCATCTGATTGTCTACATCTGATTGGCTGCATTTGATTGTCTACATCTGATTGGCTGCATCTGATTGTCTACATCTGATTGTCTACATTTGATTGGCTGCATCTGATTGGCTACATCTGATTGGCTGCATCTGATTGTCTACATCTGATTGGCTGCATCTGATTTTCTACTTCTGATTGTCTACATCTGATTGTCTACATCTGATTGGCTGCATCTGATTGTCTACTTCTGATTGGCTGCATCTGATTGTCTACATCTGATTGTCTACATCTGATTGGCTGCATCTGATTGTCTACTTCTGATTGGCTGCATCTGATTGTCTACATATGATTGTCTACATCTGATTGTCTACATCTGATTGGCTGCATCTGATTGTCTACTTCTGATTGGCTGCATCTGATTGTCTACATCTGATTGTCTACATCTGATTGTCTACATCTGATTGTCTGCATCTGATTGTCTACATCTGATTGTCTGCATCTGATTGTCTGCATCTGATTGGCTGCATCTGATTGGCTGCATCTGATTGTCTACATCTGATTGTCTACATCTGATTTTCTACATCTGATTGGCTACATCTGATTGGCTGCATCTGATTGTCTACATCTGATTGGCCGCATTTGATTGTCTACATCTGATTGGCTGCATCTGATTGTCTACATCTGATTGTCTACATTTGATTCGCTGCATCTGATTGTCTACATCTGATTGGCTGCATCTGATTGTCTACATCTGATTGGCTGCATCTGATTGTCTACTTCTGATTGTCTACATCTGATTGGCTGCATCTGATTGGCTGCATCTGATTGTCTACATCTGATTGCATCTGATTGTCTACATCTGATTGTCTACATCTGATTGTCTACTTCTGATTGGCTGCATCTGATTGTCTACATCTATTTGTCTACATCTGATTGGCTGCATCTGATTGTCTACATCTGATTGGCTACATCTGATTGTCTACATGTGATTGGCTGCATCTGATTGGCTGCATCTGATTGTCTACATCTAATTGTCTACATCTGATTGGCTGCATCTGATTGTCTACATCTGATTGGCTGCATCTGATTGGCTGCATCTGATTGTCTGCATCTGATTGTCTACATCTGATTGTCTACATCTGATTGTCTACATCTAAATGTTTACATCTGATTGTCTGCATCTGATTATCTACATCTATTTGTCTACATCTGATTGGCTGCATCTGATTATCTACATCTATTTGTCTACATCTGATTGGCTCATCTGATTGTCTACTTCTGATTGTCTACATCTAAATGTTTACATCTGATTGTCTGCATCTGATTATCTACATCTATTTGTCTACTTCTGATTGGCTGCATCTGATTATCTACATCTATTTGTCTACATCTGATTGGCTCATCTGATTGTCTACATCTGATTGGCTGCATCTGATTGTCTACTTCTGATTGTCTACATCTGATTATCTACATCTGATTGGCTGCATCTGATTGTCTACATCTGATTGGCTGCATCTGATTGGCTGCATCTGATTGTCTACATCTGATTGTCTACATCTGATTGTCTACATCTGATTCGCTGCATTTGATTGGCTGCATCTGATTGTCTACATCTGATTGTCTGCATCTGATTGTCTACTTCTGATTGTCTACATCTGATTGTCTGCATCTGATTGTCTGCATCTGATTGTCTGCATCTGATTGGCTCCATCTGATTGGCTGCATCTGATTGGCTGCATCTGATTGTCTACATCTGATTGGCTGCATCTGATTGGCTGCATCTGATTGTCTACATCTGATTGGCTGCATCTGATTGTCTACTTCTGATTGTCTACATCTGATTGTCTACATCTGATTGGCTGCATCTGATTGTCTACTTCTGATTGTCTACATCTAATTGTCTACATCTGATTGTCTACTTCTGATTGTCTACATCTGATTGTCTACATCTGATTGGCTGCATCTGATTGTCTACTTCTGATTAGCTGCATCTGATTGTCTACATCTGATTGTCTACATCTGATTGGCTGCATCTGATTGTCTACTTCTGATTGGCTGCATCTGATTGTCTACATCTGATTGTCTACATCTGATTGTCTGCATCTGATTGTCTACATCTGATTGGCTGCATCTGATTGTCTGCATCTGATTGTCTACATCTGATTGTCTACATCTGATTGTCTGCATCTGATTGTCTACATCTGATTGTCTGCATCTGATTGTCTACATCTGATTGGCTTCATCTGATTGGCTGCATCTGATTGTTTACATCTGATTGGCTACATCTGATTGGCTGCATCTGATTGTCTACATCTGATTGGCTGCATCTGATTGTGTACATCTGATTGGCTGCATCTGATTGTCTACTTCTGATTGTCTACATCTGATTGGCTGCATCTGATTGGCTGCATCTGATTGGCTGCATCTGATTGTCTACATCTGATTGCATCTGATTGTCTACATCTGATTGTCTACATCTGATTGTCTACTTCTGATTGGCTGCATCTGATTGTCTACATCTATTTGTCTGCATCTGATTGTCTACATCTGATTGGCTGCATCTGATTGTCTACATGTGATTGGCTGCATCTGATTGGCTGCATCTGATTATCTACATCTATTTGTCTACATCTGATTGGCTGCATCTGATTGTCTACATCTGATTGGCTGCATCTGATTGTCTGCATCTGATTGTCTACATCTGATTGTCTACATCTGATTGTCTACATCTAAATGTTTACATCTGATTGTCTGCATCTGATTATCTACATCTGATTGTCTACTTCTGATTGGCTGCATCTGATTATCTACATCTATTTGTCTACATCTGATTGGCTGCATCTGATTGTCTACATCTGATTGGCTGCATCTGATTGTCTACTTCTGATTGGCTGCATCTGATTGTCTACATCTGATTGGCTGCATCTGATTGTCTACATCTGATTGGCTGCATCTGATTGTCTACTTCTGATTGGCTGCATATGATTGTCTACATCTGATTGTCTACATCTGATTGTCTGCATCTGATTGTCTACATATGATTGGCTGCATCTGATTGGCTGCATCTGATTGGCTGCATCTGATTGTCTGCATCTGATTGTCTACATCTGATTGGCTGCATCTGATTGGCTGCATCTGATTGTCTACATCTGATTGTCTACATCTGATTGTCTACATCTGATTGGCTGCATCTGATTGTCTACATCTGATTGGCTGCATTTGATTGTCTACATCTGATTGGCTGCATCTGATTGTCTACATCTGATTGTCTACATTTGATTGGCTGCATCTGATTGGCTACATCTGATTGGCTGCATCTGATTGTCTACATCTGATTGGCTGCATCTGATTTTCTACTTCTGATTGTCTACATCTGATTGTCTACATCTGATTGGCTGCATCTGATTGTCTACTTCTGATTGGCTGCATCTGATTGTCTACATCTGATTGTCTACATCTGATTGGCTGCATCTGATTGTCTACTTCTGATTGGCTGCATCTGATTGTCTACATATGATTGTCTACATCTGATTGTCTACATCTGATTGGCTGCATCTGATTGTCTACTTCTGATTGGCTGCATCTGATTGTCTACATCTGATTGTCTACATCTGATTGTCTACATCTGATTGTCTGCATCTGATTGTCTACATCTGATTGTCTGCATCTGATTGTCTGCATCTGATTGGCTGCATCTGATTGGCTGCATCTGATTGTCTACATCTGATTGTCTACATCTGATTTTCTACATCTGATTGGCTACATCTGATTGGCTGCATCTGATTGTCTACATCTGATTGGCCGCATTTGATTGTCTACATCTGATTGGCTGCATCTGATTGTCTACATCTGATTGTCTACATTTGATTGGCTGCATCTGATTGTCTACATCTGATTGGCTGCATCTGATTGTCTACATCTGATTGGCTGCATCTGATTGTCTACTTCTGATTGTCTACATCTGATTGGCTGCATCTGATTGGCTGCATCTGATTGTCTACATCTGATTGCATCTGATTGTCTACATCTGATTGTCTACATCTGATTGTCTACTTCTGATTGGCTGCATCTGATTGTCTACATCTATTTGTCTACATCTGATTGGCTGCATCTGATTGTCTACATCTGATTGGCTACATCTGATTGTCTACATGTGATTGGCTGCATCTGATTGGCTGCATCTGATTGTCTACATCTAATTGTCTACATCTGATTGGCTGCATCTGATTGTCTACATCTGATTGGCTGCATCTGATTGGCTGCATCTGATTGTCTGCATCTGATTGTCTACATCTGATTGTCTACATCTGATTGTCTACATCTAAATGTTTACATCTGATTGTCTGCATCTGATTATCTACATCTATTTGTCTACATCTGATTGGCTGCATCTGATTATCTACATCTATTTGTCTACATCTGATTGGCTCATCTGATTGTCTACATCTGATTGTCTACATCTAAATGTTTACATCTGATTGTCTGCATCTGATTATCTACATCTATTTGTCTACTTCTGATTGGCTGCATCTGATTATCTACATCTATTTGTCTACATCTGATTGGCTCATCTGATTGTCTACATCTGATTGGCTGCATCTGATTGTCTACTTCTGATTGTCTACATCTGATTATCTACATCTGATTGGCTGCATCTGATTGTCTACATCTGATTGGCTGCATCTGATTGGCTGCATCTGATTGTCTACATCTGATTGTCTACATCTGATTGTCTACATCTGATTCGCTGCATTTGATTGGCTGCATCTGATTGTCTACATCTGATTGTCTGCATCTGATTGTCTACTTCTGATTGTCTACATCTGATTGTCTGCATCTGATTGTCTGCATCTGATTGTCTGCATCTGATTGGCTCCATCTGATTGGCTGCATCTGATTGGCTGCATCTGATTGTCTACATCTGATTGGCTGCATCTGATTGGCTGCATCTGATTGTCTACATCTGATTGGCTGCATCTGATTGTCTACTTCTGATTGTCTACATCTGATTGTCTACATCTGATTGGCTGCATCTGATTGTCTACTTCTGATTGTCTACATCTAATTGTCTACATCTGATTGTCTACTTCTGATTGTCTACATCTGATTGTCTACATCTGATTGGCTGCATCTGATTGTCTACTTCTGATTGGCTGCATCTGATTGTCTACATCTGATTGGCTGCATCTGATTGTCTACTTCTGATTGGCTGCATCTGATTGTCTACATCTGATTGTCTACATCTGATTGTCTACATCTGATTGTCTACATCTAAATGTTTACATCTGATTGTCTGCATCTGATTATCTACATCTGATTGTCTACTTCTGATTGGCTGCATCTAATTATCTACATCTATTTGTCTACATCTGATTGGCTGCATCTGATTGTCTATATCTGATTGGCTGCATCTGATTGTCTACTTCTGATTGTCTACATCTGATTGGCTGCATCTGATTGGCTGCATCTGATTGTCTACATCTGATTGCATCTGTTTGTCTACATCTGATTGTCTACATCTGATTGGCTGCATCTGATTGTCTACTTCTGATTGTCTCCATCTGATTGTCTACATCTGATTGCATCTGATTGTCTACATCTGATTGTCTACATCTGATTGTCTACTTCTGATTGGCTGCATCTGATTGTCTACATCTATTTGTCTGCATCTGATTGTCTACATCTGATTGGCTGCATCTGATTGTCTACATGTGATTGGCTGCATCTGATTGGCTGCATCTGATTATCTACATCTATTTGTCTACATCTGATTGGCTGCATCTGATTGTCTACATCTGATTGGCTGCATCTGATTGTCTGCATCTGATTGTCTACATCTGATTGTCTACATCTGATTGTCTACATCTAAATGTTTACATCTGATTGTCTGCATCTGATTATCTACATCTGATTGTCTACTTCTGATTGGCTGCATCTGATTATCTACATCTATTTGTCTACATCTGATTGGCTGCATCTGATTGTCTACATCTGATTGGCTGCATCTGATTGTCTACTTCTGATTGGCTGCATCTGATTGTCTACATCTGATTGGCTGCATCTGATTGTCTACATCTGATTGGCTGCATCTGATTGTCTACTTCTGATTGGCTGCATATGATTGTCTACATCTGATTGTCTACATCTGATTGTCTGCATCTGATTGTCTACATATGATTGGCTGCATCTGATTGGCTGCATCTGATTGGCTGCATCTGATTGTCTGCATCTGATTGTCTACATCTGATTGGCTGCATCTGATTGGCTGCATCTGATTGTCTACATCTGATTGTCTACATCTGATTGTCTACATCTGATTGGCTGCATCTGATTGTCTACATCTGATTGGCTGCATTTGATTGTCTACATCTGATTGGCTGCATCTGATTGTCTACATCTGATTGTCTACATTTGATTGGCTGCATCTGATTGGCTACATCTGATTGGCTGCATCTGATTGTCTACATCTGATTGGCTGCATCTGATTTTCTACTTCTGATTGTCTACATCTGATTGTCTACATCTGATTGGCTGCATCTGATTGTCTACTTCTGATTGGCTGCATCTGATTGTCTACATCTGATTGTCTACATCTGATTGGCTGCATCTGATTGTCTACTTCTGATTGGCTGCATCTGATTGTCTACATATGATTGTCTACATCTGATTGTCTACATCTGATTGGCTGCATCTGATTGTCTACTTCTGATTGGCTGCATCTGATTGTCTACATCTGATTGTCTACATCTGATTGTCTACATCTGATTGTCTGCATCTGATTGTCTACATCTGATTGTCTGCATCTGATTGTCTGCATCTGATTGGCTGCATCTGATTGGCTGCATCTGATTGTCTACATCTGATTGTCTACATCTGATTTTCTACATCTGATTGGCTACATCTGATTGGCTGCATCTGATTGTCTACATCTGATTGGCCGCATTTGATTGTCTACATCTGATTGGCTGCATCTGATTGTCTACATCTGATTGTCTACATTTGATTGGCTGCATCTGATTGTCTACATCTGATTGGCTGCATCTGATTGTCTACATCTGATTGGCTGCATCTGATTGTCTACTTCTGATTGTCTACATCTGATTGGCTGCATCTGATTGGCTGCATCTGATTGTCTACATCTGATTGCATCTGATTGTCTACATCTGATTGTCTACATCTGATTGTCTACTTCTGATTGGCTGCATCTGATTGTCTACATCTATTTGTCTACATCTGATTGGCTGCATCTGATTGTCTACATCTGATTGGCTGCATCTGATTGTCTACATGTGATTGGCTGCATCTGATTGGCTGCATCTGATTGTCTACATCTAATTGTCTACATCTGATTGGCTGCATCTGATTGTCTACATCTGATTGGCTGCATCTGATTGGCTGCATCTGATTGTCTGCATCTGATTGTCTACATCTGATTGTCTACATCTGATTGTCTACATCTAAATGTTTACATCTGATTGTCTGCATCTGATTATCTACATCTATTTGTCTACATCTGATTGGCTGCATCTGATTATCTACATCTATTTGTCTACATCTGATTGGCTCATCTGATTGTCTACATCTGATTGTCTACATCTAAATGTTTACATCTGATTGTCTGCATCTGATTATCTACATCTATTTGTCTACTTCTGATTGGCTGCATCTGATTATCTACATCTATTTGTCTACATCTGATTGGCTCATCTGATTGTCTACATCTGATTGGCTGCATCTGATTGTCTACTTCTGATTGTCTACATCTGATTATCTACATCTGATTGGCTGCATCTGATTGTCTACATCTGATTGGCTGCATCTGATTGGCTGCATCTGATTGTCTACATCTGATTGTCTACATCTGATTGTCTACATCTGATTCGCTGCATTTGATTGGCTGCATCTGATTGTCTACATCTGATTGTCTGCATCTGATTGTCTACTTCTGATTGTCTACATCTGATTGTCTGCATCTGATTGTCTGCATCTGATTGTCTGCATCTGATTGGCTCCGTCTGATTGGCTGCATCTGATTGGCTGCATCTGATTGTCTACATCTGATTGGCTGCATCTGATTGGCTGCATCTGATTGTCTACATCTGATTGGCTGCATCTGATTGTCTACTTCTGATTGTCTACATCTGATTGTCTACATCTGATTGGCTGCATCTGATTGTCTACTTCTGATTGTCTACATCTAATTGTCTACATCTGATTGTCTACTTCTGATTGTCTACATCTGATTGTCTACATCTGATTGGCTGCATCTGATTGTCTACTTCTGATTGGCTGCATCTGATTGTCTACATCTGATTGGCTGCATCTGATTGTCTACTTCTGATTGGCTGCATCTGATTGTCTACATCTGATTGTCTACATCTGATTGTCTACATCTGATTGTCTACATCTAAATGTTTACATCTGATTGTCTGCATCTGATTATCTACATCTGATTGTCTACTTCTGATTGGCTGCATCTAATTATCTACATCTATTTGTCTACATCTGATTGGCTGCATCTGATTGTCTATATCTGATTGGCTGCATCTGATTGTCTACTTCTGATTGTCTACATCTGATTGGCTGCATCTGATTGGCTGCATCTGATTGTCTACATCTGATTGCATCTGTTTGTCTACATCTGATTGTCTACATCTGATTGGCTGCATCTGATTGTCTACTTCTGATTGTCTACATCTGATTGTCTACATCTGATTGTCTACATCTGATTGGCTGCATCTGATTGTCTACTTCTGATTGGCTGCATCTGATTGTCTACATCTGATTGTCTACATCTGATTGGCTGCATCTGATTGTCTACTTCTGATTGGCTGCATCTGATTGTCTACATCTGATTGTCTGCATCTGATTGTCTACATCTGATTGGCTGCATCTGATTGTCTACATCTGATTGGCTGCATCTAATTGTCTGCATCTGATTGTCTACATCTGATTGTCTACATCTGATTGTCTGCATCTGATTGTCTACATCTGATTGTCTGCATCTGATTGTCTACATCTGATTGGCTGCATCTGATTGTCTACATCTGATTGTCTACATCTGATTGTCTACATCTGATTGGCTGCATCTGATTGTCTACATCTGATTGGCTGCATCTGATTGTCTACATCTGATTGGCTGCATCTGATTGTCTACTTCTGATTGTCTACATCTGATTGGCTGCATCTGATTGGCTGCATCTGATTGTCTACATCTGATTGCATCTGATTGTCTACATCTGATTGTCTACATCTGATTGTCTACTTCTGATTGGCTGCATCTGATTGTCTACATCTATTTGTCTGCATCTGATTGTCTACATCTGATTGGCTGCATCTGATTGTCTACATGTGATTGGCTGCATCTGATTGGCTGCATCTGATTGTCTACATCTATTTGTCTACATCTGATTGGCTGCATCTGATTGTCTACATCTGATTGGCTGCATCTGATTGTCTGCATCTGATTTTCTACATCTGATTGTCTACTTCTGATTGGCTGCATCTGATTATCTATATCTATTTGTCTACATCTGATTGGCTGCATCTGATTGTCTACATCTGATTGGCTGCATCTGATTGTCTACTTCTGATTGTCTACATCTGCTTATCTACATCTTATTGGCTGCATCTGATTGTCTACATCTGATTGGCTGCATCTGATTGGCTTCATCTGATTGGCTGCATCTGATTGTCTACATCTGATTGTCTACATCTGATTCGCTGCATTTGATTGGCTACATCTGATTGTCTACATCTGATTGTCTGCATCTGATTGGCTGCATCTGATTGTCTACTTCTGATTGGCTGCATCTGATTGGCTGCATCTGATTGGCTGCATCTGATTGTCTACATCTCATTGGCTGCATCTGATTGTCTACATCTGATTGTCTACATCTGATTGGCTGCATCTGATTGTCTACATCTGATTGGCTGCATCTGATTGTCTACTTCTGATTGTCTACATCTGCTTATCTACATCTTATTGGCTGCATCTGATTGTCTACATCTGATTGGCTGCATCTGATTGGCTTCATCTGATTGGCTGCATCTGATTGTCTACATCTGATTGTCTACATCTGATTCGCTGCATTTGATTGGCTACATCTGATTGTCTACATCTGATTGTCTGCATCTGATTGGCTGCATCTGATTGTCTACTTCTGATTGGCTGCATCTGATTGGCTGCATCTGATTGGCTGCATCTGATTGTCTATATCTCATTGGCTGCATCTGATTGTCTACATCTGATTGTCTACATCTGATTGGCTGCATCTGATTGTCTACATCTGATTGTCTACATCTCATTGGCTGCATCTGATTGTCTACATCTGATTGGCTGCATCTGATTGGCTGCATCTGATTGTCTACATCTGATTGGCTGCATCTGATTCGCTACATTTGATTGGCTACATCTGATTGTCTACATCTGATTGTCTGCATCTGATTGGCTGCATCTGATTGTCTACTTCTGATTGGCTGCATCTGATTGGCTGCATCTGATTGGCTGCATCTGATTGGCTGCATCTGATTGTCTACATCTCATTGGCTGCATCTGATTGTCTACATCTGATTGTCTACATCTGATTGGCTGCATCTGATTGTCTACATCTGATTGGCTGCATCTGATTGTCTACTTCTGATTGTCTACATCTGCTTATCTACATCTTATTGGCTGCATCTGATTGTCTACATCTGATTGGCTGCATCTGATTGGCTTCATCTGATTGGCTGCATCTGATTGTCTACATCTGATTGTCTACATCTGATTCGCTGCATTTGATTGGCTACATCTGATTGTCTACATCTGATTGTCTGCATCTGATTGGCTGCATCTGATTGTCTACTTCTGATTGGCTGCATCTGATTGGCTGCATCTTATTGGCTGCATCTGATTGGCTGCATCTGATTGTCTACATCTCATTGGCTGCATCTGATTGTCTACATCTGATTGTCTACATCTGATTGGCTGCATCTGATTGTCTACTTCTGATTGGCTGCATCTGATTGTCTACATCTGATTGTCTGCATCTGATTGTCTACATCTGATTGGCTGCATCTGATTGTCTACATCTGATTGGCTGCATCTAATTGTCTGCATCTGATTGTCTACATCTGATTGTCTACATCTGATTGTCTGCATCTGATTGTCTACATCTGATTGTCTGCATCTGATTGTCTACATCTGATTGGCTGCATCTGATTGTCTACATCTGATTGTCTACATCTGATTGTCTACATCTGATTGGCTGCATCTGATTGTCTACATCTGATTGGCTGCATCTGATTGTCTACATCTGATTGGCTGCATCTGATTGTCTACTTCTGATTGTCTACATCTGATTGGCTGCATCTGATTGGCTGCATCTGATTGTCTACATCTGATTGCATCTGATTGTCTACATCTGATTGTCTACATCTGATTGTCTACTTCTGATTGGCTGCATCTGATTGTCTACATCTATTTGTCTGCATCTGATTGTCTACATCTGATTGGCTGCATCTGATTGTCTACATGTGATTGGCTGCATCTGATTGGCTGCATCTGATTGTCTACATCTATTTGTCTACATCTGATTGGCTGCATCTGATTGTCTACATCTGATTGGCTGCATCTGATTGTCTGCATCTGATTTTCTACATCTGATTGTCTACTTCTGATTGGCTGCATCTGATTATCTATATCTATTTGTCTACATCTGATTGGCTGCATCTGATTGTCTACATCTGATTGGCTGCATCTGATTGTCTACTTCTGATTGTCTACATCTGCTTATCTACATCTTATTGGCTGCATCTGATTGTCTACATCTGATTGGCTGCATCTGATTGGCTTCATCTGATTGGCTGCATCTGATTGTCTACATCTGATTGTCTACATCTGATTCGCTGCATTTGATTGGCTACATCTGATTGTCTACATCTGATTGTCTGCATCTGATTGGCTGCATCTGATTGTCTACTTCTGATTGGCTGCATCTGATTGGCTGCATCTGATTGGCTGCATCTGATTGGCTGCATCTGATTGTCTACATCTCATTGGCTGCATCTGATTGTCTACATCTGATTGTCTACATCTGATTGGCTGCATCTGATTGTCTACATCTGATTGGCTGCATCTGATTGTCTACTTCTGATTGTCTACATCTGCTTATCTACATCTTATTGGCTGCATCTGATTGTCTACATCTGATTGGCTGCATCTGATTGGCTTCATCTGATTGGCTGCATCTGATTGTCTACATCTGATTGTCTACATCTGATTCGCTGCATTTGATTGGCTACATCTGATTGTCTACATCTGATTGTCTGCATCTGATTGGCTGCATCTGATTGTCTACTTCTGATTGGCTGCATCTGATTGGCTGCATCTGATTGGCTGCATCTGATTGTCTATATCTCATTGGCTGCATCTGATTGTCTACATCTGATTGTCTACATCTGATTGGCTGCATCTGATTGTCTACATCTGATTGTCTACATCTCATTGGCTGCATCTGATTGTCTACATCTGATTGGCTGCATCTGATTGGCTGCATCTGATTGTCTACATCTGATTGGCTGCATCTGATTCGCTACATTTGATTGGCTACATCTGATTGTCTACATCTGATTGTCTGCATCTGATTGGCTGCATCTGATTGTCTACTTCTGATTGGCTGCATCTGATTGGCTGCATCTGATTGGCTGCATCTGATTGGCTGCATCTGATTGTCTACATCTCATTGGCTGCATCTGATTGTCTACATCTGATTGTCTACATCTGATTGGCTGCATCTGATTGTCTACATCTGATTGGCTGCATCTGATTGTCTACTTCTGATTGTCTACATCTGCTTATCTACATCTTATTGGCTGCATCTGATTGTCTACATCTGATTGGCTGCATCTGATTGGCTTCATCTGATTGGCTGCATCTGATTGTCTACATCTGATTGTCTACATCTGATTCGCTGCATTTGATTGGCTACATCTGATTGTCTACATCTGATTGTCTGCATCTGATTGGCTGCATCTGATTGTCTACTTCTGATTGGCTGCATCTGATTGGCTGCATCTTATTGGCTGCATCTGATTGGCTGCATCTGATTGTCTACATCTCATTGGCTGCATCTGATTGTCTACATCTGATTGTCTACATCTGATTGGCTGCATCTGATTGTCTACATCTGATTGTCTACATCTCATTGGCTGCATCTGATTGTCTACATCTGATTGTCTACATCTGATTGGCTGCATCTGATTGGCTGCATCTGATTGTCTACATCTGATTGGCTGCATCTGATTGTCTACATCTGATTGGCTGCATCTGATTGGCTGCATCTGATTGGCTGCATCTGATTGTCTACATCTCATTGGCTGCATCTGATTGTCTACATCTGATTGTCTGCATCTGATTGTCTACATCTCATTGGCTGCATCTGATTGTCTGCATCTGATTGGCTGCATCTGATTGTCTACATCTGATTGTCTACATCTGATTGTCTACTTCTGATTGTCTACTTCTGATTGGCTGCATCTGATTGTCCACATCCGATTGTCTGCATCTGATTGTCTACATCTGATTGTCTGCATCTGATTGGCTGCATCTGATTGTCTGCATCTGATTGTCTGCATCTGATTGTCTACTTCTGATTGTCTGCATCTGATTGGCTGCATCTGATTGTCTACATCTGATTGTCTACATATGATAGGCTGCAACTGATTGTCTACATCTGATTGTCTACATCTGATTGGCTGCATCTGATTGTCTACATCTGATTGGCTGCATCTGATTGTCTACATCTGATTGTCTACATTTGATTGGCTGCATCTGATTGTCTACATCTGATTGGCTGCATCTGATTGTCTACATCTGATTGGCTGCATCTGATTGTCTACTTCTGATTGTCTACATCTGATTGTCTACATCTGATTGTCTACATCTGATTGGCTGCATCTGATTGTCTACTTCTGATTGGCTGCATCTGATTGTCTACATCTGATTGTCTACATCTGATTGGCTGCATCTGATTGTCTACTTCTGATTGGCTGCATCTGATTGTCTACATCTGATTGTCTGCATCTGATTGTCTACATCTGATTGGCTGCATCTGATTGTCTACATCTGATTGGCTGCATCTGATTGTCTGCATCTGATTGTCTACATCTGATTGTCTACATCTGATTGTCTGCATCTGATTGTCTACATCTGATTGTCTGCATCTGATTGTCTACATCTGATTGGCTGCATCTGATTGTCTACATCTGATTGTCTACATCTGATTGTCTACATCTGATTGGCTGCATCTGATTGTCTACATCTGATTGGCTGCATCTGATTGTCTACATCTGATTGGCTGCATCTGATTGTCTACTTCTGATTGTCTACATCTGATTGGCTGCATCTGATTGGCTGCATCCGATTGTCTACATCTGATTGCATCTGATTGTCTACATCTGATTGTCTACTTCTGATTGGCTGCATCTGATTGTCTACATCTATTTGTCTGCATCTGATTGTCTACATCTGATTGGCTGCATCTGATTGTCTACATGTGATTGGCTGCATCTGATTGGCTGCATCTGATTGTCTACATCTATTTGTCTACATCTGATTGGCTGCATCTGATTGTCTACATCTGATTGGCTGCATCTGATTGTCTGCATCTGATTTTCTACATCTGATTGTCTACTTCTGATTGGCTGCATCTGATTATCTATATCTATTTGTCTACATCTGATTGGCTGCATCTGATTGTCTACATCTGATTGGCTGCATCTGATTGTCTACTTCTGATTGTCTACATCTGCTTATCTACATCTTATTGGCTGCATCTGATTGTCTACATCTGATTGGCTGCATCTGATTGGCTTCATCTGATTGGCTGCATCTGATTGTCTACATCTGATTGTCTACATCTGATTCGCTGCATTTGATTGGCTACATCTGATTGTCTACATCTGATTGTCTGCATCTGATTGGCTGCATCTGATTGTCTACTTCTGATTGGCTGCATCTGATTGGCTGCATCTGATTGGCTGCATCTGATTGGCTGCATCTGATTGTCTACATCTCATTGGCTGCATCTGATTGTCTACATCTGATTGTCTACATCTGATTGGCTGCATCTGATTGTCTACATCTGATTGGCTGCATCTGATTGTCTACTTCTGATTGTCTACATCTGCTTATCTACATCTTAGTGGCTGCATCTGATTGTCTACATCTGATTGGCTGCATCTGATTGGCTTCATCTGATTGGCTGCATCTGATTGTCTACATCTGATTGTCTACATCTGATTCGCTGCATTTGATTGGCTACATCTGATTGTCTACATCTGATTGTCTGCATCTGATTGGCTGCATCTGATTGTCTACTTCTGATTGGCTGCATCTGATTGGCTGCATCTGATTGGCTGCATCTGATTGTCTACATCTCATTGGCTGCATCTGATTGTCTACATCTGATTGTCTACATCTGATTGGCTGCATCTGATTGTCTACATCTGATTGTCTACATCTCATTGGCTGCATCTGATTGTCTACATCTGATTGGCTGCATCTGATTGGCTGCATCTGATTGTCTACATCTGATTGGCTGCATCTGATTCGCTGCATTTGATTGGCTACATCTGATTGTCTACATCTGATTGTCTGCATCTGATTGGCTGCATCTGATTGTCTACTTCTGATTGGCTGCATCTGATTGGCTGCATCTGATTGTCTACATCTCATTGGCTGCATCTGATTGTCTACATCTGATTGTCTACATCTGATTGGCTGCATCTGATTGTCTACATCTGATTGGCTGCATCTGATTGTCTACTTCTGATTGTCTACATCTGCTTATCTACATCTTATTGGCTGCATCTGATTGTCTACATCTGATTGGCTGCATCTGATTGGCTTCATCTGATTGGCTGCATCTGATTGTCTACATCTGATTGTCTACATCTGATTCGCTGCATTTGATTGGCTACATCTGATTGTCTACATCTGATTGTCTGCATCTGATTGGCTGCATCTGATTGTCTACTTCTGATTGGCTGCATCTGATTGGCTGCATCTGATTGGCTGCATCTGATTGGCTGCATCTGATTGTCTACATCTCATTGGCTGCATCTGGTTGTCTACATCTGATTGTCTACATCTGATTGGCTGCATCTGATTGTCTACATCTGATTGTCTACATCTCATTGGCTGCATCTGATTGTCTACATCTGATTGTCTACATCTGATTGGCTGCATCTGATTGGCTGCATCTGATTGTCTACATCTGATTGGCTGCATCTGATTGTCTACATCTGATTGGCTGCATCTGATTGGCTGCATCTGATTGGCTGCATCTGATTGTCTACATCTCATTGGCTGCATCTGATTGTCTACATCTGATTGTCTGCATCTGATTGTCTACATCTCATTGGCTGCATCTGATTGTCTGCATCTGATTGGCTGCATCTGATTGTCTACATCTGATTGTCTACATCTGATTGTCTACTTCTGATTGTCTACTTCTGATTGGCTGCATCTGATTGTCTACATCCGATTTTCTGCATCTGATTGTCTACATCTGATTGTCTGCATCTGATTGGCTGCATCTGATTGTCTGCATCTGATTGTCTGCATCTGATTGTCTACTTCTGATTGTCTGCATCTGATTGGCTGCATCTGATTGTCTACATCTGATTGTCTACATATGATAGGCTGCAACTGATTGTCTACATCTGATTGTCTACATCTGATTGGCTGCATCTGATTGTCTACATCTGATTGGCTGCTTCTGATTGTCTACATCTGATTGTCTACATTTGATTGGCTGCATCTGATTGTCTACATCTGATTGGCTGCATCTGATTGTCTACATCTGATTGGCTGCATCTGATTGTCTACTTCTGATTGTCTACATCTGATTGGCGGCATCTGATTGGCTGCATCTGATTGTCTACATCTGATTGCATCTGATTGTCTACATCTGATTGTCTACATCTGATTGTCTACTTCTGATTGGCTGCATCTGATTGTCTACATCTATTTGTCTACATCTGATTGGCTGCATCTGATTGTCTACATCTGATTGGTTGCATCTGATTGTCTACATCTGATTGGCTGCATCTGCTTGGCTGCATCTGATTGTCTACATCTATTTGTCTACATCTGATTGGCTGCATCTGATTGTCTACATCTGATTGGCTACATCTGATTGTCTACATGTGATTGGCTGCATCTGATTGGCTGCATCTGATTGTCTACATCTGATTGTCTACATCTAATTGGCTGCATCTGATTGTCTACATCTGATTGGCTGCATCTGATTGGCTGCATCTGATTGTCTGCATCTGATTGTCTACATCTGATTGTCTACATCTGATTGTCTACATCTAAATGTTTACATCTGATTGTCTGCATCTGATTATCTACATCTGATTGTCTACTTCTGATTGGCTGCATCTAATTATCTACATCTATTTGTCTACATCTGATTGGCTGCATCTGATTGTCTATATCTGATTGGCTGCATCTGATTGTCTACTTCTGATTGTCTACATCTGATTGGCTGCATCTGATTGGCTGCATCTGATTGTCTACATCTGATTGCATCTGTTTGTCTACATCTGATTGTCTACATCTGATTGGCTGCATCTGATTGTCTACTTCTGATTGTCTACATCTGATTGTCTACATCTGATTGTCTACATCTGATTGGCTGCATCTGATTGTCTACTTCTGATTGGCTGCATCTGATTGTCTACATCTGATTGTCTACATCTGATTGGCTGCATCTGATTGTCTACTTCTGATTGGCTGCATCTGATTGTCTACATCTGATTGTCTGCATCTGATTGTCTACATCTGATTGGCTGCATCTGATTGTCTACATCTGATTGGCTGCATCTAATTGTCTGCATCTGATTGTCTACATCTGATTGTCTACCTCTGATTGTCTGCATCTGATTGTCTACATCTGATTGTCTGCATCTGATTGTCTACATCTGATTGGCTGCATCTGATTGTCTACATCTGATTGTCTACATCTGATTGTCTACATCTGATTGGCTGCATCTGATTGTCTACATCTGATTGGCTGCATCTGATTGTCTACATCTGATTGGCTGCATCTGATTGTCTACTTCTGATTGTCTACATCTGATTGGCTGCATCTGATTGGCTGCATCTGATTGTCTACATCTGATTGCATCTGATTGTCTACATCTGATTGTCTACATCTGATTGTCTACTTCTGATTGGCTGCATCTGATTGTCTACATCTATTTGTCTGCATCTGATTGTCTACATCTGATTGGCTGCATCTGATTGTCTACATGTGATTGGCTGCATCTGATTGGCTGCATCTGATTGTCTACATCTATTTGTCTACATCTGATTGGCTGCATCTGATTGTCTACATCTGATTGGCTGCATCTGATTGTCTGCATCTGATTTTCTACATCTGATTGTCTACTTCTGATTGGCTGCATCTGATTATCTATATCTATTTGTCTACATCTGATTGGCTGCATCTGATTGTCTACATCTGATTGGCTGCATCTGATTGTCTACTTCTGATTGTCTACATCTGCTTATCTACATCTTATTGGCTGCATCTGATTGTCTACATCTGATTGGCTGCATCTGATTGGCTTCATCTGATTGGCTGCATCTGATTGTCTACATCTGATTGTCTACATCTGATTCGCTGCATTTGATTGGCTACATCTGATTGTCTACATCTGATTGTCTGCATCTGATTGGCTGCATCTGATTGTCTACTTCTGATTGGCTGCATCTGATTGGCTGCATCTGATTGTCTACATCTCATTGGCTGCATCTGATTGTCTACATCTGATTGTCTACATCTGATTGGCTGCATCTGATTGTCTACACCTGATTGGCTGCATCTGATTGTCTACTTCTGATTGTCTACATCTGCTTATCTACATCTTATTGGCTGCATCTGATTGTCTACATCTGATTGGCTGCATCTGATTGGCTTCATCTGATTGGCTGCATCTGATTGTCTACATCTGATTGTCTACATCTGATTCGCTGCATTTGATTGGCTACATCTGATTGTCTACATCTGATTGTCTGCATCTGATTGGCTGCATCTGATTGTCTACTTCTGATTGGCTGCATCTGATTGGCTGCATCTGATTGGCTGCATCTGATTGTCTACATCTCATTGGCTGCATCTGATTGTCTACATCTGATTGTCTACATCTGATTGGCTGCATCTGATTGTCTACATCTGATTGTCTATATCTCATTGGCTGCATCTGATTGTCTACATCTGATTGGCTGCATCTGATTGGCTGCATCTGATTGTCTACATCTGATTGGCTGCATCTGATTCGCTGCATTTGATTGGCTACATCTGATTGTCTACATCTGATTGTCTGCATCTGATTGGCTGCATCTGATTGTCTACTTCTGATTGGCTGCATCTGATTGGCTGCATCTGATTGGCTGCATCTGATTGTCTACATCTCATTGGCTGCATCTGATTGTCTACATCTGATTGTCTACATCTGATTGGCTGCATCTGATTGTCTACATCTGATTGGCTGCATCTGATTGTCTACTTCTGATTGGCTGCATCTAATTATCTACATCTATTTGTCTACATCTGATTGGCTGCATCTGATTGTCTATATCTGATTGGCTGCATCTGATTGTCTACTTCTGATTGTCTACATCTGATTGGCTGCATCTGATTGGCTGCATCTGATTGTCTACATCTGATTGCATCTGTTTGTCTACATCTGATTGTCTACATCTGATTGGCTGCATCTGATTGTCTACTTCTGATTGTCTACATCTGATTGTCTACATCTGATTGTCTACATCTGATTGGCTGCATCTGATTGTCTACTTCTGATTGGCTGCATCTGATTGTCTACATCTGATTGTCTACATCTGATTGGCTGCATCTGATTGTCTACTTCTGATTGGCTGCATCTGATTGTCTACATCTGATTGTCTGCATCTGATTGTCTACATCTGATTGGCTGCATCTGATTGTCTACATCTGATTGGCTGCATCTAATTGTCTGCATCTGATTGTCTACATCTGATTGTCTACCTCTGATTGTCTGCATCTGATTGTCTACATCTGATTGTCTGCATCTGATTGTCTACATCTGATTGGCTGCATCTGATTGTCTACATCTGATTGTCTACATCTGATTGTCTACATCTGATTGGCTGCATCTGATTGTCTACATCTGATTGGCTGCATCTGATTGTCTACATCTGATTGGCTGCATCTGATTGTCTACTTCTGATTGTCTACATCTGATTGGCTGCATCTGATTGGCTGCATCTGATTGTCTACATCTGATTGCATCTGATTGTCTACATCTGATTGTCTACATCTGATTGTCTACTTCTGATTGGCTGCATCTGATTGTCTACATCTATTTGTCTGCATCTGATTGTCTACATCTGATTGGCTGCATCTGATTGTCTACATGTGATTGGCTGCATCTGATTGGCTGCATCTGATTGTCTACATCTATTTGTCTACATCTGATTGGCTGCATCTGATTGTCTACATCTGATTGGCTGCATCTGATTGTCTGCATCTGATTTTCTACATCTGATTGTCTACTTCTGATTGGCTGCATCTGATTATCTATATCTATTTGTCTACATCTGATTGGCTGCATCTGATTGTCTACATCTGATTGGCTGCATCTGATTGTCTACTTCTGATTGTCTACATCTGCTTATCTACATCTTATTGGCTGCATCTGATTGTCTACATCTGATTGGCTGCATCTGATTGGCTTCATCTGATTGGCTGCATCTGATTGTCTACATCTGATTGTCTACATCTGATTCGCTGCATTTGATTGGCTACATCTGATTGTCTACATCTGATTGTCTGCATCTGATTGGCTGCATCTGATTGTCTACTTCTGATTGGCTGCATCTGATTGGCTGCATCTGATTGTCTACATCTCATTGGCTGCATCTGATTGTCTACATCTGATTGTCTACATCTGATTGGCTGCATCTGATTGTCTACATCTGATTGGCTGCATCTGATTGTCTACTTCTGATTGTCTACATCTGCTTATCTACATCTTATTGGCTGCATCTGATTGTCTACATCTGATTGGCTGCATCTGATTGGCTTCATCTGATTGGCTGCATCTGATTGTCTACATCTGATTGTCTACATCTGATTCGCTGCATTTGATTGGCTACATCTGATTGTCTACATCTGATTGTCTGCATCTGATTGGCTGCATCTGATTGTCTACTTCTGATTGGCTGCATCTGATTGGCTGCATCTGATTGGCTGCATCTGATTGTCTACATCTCATTGGCTGCATCTGATTGTCTACATCTGATTGTCTACATCTGATTGGCTGCATCTGATTGTCTACATCTGATTGTCTATATCTCATTGGCTGCATCTGATTGTCTACATCTGATTGGCTGCATCTGATTGGCTGCATCTGATTGTCTACATCTGATTGGCTGCATCTGATTCGCTGCATTTGATTGGCTACATCTGATTGTCTACATCTGATTGTCTGCATCTGATTGGCTGCATCTGATTGTCTACTTCTGATTGGCTGCATCTGATTGGCTGCATCTGATTGGCTGCATCTGATTGTCTACATCTCATTGGCTGCATCTGATTGTCTACATCTGATTGTCTACATCTGATTGGCTGCATCTGATTGTCTACATCTGATTGGCTGCATCTGATTGTCTACTTCTGATTGTCTACATCTGCTTATCTACATCTTATTGGCTGCATCTGATTGTCTACATCTGATTGGCTGCATCTGATTGGCTTCATCTGATTGGCTGCATCTGATTGTCTACATCTGATTGTCTACATCTGATTCGCTGCATTTGATTGGCTACATCTGATTGTCTACATCTGATTGTCTGCATCTGATTGGCTGCATCTGATTGTCTACTTCTGATTGGCTGCATCTGATTGGCTGCATCTGATTGGCTGCATCTGATTGTCTACATCTCATTGGCTGCATCTGATTGTCTACATCTGATTGTCTACATCTGATTGGCTGCATCTGATTGTCTACATCTGATTGTCTACATCTCATTGGCTGCATCTGATTGTCTACATCTGATTGTCTACATCTGATTGGCTGCATCTGATTGGCTGCATCTGATTGTCTACATCTGATTGGCTGCATCTGATTGTCTACATCTGATTGGCTGCATCTGATTGGCTGCATCTGATTGGCTGCATCTGATTGTCTACATCTCATTGGCTGCATTTGATTGTCTACATCTGATTGTCTGCATCTGATTGTCTACATCTCATTGGCTGCATCTGATTGTCTGCATCTGATTGGCTGCATCTGATTGTCTACATCTGATTGTCTACATCTGATTGTCTACTTCTGATTGTCTACTTCTGATTGGCTGCATCTGATTGTCTACATCCGATTGTCTGCATCTGATTGTCTACATCTGATTGTCTGCATCTGATTGGCTGCATCTGATTGTCTGCATCTGATTGTCTGCATCTGATTGTCTACTTCTGATTGTCTGCATCTGATTGGCTGCATCTGATTGTCTACATCTGATTGTCTACATATGATAGGCTGCAACTGATTGTCTACATCTGATTGTCTACATCTGATTGGCTGCATCTGATTGTCTACATCTGATTGGCTGCATCTGATTGTCTACATCTGATTGTCTACATTTGATTGGCTGCATCTGATTGTCTACATCTGACTGGCTGCATCTGATTGTCTACATCTGATTGGCTGCATCTGATTGTCTACTTCTGATTGTCTACATCTGATTGGCTGCATCTGATTGGCTGCATCTGATTGTCTACATCTGATTGCATCTGATTGTCTACATCTGATTGTCTACATCTGATTGTCTACTTCTGATTGGCTGCATCTGATTGTCTACATCTATTTGTCTACATCTGATTGGCTGCATCTGATTGTCTACATCTGATTGGTTGCATCTGATTGTCTACATCTGATTGGCTGCATCTGCTTGGCTGCATCTGATTGTCTACATCTATTTGTCTACATCTGATTGGCTGCATCTGATTGTCTACACCTGATTGTCTGCATCTGATTGGCTGCATCTGATTGTCTACTTCTGATTGGCTGCATCTGATTGGCTGCATCTGATTGGCTGCATCTGATTGTCTACATCTCATTGGCTGCATCTGATTGTCTACATCTGATTGTCTACATCTGATTGGCTGCATCTGATTGTCTACATCTGATTGTCTACATCTCATTGGCTGCATCTGATTGTCTACATCTGATTGTCTACATCTGATTGGCTGCATCTGATTGGCTGCATCTGATTGTCTACATCTGATTGGCTGCATCTGATTGTCTACATCTGATTGGCTGCATCTGATTGGCTGCATCTGATTGGCTGCATCTGATTGTCTACATCTCATTGGCTGCATCTGATTGTCTACATCTGATTGTCTGCATCTGATTGTCTACATCTCATTGGCTGCATCTGATTGTCTGCATCTGATTGGCTGCATCTGATTGTCTACATCTGATTGTCTACATCTGATTGTCTACTTCTGATTGTCTACTTCTGATTGGCTGCATCTGATTGTCTACATCCGATTGTCTGCATCTGATTGTCTACATCTGATTGTCTGCATCTGATTGGCTGCATCTGATTGTCTGCATCTGATTGTCTGCATCTGATTGTCTACTTCTGATTGTCTGCATCTGATTGGCTGCATCTGATTGTCTACATCTGATTGTCTACATATGATAGGCTGCAACTGATTGTCTACATCTGATTGTCTACATCTGATTGGCTGCATCTGATTGTCTACATCTGATTGGCTGCATCTGATTGTCTACATCTGATTGTCTACATTTGATTGGCTGCATCTGATTGTCTACATCTGACTGGCTGCATCTGATTGTCTACATCTGATTGGCTGCATCTGATTGTCTACTTCTGATTGTCTACATCTGATTGGCTGCATCTGATTGGCTGCATCTGATTGTCTACATCTGATTGCATCTGATTGTCTACATCTGATTGTCTACATCTGATTGTCTACTTCTGATTGGCTGCATCTGATTGTCTACATCTATTTGTCTACATCCGATTGGCTGCATCTGATTGTCTACATCTGATTGGTTGCATCTGATTGTCTACATCTGATTGGCTGCATCTGCTTGGCTGCATCTGATTGTCTACATCTATTTGTCTACATCTGATTGGCTGCATCTGATTGTCTACATCTGATTGGCTACATCTGATTGTCTACATGTGATTGGCTGCATCTGATTGGCTGCATCTGATTGTCTACATCTGATTGTCTACATCTGATTGGCTGCATCTGATTGTCTACATCTGATTGGCTGCATCTGATTGGCTGCATCTGATTGTCTGCATCTGATTGTCTACATCTGATTGTCTACATCTGATTGTCTACATCTAAATGTTTACATCTGATTGTCTGCATCTGATTATCTACATCTGATTGTCTACTTCTGATTGGCTGCATCTAATTATCTACATCTATTTGTCTACATCTGATTGGCTGCATCTGATTGTCTATATCTGATTGGCTGCATCTGATTGTCTACTTCTGATTGTCTACATCTGATTGGCTGCATCTGATTGGCTGCATCTGATTGTCTACATCTGATTGCATCTGTTTGTCTACATCTGATTGTCTACATCTGATTGGCTGCATCTGATTGTCTACTTCTGATTGTCTGCATCTGATTGTCTGCATCTGATTGGCTGCATCTGATTGGCTGCATCTGATTGGCTGCATCTGATTGTCTACATCTGATTGGCTGCATCTGATTGTCTACTTCTGATTGTCTACATCTGATTGTCTACATCTGATTGGCTGCATCTGATTGTCTACTTCTGATTGTCTACATCTGATTGTCTACATCTGATTGTCTACCACTGATTGGCTGCATCTGATTGTCTACTTGTGATTGTCTACATCTGATTGTCTACATCTGATTGGCTGCATCTGATTGTCTACATCTGATTGGCTGCATCTGATTGTCTACATCTGATTGTCTACATTTGATTGGCTGCATCTGATTGTCTACATCTGACTGGCTGCATCTGATTGTCTACATCTGATTGGCTGCATCTGATTGTCTACTTCTGATTGTCTACATCTGATTGGCTGCATCTGATTGGCTGCATCTGATTGTCTACATCTGATTGCATCTGATTGTCTACATCTGATTGTCTACATCTGATTGTCTACTTCTGATTGGCTGCATCTGATTGTCTACATCTATTTGTCTACATCTGATTGGCTGCATCTGATTGTCTACATCTGATTGGTTGCATCTGATTGTCTACATCTGATTGGCTGCATCTGCTTGGCTGCATCTGATTGTCTACATCTATTTGTCTACATCTGATTGGCTGCATCTGATTGTCTACACCTGATTGTCTGCATCTGATTGGCTGCATCTGATTGTCTACTTCTGATTGGCTGCATCTGATTGGCTGCATCTGATTGGCTGCATCTGATTGTCTACATCTCATTGGCTGCATCTGATTGTCTACATCTGATTGTCTACATCTGATTGGCTGCATCTGATTGTCTACATCTGATTGTCTACATCTCATTGGCTGCATCTGATTGTCTACATCTGATTGTCTACATCTGATTGGCTGCATCTGATTGGCTGCATCTGATTGTCTACATCTGATTGGCTGCATCTGATTGTCTACATCTGATTGGCTGCATCTGATTGGCTGCATCTGATTGTCTACATCTGATTGTCTACATTTGATTGGCTGCATCTGATTGTCTACATCTGACTGGCTGCATCTGATTGTCTACATCTGATTGGCTGCATCTGATTGTCTACTTCTGATTGTCTACATCTGATTGGCTGCATCTGATTGGCTGCATCTGATTGTCTACATCTGATTGCATCTGATTGTCTACATCTGATTGTCTACATCTGATTGTCTACTTCTGATTGGCTGCATCTGATTGTCTACATCTATTTGTCTACATCTGATTGGCTGCATCTGATTGTCTACATCTGATTGGTTGCATCTGATTGTCTACATCTGATTGGCTGCATCTGCTTGGCTGCATCTGATTGTCTACATCTATTTGTCTACATCTGATTGGCTGCATCTGATTGTCTACACCTGATTGTCTGCATCTGATTGGCTGCATCTGATTGTCTACTTCTGATTGGCTGCATCTGATTGGCTGCATCTGATTGGCTGCATCTGATTGTCTACATCTCATTGGCTGCATCTGATTGTCTACATCTGATTGTCTACATCTGATTGGCTGCATCTGATTGTCTACATCTGATTGTCTACATCTCATTGGCTGCATCTGATTGTCTACATCTGATTGTCTACATCTGATTGGCTGCATCTGATTGGCTGCATCTGATTGTCTACATCTGATTGGCTGCATCTGATTGTCTACATCTGATTGGCTGCATCTGATTGGCTGCATCTGATTGGCTGCATCTGATTGTCTACATCTCATTGGCTGCATCTGATTGTCTACATCTGATTGTCTGCATCTGATTGTCTACATCTCATTGGCTGCATCTGATTGTCTGCATCTGATTGGCTGCATCTGATTGTCTACATCTGATTGTCTACATCTGATTGTCTACTTCTGATTGTCTACTTCTGATTGGCTGCATCTGATTGTCTACATCCGATTGTCTGCATCTGATTGTCTACATCTGATTGTCTGCATCTGATTGGCTGCATCTGATTGTCTGCATCTGATTGTCTGCATCTGATTGTCTACTTCTGATTGTCTGCATCTGATTGGCTGCATCTGATTGTCTACATCTGATTGTCTACATATGATAGGCTGCAACTGATTGTCTACATCTGATTGTCTACATCTGATTGGCTGCATCTGATTGTCTACATCTGATTGGCTGCATCTGATTGTCTACATCTGATTGTCTACATTTGATTGGCTGCATCTGATTGTCTACATCTGACTGGCTGCATCTGATTGTCTACATCTGATTGGCTGCATCTGATTGTCTACTTCTGATTGTCTACATCTGATTGGCTGCATCTGATTGGCTGCATCTGATTGTCTACATCTGATTGCATCTGATTGTCTACATCTGATTGTCTACATCTGATTGTCTACTTCTGATTGGCTGCATCTGATTGTCTACATCTATTTGTCTACATCCGATTGGCTGCATCTGATTGTCTACATCTGATTGGTTGCATCTGATTGTCTACATCTGATTGGCTGCATCTGCTTGGCTGCATCTGATTGTCTACATCTATTTGTCTACATCTGATTGGCTGCATCTGATTGTCTACATCTGATTGGCTACATCTGATTGTCTACATGTGATTGGCTGCATCTGATTGGCTGCATCTGATTGTCTACATCTGATTGTCTACATCTGATTGGCTGCATCTGATTGTCTACATCTGATTGGCTGCATCTGATTGGCTGCATCTGATTGTCTGCATCTGATTGTCTACATCTGATTGTCTACATCTGATTGTCTACATCTAAATGTTTACATCTGATTGTCTGCATCTGATTATCTACATCTGATTGTCTACTTCTGATTGGCTGCATCTAATTATCTACATCTATTTGTCTACATCTGATTGGCTGCATCTGATTGTCTATATCTGATTGGCTGCATCTGATTGTCTACTTCTGATTGTCTACATCTGATTGGCTGCATCTGATTGGCTGCATCTGATTGTCTACATCTGATTGCATCTGTTTGTCTACATCTGATTGTCTACATCTGATTGGCTGCATCTGATTGTCTACTTCTGATTGTCTGCATCTGATTGTCTGCATCTGATTGGCTGCATCTGATTGGCTGCATCTGATTGGCTGCATCTGATTGTCTACATCTGATTGGCTGCATCTGATTGTCTACTTCTGATTGTCTACATCTGATTGTCTACATCTGATTGGCTGCATCTGATTGTCTACTTCTGATTGTCTACATCTGATTGTCTACATCTGATTGTCTACCACTGATTGGCTGCATCTGATTGTCTACTTGTGATTGGCTGCATCTGATTGTCTACATCTGATTGTCTGCATCTGATTGTCTACATCTGATTGGCTGCATCTGATTGTCTACATCTGATTGGCTGCATCTGATTGTCTACATCTCATTGGCTGCATCTGATTGTCTACATCTGATTGTCTACATCTGATTGGCTGCATCTGATTGTCTACATCTGATTGGCTGCATCTGATTGTCTACTTCTGATTGTCTACATCTGCTTATCTACATCTTATTGGCTGCATCTGATTGTCTACATCTGATTGGCTGCATCTGATTGGCTTCATCTGATTGGCTGCATCTGATTGTCTACATCTGATTGTCTACATCTGATTCGCTGCATTTGATTGGCTACATCTGATTGTCTACATCTGATTGTCTGCATCTGATTGGCTGCATCTGATTGTCTACTTCTGATTGGCTGCATCTGATTGGCTGCATCTGATTGGCTGCATCTGATTGTCTACATCTCATTGGCTGCATCTGATTGTCTACATCTGATTGTCTACATCTGATTGGCTGCATCTGATTGTCTACATCTGATTGTCTACATCTCATTGGCTGCATCTGATTGTCTACATCTGATTGGCTGCATCTGATTGGCTGCATCTGATTGTCTACATCTGATTGGCTGCATCTGATTCGCTGCATTTGATTGGCTACATCTGATTGTCTACATCTGATTGTCTGCATCTGATTGGCTGCATCTGATTGTCTACTTCTGATTGGCTGCATCTGATTGGCTGCATCTGATTGGCTGCATCTGATTGGCTGCATCTGATTGTCTACATCTCATTGGCTGCATCTGATTGTCTACATCTGATTGTCTACATCTGATTGGCTGCATCTGATTGTCTACATCTGATTGGCTGCATCTGATTGTCTACTTCTGATTGTCTACATCTGCTTATCTACATCTTATTGGCTGCATCTGATTGTCTACATCTGATTGGCTGCATCTGATTGGCTTCATCTGATTGGCTGCATCTGATTGTCTACATCTGATTGTCTACATCTGATTCGCTGCATTTGATTGGCTACATCTGATTGTCTACATCTGATTGTCTGCATCTGATTGGCTGCATCTGATTGTCTACTTCTGATTGGCTGCATCTGATTGGCTGCATCTGATTGGCTGCATCTGATTGGCTGCATCTGATTGTCTACATCTCATTGGCTGCATCTGATTGTCTACATCTGATTGTCTACATCTGATTGGCTGCATCTGATTGTCTACATCTGATTGTCTACATCTCATTGGCTGCATCTGATTGTCTACATCTGATTGTCTACATCTGATTGGCTGCATCTGATTGGCTGCATCTGATTGTCTACATCTGATTGGCTGCATCTGATTGTCTACATCTGATTGGCTGCATCTGATTGGCTGCATCTGATTGGCTGCATCTGATTGTCTACATCTCATTGGCTGCATCTGATTGTCTACATCTGATTGTCTGCATCTGATTGTCTACATCTCATTGGCTGCATCTGATTGTCTGCATCTGATTGGCTGCATCTGATTGTCTACATCTGATTGTCTACATCTGATTGTCTACTTCTGATTGTCTACTTCTGATTGGCTGCATCTGATTGTCTACATCCGATTTTCTGCATCTGATTGTCTACATCTGATTGTCTGCATCTGATTGGCTGCATCTGATTGTCTGCATCTGATTGTCTACTTCTGATTGTCTGCATCTGATTGGCTGCATCTGATTGTCTACATCTGATTGTCTACATATGATAGGCTGCAACTGATTGTCTACATCTGATTGTCTACATCTGATTGGCTGCATCTGATTGTCTACATCTGATTGGCTGCTTCTGATTGTCTACATCTGATTGTCTACATTTGATTGGCTGCATCTGATTGTCTACATCTGATTGGCTGCATCTGATTGGCTGCATCTGATTGTCTACATCTGATTGGCTGCATCTGATTGTCTACTTCTGATTGTCTACATCTGATTGGCTGCATCTGATTGGCTGCATCTGATTGTCTACATCTGATTGCATCTGATTGTCTACATCTGATTGTCTACATCTGATTGTCTACTTCTGATTGGCTGCATCTGATTGTCTACATCTATTTGTCTACATCTGATTGGCTGCATCTGATTGTCTACATCTGATTGGTTGCATCTGATTGTCTACATCTGATTGGCTGCATCTGCTTGGCTGCATCTGATTGTCTACATCTATTTGTCTACATCTGATTGGCTGCATCTGATTGTCTACATCTGATTGGCTACATCTGATTGTCTACATGTGATTGGCTGCATCTGATTGGCTGCATCTGATTGTCTACATCTGATTGTCTACATCTGATTGGCTGCATCTGATTGTCTACATCTGATTGGCTGCATCTGATTGGCTGCATCTGATTGTCTGCATCTGATTGTCTACATCTGATTGTCTACATCTGATTGTCTACATCTAAATGTTTACATCTGATTGTCTGCATCTGATTATCTACATCTGATTGTCTACTTCTGATTGGCTGCATCTAATTATCTACATCTATTTGTCTACATCTGATTGGCTGCATCTGATTGTCTATATCTGATTGGCTGCATCTGATTGTCTACTTCTGATTGTCTACATCTGATTGGCTGCATCTGATTGGCTGCATCTGATTGTCTACATCTGATTGCATCTGTTTGTCTACATCTGATTGTCTACATCTGATTGGCTGCATCTGATTGTCTACTTCTGATTGTCTACATCTGATTGTCTACATCTGATTGGCTGCATCTGATTGTCTACTTCTGATTGGCTGCATCTGATTGTCTACATCTGATTGTCTACATCTGATTGGCTGCATCTGATTGTCTACTTCTGATTGGCTGCATCTGATTGTCTACATCTGATTGTCTGCATCTGATTGTCTACATCTGATTGGCTGCATCTGATTGTCTACATCTGATTGGCTGCATCTAATTGTCTGCATCTGATTGTCTACATCTGATTGTCTACCTCTGATTGTCTGCATCTGATTGTCTACATCTGATTGTCTGCATCTGATTGTCTACATCTGATTGGCTGCATCTGATTGTCTACATCTGATTGTCTACATCTGATTGTCTACATCTGATTGGCTGCATCTGATTGTCTACATCTGATTGGCTGCATCTGATTGTCTACATCTGATTGGCTGCATCTGATTGTCTACTTCTGATTGTCTACATCTGATTGGCTGCATCTGATTGGCTGCATCTGATTGTCTACATCTGATTGCATCTGATTGTCTACATCTGATTGTCTACATCTGATTGTCTACTTCTGATTGGCTGCATCTGATTGTCTACATCTATTTGTCTGCATCTGATTGTCTACATCTGATTGGCTGCATCTGATTGTCTACATGTGATTGTCTGCATCTGATTTTCTACATCTGATTGTCTACTTCTGATTGGCTGCATCTGATTATCTATATCTATTTGTCTACATCTGATTGGCTGCATCTGATTGTCTACATCTGATTGGCTGCATCTGATTGTCTACTTCTGATTGTCTACATCTGCTTATCTACATCTTATTGGCTGCATCTGATTGTCTACATCTGATTGGCTGCATCTGATTGGCTTCATCTGATTGGCTGCATCTGATTGTCTACATCTGATTGTCTACATCTGATTCGCTGCATTTGATTGGCTACATCTGATTGTCTACATCTGATTGTCTGCATCTGATTGGCTGCATCTGATTGTCTCCTTCTGATTGGCTGCATCTGATTGGCTGCATCTGATTGTCTACATCTCATTGGCTGCATCTGATTGTCTACATCTGATTGTCTACATCTGATTGGCTGCATCTGATTGTCTACATCTGATTGGCTGCATCTGATTGTCTACTTCTGATTGTCTACATCTGCTTATCTACATCTTATTGGCTGCATCTGATTGTCTACATCTGATTGGCTGCATCTGATTGGCTTCATCTGATTGGCTGCATCTGATTGTCTACATCTGATTGTCTACATCTGATTCGCTGCATTTGATTGGCTACATCTGATTGTCTACATCTGATTGTCTGCATCTGATTGGCTGCATCTGATTGTCTACTTCTGATTGGCTGCATCTGATTGGCTGCATCTGATTGGCTGCATCTGATTGTCTACATCTCATTGGCTGCATCTGATTGTCTACATCTGATTGTCTACATCTGATTGGCTGCATCTGATTGTCTACATCTGATTGTCTACATCTCATTGGCTGCATCTGATTGTCTGTCTACATCTGATTGGCTGCATCTGATTGGCTGCATCTGATTGTCTACATCTGATTGGCTGCATCTGATTGTCTACATCTGATTGGCTGCATCTGATTGGCTGCATCTGATTGGCTGCATCTGATTGTCTACATCTCATTGGCTGCATCTGATTGTCTACATCTGATTGTCTGCATCTGATTGTCTACATCTCATTGGCTGCATCTGATTGTCTGCATCTGATTGGCTGCATCTGATTGTCTATATCTGATTGTCTGCATCTGATTGTCTACATCTCATTGGCTGCATCTGATTGTCTGCATCTGATTGGCTGCATCTGATTGTCTACATCTGATTGTCTACATCTGATTGTCTACTTCTGATTGTCTACTTCTGATTGGCTGCATCTGATTGTCTACATCCGATTGTCTGCATCTGATTGTCTACATCTGATTGTCTGCATCTGATTGGCTGCATCTGATTGTCTGCATCTGATTGTCTGCATCTGATTGTCTACTTCTGATTGTCTGCATCTGATTGGCTGCATCTGATTGTCTACATCTGATTGTCTACATATGATAGGCTGCAACTGATTGTCTACATCTGATTGTCTACATCTGATTGGCTGCATCTGATTGTCTACATCTGATTGGCTGCATCTGATTGTCTACATCTGATTGTCTACATTTGATTGGCTGCATCTGATTGTCTACATCTGACTGGCTGCATCTGATTGTCTACATCTGATTGGCTGCATCTGATTGTCTACTTCTGATTGTCTACATCTGATTGGCTGCATCTGATTGGCTGCATCTGATTGTCTACATCTGATTGCATCTGATTGTCTACATCTGATTGTCTACATCTGATTGTCTACTTCTGATTGGCTGCATCTGATTGTCTACATCTATTTGTCTACATCTGATTGGCTGCATCTGATTGTCTACATCTGATTGGTTGCATCTGATTGTCTACATCTGATTGGCTGCATCTGCTTGGCTGCATCTGATTGTCTACATCTATTTGTCTACATCTGATTGGCTGCATCTGATTGTCTACATCTGATTGTCTGCATCTGATTGGCTGCATCTGATTGTCTACTTCTGATTGGCTGCATCTGATTGGCTGCATCTGATTGGCTGCATCTGATTGTCTACATCTCATTGGCTGCATCTGATTGTCTACATCTGATTGTCTACATCTGATTGGCTGCATCTGATTGTCTACATCTGATTGTCTACATCTCATTGGCTGCATCTGATTGTCTACATCTGATTGTCTACATCTGATTGGCTGCATCTGATTGGCTGCATCTGATTGTCTACATCTGATTGGCTGCATCTGATTGTCTACATCTGATTGGCTGCATCTGATTGGCTGCATCTGATTGGCTGCATCTGATTGTCTACATCTCATTGGCTGCATCTGATTGTCTACATCTGATTGTCTGCATCTGATTGTCTACATCTCATTGGCTGCATCTGATTGTCTGCATCTGATTGGCTGCATCTGATTGTCTACATCTGATTGTCTACATCTGATTGTCTACTTCTGATTGTCTACTTCTGATTGGCTGCATCTGATTGTCTACATCCGATTGTCTGCATCTGATTGTCTACATCTGATTGTCTGCATCTGATTGTCTGCATCTGATTGTCTGCATCTGATTGTCTACTTCTGATTGTCTGCATCTGATTGGCTGCATCTGATTGTCTACATCTGATTGTCTACATATGATAGGCTGCAACTGATTGTCTACATCTGATTGTCTACATCTGATTGGCTGCATCTGATTGTCTACATCTGATTGGCTGCATCTGATTGTCTACATCTGATTGTCTACATTTGATTGGCTGCATCTGATTGTCTACATCTGACTGGCTGCATCTGATTGTCTACATCTGATTGGCTGCATCTGATTGTCTACTTCTGATTGTCTACATCTGATTGGCTGCATCTGATTGGCTGCATCTGATTGTCTACATCTGATTGTCTACATCTGATTGTCTACTTCTGATTGGCTGCATCTGATTGTCTACATCTATTTGTCTACATCTGATTGGCTGCATCTGATTGTCTACATCTGATTGGTTGCATCTGATTGTCTACATCTGATTGGCTGCATCTGCTTGGCTGCATCTGATTGTCTACATCTATTTGTCTACATCTGATTGGCTGCATCTGATTGTCTACATCTGATTGGCTACATCTGATTGTCTACATGTGATTGGCTGCATCTGATTGGCTGCATCTGATTGTCTACATCTGATTGTCTACATCTGATTGGCTGCATCTGATTGTCTACATCTGATTGGCTGCATCTGATTGGCTGCATCTGATTGTCTGCATCTGATTGTCTACATCTGATTGTCTACATCTGATTGTCTACATCTAAATGTTTACATCTGATTGTCTGCATCTGATTATCTACATCTGATTGTCTACTTCTGATTGGCTGCATCTAATTATCTACATCTATTTGTCTACATCTGATTGGCTGCATCTGATTGTCTATATCTGATTGGCTGCATCTGATTGTCTACTTCTGATTGTCTACATCTGATTGGCTGCATCTGATTGGCTGCATCTGATTGTCTACATCTGATTGCATCTGTTTGTCTACATCTGATTGGCTGCATCTGATTGTCTACTTCTGATTGTCTGCATCTGATTGTCTGCATCTGATTGTCTGCATCTGATTGGCTGCATCTGATTGGCTGCATCTGATTGGCTGCATCTGATTGTCTACATCTGATTGGCTGCATCTGATTGTCTACTTCTGATTGTCTACATCTGATTGTCTACATCTGATTGGCTGCATCTGATTGTCTACTTCTGATTGTCTACATCTGATTGTCTACATCTGATTGTCTACCACTGATTGGCTGCATCTGATTGTCTACTTGTGATTGGCTGCATCTGATTGTCTACATCTGATTGTCTGCATCTGATTGTCTACATCTGATTGGCTGCATCTGATTGTCTACATCTGATTGGCTGCATCTGATTGTCTGCATCTGATTGTCTACATCTGATTGGCTGAATCTGATTGTCTACATCTGATTGTCTGCATCTGATTGTCTACATCTGATTGCCTACATCTGATTGTCTGCATCTGATTGTCTGCATCTGATTGTCTACATCTGATTGGCTGCATCTGATTGTCTCAATCTGATTGTCTACATCTGATTGTCTACATCTGATTGTCTGCATCTGATTGTCTACATCTGATTGGCTGCATCTGATTGTCTACATCTGATTGTCTACATCTGATTGTCTACATCTGATTGCCTACATCTGATTGGCTGCATCTGATTGTCTACATCTGATTGGCTGCATCTGATTGTCTCCATCTGATTGGCTGCATCTGATTGTCTACTTCTGATTGTCTACATCTGATTGGCTGCATCTGATTGGCTGCATCTGATTGTCTACATCTGATTGCATCTGATTGTCTACATCTGATTGTCTACATCTGATTGTCTACTTCTGATTGGCTGCATCTGATTGTCTGCATCTGATTGTCTACATCTGATTGCCTACATCTGATTGTCTACATCTGATTGTCTGCATCTGATTGTCTACATCTGATTGGCTGCATCTGATTGTCTCAATCTGATTGTCTACATCTGATTGTCTACATCTGATTGTCTGCATCTGATTGTCTACATCTGATTGGCTGCATCTGATTGTCTACATCTGATTGGCTGCATCTGATTGTCTCCATCTGATTGGCTGCATCTGATTGTCTACTTCTGATTGTCTACATCTGATTGGCTGCATCTGATTGGCTGCATCTGATTGCATCTGATTGTCTACATCTGATTGTCTACATCTGATTGTCTTCTTCTGATTGGCTGCATCTGATTGGCTGCATCTGATTGTCTGCATCTGATTGTCTACATCTGATTGCCTACATCTGATTGTCTACATCTGATTGTCTGCATCTGATTGTCTACATCTGATTGGCTGCATCTGATTGTCTCAATCTGATTGTCTACATCTGATTGTCTACATCTGATTGTCTGCATCTGATTGTCTACATCTGATTGTCTACATCTGATTGTCTACTTCTGATTGTCTACTTCTGATTGGCTGCATCTGATTGGCTGCATCTGATTGTCTGCATCTGATTGTCTGCATCTGATTGTCTACTTCTGATTGTCTGCATCTGATTGGCAGCATCTGATTGTCTACATCTGATTGTCTACATATGATAGGCTGCAACTGATTGTCTACATCTGATTGTCTACATCTGATTGGCTGCATCTGATTGTCTACATCTGATTGGCTGCATCTGATTGTCTACATCTGATTGTCTACATTTGATTGGCTGCATCTGATTGTCTACATCTGATTGGCTGCATCTGATTGTCTACATCTGATTGGCTGCATCTGATTGTCTAATTCTGATTGTCTACATCTGATTGGCTGCATCTGATTGGCTGCATCTGATTGGCTGCATCTGATTGTCTACATCTGATTGCATCTGATTGTCTACATCTGATTGTCTACATCTGATTGTCTACTTCTGATTGGCTGCATCTGATTGTCTACATCTATTTGTCTACATCTGATTGGCTGCATCTGATTGTCTACATCTGATTGGTTGCATCTGATTGTCTACATCTGATTGGCTGCATCTGATTGGCTGCATCTGATTGTCTACATCTATTTGTCTACATCTGATTGGCTGCATCTGATTGTCTACATCTGATTGGCTACATCTGATTGTCTACATGTGATTGGCTGCATCTGATTGGCTGCATCTGATTGTCTACATCTGATTGTCTACATCTGATTGGCTGCATCTGATTGTCTACATCTGATTGGCTGCATCTGATTGGCTGCATCTGATTGTCTGCATCTGATTGTCTACATCTGATTGTCTACATCTGATTGTCTACATCTAAATGTTTACATCTGATTGTCTGCATCTGATTATCTACATCTGATTGTCTACTTCTGATTGGCTGCATCTAATTATCTACATCTATTTGTCTACATCTGATTGGCTGCATCTGATTGTCTATATCTGATTGGCTTCATCTGATTGTCTACTTCTGATTGTCTACATCTGATTGGCTGCATCTGATTGGCTGCATCTGATTGTCTACATCTGATTGCATCTGTTTGTCTACATCTGATTGTCTACATCTGATTGGCTGCATCTGATTGTCTACTTCTGATTGTCTACATCTGATTGTCTGCATCTGATTGGCTGCATCTGATTGGCTGCATCTGATTGGCTGCATCTGATTGGCTGCATCTGATTGTCTACATCTGATTGGCTGCATCTGATTGTCTACTTCTGATTGTCTACATCTGATTGTCTACATCTGATTGTCTGCATCTGATTGTCTACTTCTGATTGTCTACATCTGATTGTCTACATCTGATTGTCTACCACTGATTGGCTGCATCTGATTGTCTACTTGTGATTGGCTGCATCTGATTGTCTACATCTGATTGTCTGCATCTGATTGTCTACATCTGATTGGCTGCATCTGATTGTCTGCATCTGATTGTCTACATCTGATTGGCTGCATCTGATTGTCTACATCTGATTGTCTGCATCTGATTGTCTACATCTGATTGCCTACATCTGATTGTCTACATCTGATTGTCTGCATCTGATTGTCTACATCTGATTGGCTGCATCTGATTGTCTCAATCTGATTGTCTACATCTGATTGTCTACATCTGATTGTCTGCATCTGATTGTCTACATCTGATTGGCTGCATCTGATTGTCTACATCTGATTGTCTACATCTGATTGTCTACATCTGATTGCCTACATCTGATTGGCTGCATCTGATTGTCTACATCTGATTGGCTGCATCTGATTGTCTCCATCTGATTGGCTGCATCTGATTGTCTACTTCTGATTGTCTACATCTGATTGGCTGCATCTGATTGGCTGCATCTGATTGTCTACATCTGATTGCATCTGATTGTCTACATCTGATTGTCTACATCTGATTGTCTACTTCTGATTGGCTGCATCTAATTGGCTGCATCTGATTGTCTGCATCTGATTGTCTACATCTGATTGCCTACATCTGATTGTCTACATCTGATTGTCTGCATCTGATTGTCTACATCTGATTGGCTGCATCTGATTGTCTCAATCTGATTGTCTATATCTGATTGTCTACATCTGATTGTCTGCATCTGATTGTCTACATCTGATTGGCTGCATCTGATTGTCTCCATCTGATTGGCTGCATCCGATTGTCTACTTCTGATTGTCTACATCTGATTGGCTGCATCTGATTGGCTGCATCTGATTGTCTACATCTGATTGCATCTGATTGTCTACATCTGATTGTCTACATCTGATTGTCTACTTCTGATTGGCTGCATCTGATTGTCTACATCTATGTGTCTGCATCTGATTGTCTACATCTGATTGGCTGCATCTGATTATCTACATGTGATTGGCTGCATCTGATTGGCTGCATCTGATTGTCTACATCTATTTGCCTACATCTGATTGGCTGCATCTGATTGTCTACATCTGATTGGCTGCATCTGATTGTCTGCATCTGATTGTCTGCATCTGATTGTCTACATCTGATTGTCTACATCTGATTGTCTACATCTAAATGTTTACATCTGATTGTCTGCATCTGATTATCTACATCTGATTGTCTACTTCTGATTGGCTGCATCTGATTATCTACATCTATTTGTCTACATCTGATGGGCTGCATCTGATTGTCTACATCTGATTGGCTGCATCTGATTGTCTACTTCTGATTGTCTACATCTGATTATCTATATCTGATTGGCTGCATCTGATTGTCTACATCTGATTGGCTGCATCTGATTGGCTGCATCTGATTGGCTGCATCTGATTGTCTACATCTGATTGTCTACATCTGATTCACTGCATTTAATTGGCTGCATCTGATTGTCTACATCTGATTGTCTGCATCTGATTTTCTGCATCTGATTGTCTACTTCTGATTGGCTGCATCTGATTGGCTGCCTCTGATTGGCTGCATCTGATTGTCTACATCTCATTGGCTGCATCTGATTGTCTACATCTGATTGTCTACATCTGATTGGCTGCATCTGATTGTCTACATCTGATTGTCTACATCTCATTGGCTGCATCTGATTGTCTACATCTGATTGTCTACCTCTGATTGTCTGCATCTGATTGGCTGCATCTGATTGGCTGCATCTGATTGTCTACATCTGATTGGCTGCATCTGATTGTCTACATCTGATTGGCTGCATCTGATTGGCTGCATCTGATTGTCTACATCTCATTGGCTGCATCTGATTGTCTACATCTGATTGTCTGCATCTGATTGTCTACATCTCATTGGCTGCATCTGATTGTCTGCATCTGATTGGCTGCATCTGATTGTCTACATCTGATTGTCTACATCTGATTGTCTACTTCTGATTGTCTACTTCTGATTGGCTGCATCTGATTGTCTACATCCGATTGTCTGCATCTGATTGTCTACATCTGATTGTCTGCATCTGATTGTCTGCATCTGATTGTCTGCATCTGATTGTCTACTTCTGATTGGCTGCATCTGATTGTCTACATCTGATTGGCTGCATCTGATTGTCTACATCTGATTGTCTACATCTGATTGGCTGCATCTGATTGTCTACATCTGATTGGCTGCATCTGATTGTCTACATCTGATTGTCTACATTTGATTGGCTGCATCTGATTGTCTACATCTGATTGGCTGCATCTGATTGTCTACATCTGATTGGCTGCATCTGATTGTCTACTTCTGATTGTCTACATCTGATTGGCTGCATCTGATTGGCTGCATCTGATTGTCTACTTCTGATTGTCTACATCTGATTGTCTACATCTGATTGTCTACTTCTGATTGGCTGCATCTGATTGTCTACATCTATTTGTCTACATCTGATTGGCTGCATCTGATTGTCTACTTCTGATTGGCTGCATCTGATTGTCTACATCTGATTGTCTGCATCTGATTGTCTACATCTGATTGGCTGCATCTGATTGTCTACATCTGATTGTCTGCATCTGATTGGCTGCATCTGATTGGCTGCATCTGATTGTCTACTTCTGATTGTCTACATCTGATTGTCTACATCTGATTGTCTACTTCTGATTGGCTGCATCTGATTGTCTACATCTATTTGTCTACATCTGATTGGCTGCATCTGATTGTCTACTTCTGATTGGCTGCATCTGATTGTCTACTTCTGATTGGCTGCATCTGATTGTCTACATCTGATTGTCTGCATCTGATTGTCTACATCTGATTGGCTGCATCTGATTGTCTACATCTGATTGTCTGCATCTGATTGTCTCAATCTGATTGTCTACATCTGAATGTCTACATCTGATTGTCTGCATCTGATTGTCTACATCTGATTGGCTGCATCTGATTGTCTACATCTGATTGTCTACATCTGATTGCCTACATCTGATTGTCTACATCTAAATGCCTACATCTGATTTGCTGCATCTGATTGTCTACATCTGATTGGCTGCATCTGATTGTCTACATCTGATTGGCTGCATCTGATTGTCTACTTCTGATTGTCTACATCTGATTGGCTGCATCTGATTGGCTGCATCTGATTGGCTGCATCTGATTGTCTACATCTGATTGCATCTGATTGTCTACATCTGATTGTCTACATCTGATTGTCTACTTCTGATTGGCTGCATCTGATTGTCTACATCTATTTGTCTGCATCTGATTGTCTACATCTGATTGGCTGCATCTGATTGTCTACATGTGATTGGCTGCATCTGATTGTCTACATCTATTTGCCTACATCTGATTGGCTGCATCTGATTGTCTACATCTGATTGGCGGCATCTGATTGGCTGCATCTGATTGTCTGCATTTGATTGTCTACATCTGATTGTCTACATCTGATTGTCTACATCTAAATGTTTACATCTGATTGTCTGCATCTGATTATCTACATCTGATTGTCTACTTCTGATTGGCTGCATCTGATTATCTACATCTATTTGTCTACATCTGATTATCTACATCTGATTGGCTGCATCTGATTGGCTGCATCTGATTGGCTGCATCTGATTGGCTGCATCTGATTGTCTACATCTGATTGTCTACATCTGATTGTCTACATCTGATTCGCTGCATTTGATTGGCTACATCTGATTGTCTACATCTGATTGTCTGCATCTGATTGGCTGCATCTGATTGTCTACTTCTGATTGGCTGCATCTGATTGGCTGCATCTGATTGGCTGCATCTGATTGGCTGCTTCTGATTGTCTACATCTCATTGGCTGCATCTGATTGTCTACATCTGATTGTCTACATCTGATTGGCTGCATCTGATTGTCTACATCTGATTGTCTACATCTCATTGGCTGCATCTGATTGTCTACATCTGATTGTCTACATCTGATTGTCTGCATCTGATTGGCTGCATCTGATTTGCTGCATCTGATTGGCTGCATCTGATTGGCTGCATCTGATTGTCTACATCTGATTGTCTACATCTGATTCACTGCATTTAATTGGCTGCATCTGATTGTCTACATCTGATTGTCTGCATCTGATTTTCTGCATCTGATTGTCTACTTCTGATTGGCTGCATCTGATTGGCTGCCTCTGATTGGCTGCATCTGATTGTCTACATCTCATTGGCTGCATCTGATTGTCTACATCTGATTGTCTACATCTGATTGGCTGCATCTGATTGTCTACATCTGATTGTCTACATCTCATTGGCTGCATCTGATTGTCTACATCTGATTGTCTACCTCTGATTGTCTGCATCTGATTGGCTGCATCTGATTGGCTGCATCTGATTGTCTACATCTGATTGGCTGCATCTGATTGTCTACATCTGATTGGCTGCATCTGATTGGCTGCATCTGATTGTCTACATCTCATTGGCTGCATCTGATTGTCTACATCTGATTGTCTGCATCTGATTGTCTACATCTCATTGGCTGCATCTGATTGTCTGCATCTGATTGGCTGCATCTGATTGTCTACATCTGATTGTCTACATCTGATTGTCTACTTCTGATTGTCTACTTCTGATTGGCTGCATCTGATTGTCTACATCCGATTGTCTGCATCTGATTGTCTACATCTCATTGGCTGCATCTTATTGTCTGCATCTGATTGTCTGCATCTGATTGTCTACTTCTGATTGGCTGCATCTGATTGTCTACATCTGATTGGCTGCATCTGATTGTCTACATCTGATTGTCTACATCTGATTGGCTGCATCTGATTGTCTACATCTGATTGGCTGCATCTGATTGTCTACATCTGATTGTCTACATTTGATTGGCTGCATCTGATTGTCTACATCTGATTGGCTGCATCTGATTGTCTACATCTGATTGGCTGCATCTGATTGTCTACTTCTGATTGTCTACATCTGATTGGCTGCATCTGATTGGCTGCATCTGATTGTCTACTTCTGATTGTCTACATCTGATTGTCTACATCTGATTGTCTACTTCTGATTGGCTGCATCTGATTGTCTACATCTGATTGTCTGCATCTGATTGTCTACATCTGATTGGCTGCATCTGATTGTCTACATCTGATTGTCTGCATCTGATTGGCTGCATCTGATTGGCTGCATCTGATTGTCTACTTCTGATTGTCTGCATCTGATTGTCTACATCTGATTGGCTGCATCTGATTGTCTACATCTGATTGTCTACATCTGATTGCCTACATCTGATTGTCTACATCTAAATGCCTACATCTGATTTGCTGCATCTGATTGTCTACATCTGATTGGCTGCATCTGATTGTCTACATCTGATTGGCTGCATCTGATTGTCTACTTCTGATTGTCTACATCTGATTGGCTGCATCTGATTGTCTACTTCTGATTGGCTGCATCTGATTGTCTACTTCTGATTGGCTGCATCTGATTGTCTACATCTGATTGTCTGCATCTGATTGTCTACATCTGATTGGCTGCATCTGATTGTCTACATCTGATTGTCTGCATCTGATTGTCTCAATCTGATTGTCTACATCTGAATGTCTACATCTGATTGTCTGCATCTGATTGTCTACATCTGATTGGCTGCATCTGATTGTCTACATCTGATTGTCTACATCTGATTGCCTACATCTGATTGTCTACATCTAAATGCCTACATCTGATTTGCTGCATCTGATTGTCTACATCTGATTGGCTGCATCTGATTGTCTACATCTGATTGGCTGCATCTGATTGTCTACTTCTGATTGTCTACATCTGATTGGCTGCATCTGATTGGCTGCATCTGATTGGCTGCATCTGATTGTCTACATCTGATTGCATCTGATTGTCTACATCTGATTGTCTACATCTGATTGTCTACTTCTGATTGGCTGCATCTGATTGTCTACATCTATTTGTCTGCATCTGATTGTCTACATCTGATTGGCTGCATCTGATTGTCTACATGTGATTGGCTGCATCTGATTGGCTGCATCTGATTGTCTACATCTATTTGCCTACATCTGATTGGCTGCATCTGATTGTCTACATCTGATTGGCGGCATCTGATTGGCTGCATCTGATTGTCTGCATTTGATTGTCTACATCTGATTGTCTACATCTGATTGTCTACATCTAAATGTTTACATCTGATTGTCTGCATCTGATTATCTACATCTGATTGTCTACTTCTGATTGGCTGCATCTGATTATCTACATCTATTTGTCTACATCTGATTATCTACATCTGATTGGCTGCATCTGATTGGCTGCATCTGATTGGCTGCATCTGATTGTCTACATCTGATTGTCTACATCTGATTCGCTGCATTTGATTGGCTACATCTGATTGTCTACATCTGATTGTCTGCATCTGATTGGCTGCATCTGATTGTCTACTTCTGATTGGCTGCATCTGCTTATCTACATCTTATTGGCTGCATCTGATTGTCTACATCTGATTGGCTGCATCTGATTGGCTTCATCTGAATGGCTGCATCTGATTGTCTACATCTGATTGTCTACATCTGATTCGCTGCATTTGATTGGCTACATCTGATTGTCTACATCTGATTGTCTGCATCTGATTGGCTGCATCTGATTGTCTACTTCTGATTGGCTGCATCTGATTGGCTGCATCTGATTGGCTGCATCTGATTGGCTGCATCTGATTGTCTACATCTCATTGGCTGCATCTGATTGTCTACATCTGATTGTCTACATCTGATTGGCTGCATCTGATTGTGTACATCTGATTGGCTGCATCTGATTGTCTACTTCTGATTGTCTACATCTGCTTATCTACATCTTATTGGCTGCATCTGATTGTCTACATCTGATTGGCTGCATCTGATTGGCTTCATCTGATTGGCTGCATCTGATTGTCTACATCTGATTGTCTACATCTGATTCGCTGCATTTGATTGGCTACATCTGATTGTCTACATCTGATTGTCTGCATCTGATTGGCTGCATCTGATTGTCTACTTCTGATTGGCTGCATCTGATTGGCTGCATCTGATTGGCTGCATCGGATTGTCTACATCTCATTGGCTGCATCTGATTGTCTACATCTGATTGTCTACATCTGATTGGCTGCATCTGATTGTCTACATCTGATTGTCTACATCTCATTGGCTGCATCTGATTGTCTACATCTGATTGGCTGCATCTGATTGGCTGCATCTGATTGTCTACATCTGATTGGCTGCATCTGATTCGCTGCATTTGATTGGCTACATCTGATTGTCTACATCTGATTGTCTGCATCTGATTGGCTGCATCTGATTGTCTACTTCTGATTGGCTGCATCTGATTGGCTGCATCTGATTGGCTGCATCTGATTGGCTGCATCTGATTGTCTACATCTGATTGGCTGCATCTGATTGTCTACATCTGATTGTCTACATCTGATTGGCTGCATCTGATTGTCTACATCTGATTGGCTGCATCTGATTGTCTACTTCTGATTGTCTACATCTGCTTATCTACATCTTATTGGCTGCATCTGATTGTCTACATCTGATTGGCTGCATCTGATTGGCTTCATCTGATTGGCTGCATCTGATTGTCTACATCTGATTGTCTACATCTGATTCGCTGCATTTGATTGGCTACATCTGATTGTCTACATCTGATTGTCTGCATCTGATTGGCTGCATCTGATTGTCTACTTCTGATTGGCTGCATCTGATTGGCTGCATCTGATTGGCTGCATCTGATTGGCTGCATCTGATTGTCTACATCTCATTGGCTGCATCTGATTGTCTACATCTGATTGTCTACATCTGATTGGCTGCATCTGATTGTCTACATCTGATTGTCTACATCTCATTGGCTGCATCTGATTGTCTACATCTGATTGTCTACATCTGATTGGCTGCATCTGATTGGCTGCATCTGATTGTCTACATCTGATTGGCTGCATCTGATTGTCTACATCTGATTGGCTGCATCTGATTGGCTGCATCTGATTGGCTGCATCTGATTGTCTACATCTCATTGGCTGCATCTGATTGTCTACATCTGATTGTCTGCATCTGATTGTCTACATCTCATTGGCTGCATCTGATTGTCTGCATCTGATTGTCTACATCTGATTGTCTACATCTGATTGTCTACTTCTGATTGTCTACTTCTGATTGGCTGCATCTGATTGTCTACATCCGATTTTCTGCATCTGATTGTCTACATCTGATTGTCTGCATCTGATTGTCTGCATCTGATTGTCTGCATCTGATTGTCTGCATCTGATTGTCTACTTCTGATTGTCTGCATCTGATTGGCTGCATCTGATTGTCTACATCTGATTGTCTACATATGATAGGCTGCAACTGATTGTCTACATCTGATTGTCTACATCTGATTGGCTGCATCTGATTGTCTACATCTGATTGGCTGCATCTGATTGTCTACATCTGATTGTCTACATTTGATTGGCTGCATCTGATTGTCTACATCTGATTGGCTGCATCTGATTGTCTACATCTGATTGGCTGCATCTGATTGTCTACTTCTGATTGTCTACATCTGATTGGCTGCATCTGATTGGCTGCATCTGATTGTCTACATCTGATTGCATCTGATTGTCTACATCTGATTGTCTACATCTGATTGTCTACTTCTGATTGGCTGCATCTGATTGTCTACATCTATTTGTCTACATCTGATTGGCTGCATCTGATTGTCTACATCTGATTGGTTGCATCTGATTGTCTACATCTGATTGGCTGCATCTGCTTGGCTGCATCTGATTGTCTACATCTATTTGTCTACATCTGATTGGCTGCATCTGATTGTCTACATCTGATTGGCTACATCTGATTGTCTACATGTGATTGGCTGCATCTGATTGGCTGCATCTGATTGTCTACATCTGATTGTCTACATCTGATTGGCTGCATCTGATTGTCTACATCTGATTGGCTGCATCTGATTGGCTGCATCTGATTGTCTGCATCTGATTGTCTACATCTGATTGTCTACATCTGATTGTCTACATCTAAATGTTTACATCTGATTGTCTGCATCTGATTATCTACATCTGATTGTCTACTTCTGATTGGCTGCATCTAATTATCTACATCTATTTGTCTACATCTGATTGGCTGCATCTGATTGTCTATATCTGATTGGCTGCATCTGATTGTCTACTTCTGATTGTCTACATCTGATTGGCTGCATCTGATTGGCTGCATCTGATTGTCTACATCTGATTGCATCTGTTTGTCTACATCTGATTGTCTACATCTGATTGGCTGCATCTGATTGTCTACTTCTGATTGTCTACATCTGATTGTCTACATCTGATTGTCTACATCTGATTGGCTGCATCTGATTGTCTACTTCTGATTGGCTGCATCTGATTGTCTACATCTGATTGTCTACATCTGATTGGCTGCATCTGATTGTCTACTTCTGATTGGCTGCATCTGATTGTCTACATCTGATTGTCTGCATCTGATTGTCTACATCTGATTGGCTGCATCTGATTGTCTACATCTGATTGGCTGCATCTAATTGTCTGCATCTGATTGTCTACATCTGATTGTCTACATCTGATTGTCTGCATCTGATTGTCTACATCTGATTGTCTGCATCTGATTGTCTACATCTGATTGGCTGCATCTGATTGTCTACATCTGATTGTCTACATCTGATTGGCTGCATCTGATTGTCTACATCTGATTGGCTTCATCTGATTGTCTACATCTGATTGGCTGCATCTGATTGTCTACTTCTGATTGTCTACATCTGATTGGCTGCATCTGATTGGCTGCATCTGATTGTCTACATCTGATTGCATCTGATTGTCTACATCTGATTGTCTACATCTGATTGTCTACTTCTGATTGGCTGCATCTGATTGTCTACATCTATTTGTCTGCATCTGATTGTCTACATCTGATTGGCTGCATCTGATTGTCTACATGTGATTGGCTGCATCTGATTGGCTGCATCTGATTGTCTACATCTATTTGTCTACATCTGATTGGCTGCATCTGATTGTCTACATCTGATTGGCTGCATCTGATTGTCTGCATCTGATTTTCTACATCTGATTGTCTACTTCTGATTGGCTGCATCTGATTATCTATATCTATTTGTCTACATCTGATTGGCTGCATCTGATTGTCTACATCTGATTGGCTGCATCTGATTGTCTACTTCTGATTGTCTACATCTGCTTATCTACATCTTATTGGCTGCATCTGATTGTCTACATCTGATTGGCTGCATCTGATTGGCTTCATCTGATTGGCTGCATCTGATTGTCTACATCTGATTGTCTACATCTGATTCGCTGCATTTGATTGGCTACATCTGATTGTCTACATCTGATTGTCTGCATCTGATTGGCTGCATCTGATTGTCTACTTCTGATTGGCTGCATCTGATTGGCTGCATCTGATTGGCTGCATCTGATTGTCTACATCTCATTGGCTGCATCTGATTGTCTACATCTGATTGTCTACATCTGATTGGCTGCATCTGATTGTCTACATCTGATTGTCTATATCTCATTGGCTGCATCTGATTGTCTACATCTGATTGGCTGCATCTGATTGTCTACATCTGATTGGCTGCATCTGATTCGCTGCATTTGATTGGCTACATCTGATTGTCTACATCTGATTGTCTGCATCTGATTGGCTGCATCTGATTGTCTACTTCTGATTGGCTGCATCTGATTGGCTGCATCTGATTGGCTGCATCTGATTGTCTACATCTCATTGGCTGCATCTGATTGTCTACATCTGATTGTCTACATCTGATTGGCTGCATCTGATTGTCTACATCTGATTGGCTGCATCTGATTGTCTACTTCTGATTGTCTACATCTGCTTATCTACATCTTATTGGCTGCATCTGATTGTCTACATCTGATTGGCTGCATCTGATTGGCTTCATCTGATTGGCTGCATCTGATTGTCTACATCTGATTGTCTACATCTGATTCGCTGCATTTGATTGGCTACATCTGATTGTCTACATCTGATTGTCTGCATCTGATTGGCTGCATCTGATTGTCTACTTCTGATTGGCTGCATCTGATTGGCTGCATCTGATTGGCTGCATCTGATTGTCTACATCTCATTGGCTGCATCTGATTGTCTACATCTGATTGTCTACATCTGATTGGCTGCATCTGATTGTCTACATCTGATTGTCTACATCTCATTGGCTGCATCTGATTGTCTACATCTGATTGTCTACATCTGATTGGCTGCATCTGATTGGCTGCATCTGATTGTCTACATCTGATTGGCTGCATCTGATTGTCTACATCTGATTGGCTGCATCTGATTGGCTACATCTGATTGGCTGCATCTGATTGTCTACATCTCATTGGCTGCATCTGATTGTCTACATCTGATTGTCTGCATCTGATTGTCTACATCTCATTGGCTGCATCTGATTGTCTGCATCTGATTGGCTGCATCTGATTGTCTACATCTGATTGTCTACATCTGATTGTCTACTTCTGATTGTCTACTTCTGATTGGCTGCATCTGATTGTCTACATCCGATTGTCTGCATCTGATTGTCTACATCTGATTGTCTGCATCTGATTGGCTGCATCTGATTGTCTGCATCTGATTGTCTGCATCTGATTGTCTACTTCTGATTGTCTGCATCTGATTGGCTGCATCTGATTGTCTACATCTGATTGTCTACATATGATAGGCTGCAACTGATTGTCTACATCTGATTGTCTACATCTGATTGGCTGCATCTGATTGTCTACATCTGATTGGCTGCATCTGATTGTCTACATCTGATTGTCTACATTTGATTGGCTGCATCTGATTGTCTACATCTTACTGGCTGCATCTGATTGTCTACATCTGATTGGCTGCATCTGATTGTCTACTTCTGATTGTCTACATCTGATTGGCTGCATCTGATTGGCTGCATCTGATTGTCTACATCTGATTGCATCTGATTGTCTACATCTGATTGTCTACATCTGATTGTCTACTTCTGATTGGCTGCATCTGATTGTCTACATCTATTTGTCTACATCTGATTGGCTGCATCTGATTGTCTACATCTGATTGGTTGCATCTGATTGTCTACATCTGATTGGCTGCATCTGCTTGGCTGCATCTGATTGTCTACATCTATTTGTCTACATCTGATTGGCTGCATCTGATTGTCTACATCTGATTGGCTACATCTGATTGTCTACATGTGATTGGCTGCATCTGATTGGCTGCATCTGATTGTCTACATCTGAATGTCTACATCTGATTGGCTGCATCTGATTGTCTACATCTGATTGGCTGCATCTGATTGGCTGCATCTGATTGTCTGCATCTGATTGTCCACATCTGATTGTCTACATCTGATTGTCTACATCTAAATGTTTACATCTGATTGTCTGCATCTGATTATCTACATCTGATTGTCTACTTCTGATTGGCTGCATCTAATTATCTACATCTATTTGTCTACATCTGATTGGCTGCATCTGATTGTCTATATCTGATTGGCTGCATCTGATTGTCTACTTCTGATTGTCTACATCTGATTGGCTGCATCTGATTGGCTGCATCTGATTGTCTACATCTGATTGCATCTGTTTGTCTACATCTGATTGTCTACATCTGATTGGCTGCATCTGATTGTCTACTTCTGATTGTCTGCATCTGATTGTCTGCATCTGATTGGCTGCATCTGATTGGCTGCATCTGATTGGCTGCATCTGATTGGCTGCATCTGATTGTCTACATCTGATTGGCTGCATCTGATTGTCTACTTCTGATTGTCTACATCTGATTGTCTACATCTGATTGGCTGCATCTGATTGTCTACTTCTGATTGTCTACATCTGATTGTCTACATCTGATTGTCTACCACTGATTGGCTGCATCTGATTGTCTACTTGTGATTGGCTGCATCTGATTGTCTACATCTGATTGTCTGCATCTGATTGTCTACATCTGATTGGCTGCATCTGATTGTCTACATCTGATTGGCTGCATCTGATTGTCTGCATCTGATTGTCTACATCTGATTGGCTGCATCTGATTGTCTACATCTGATTGTCTGCATCTGATTGTCTACATCTGATTGCCTACATCTGATTGTCTACATCTGATTGTCTGCATCTGATTGTCTACATCTGATTGGCTGCATCTGATTGTCTCAATCTGATTGTCTACATCTGATTGTCTACATCTGATTGTCTGCATCTGATTGTCTACATCTGATTGGCTGCATCTGATTGTCTACATCTGATTGTCTACATCTGATTGTCTACATCTGATTGCCTACATCTGATTGGCTGCATCTGATTGTCTACATCTGATTGGCTGCATCTGATTGTCTCCATCTGATTGGCTGCATCTGATTGTCTACTTCTGATTGTCTACATCTGATTGGCTGCATCTGATTGGCTGCATCTGATTGTCTACATCTGATTGCATCTGATTGTCTACATCTGATTGTCTACATCTGATTGTCTACTTCTGATTGGCTGCATCTGATTGGCTGCATCTGATTGTCTGCATCTGATTGTCTACATCTGATTGCCTACATCTGATTGTCTACATCTGATTGTCTGCATCTGATTGTCTACATCTGATTGGCTGCATCTGATTGTCTCAATCTGATTGTCTACATCTGATTGTCTACATCTGATTGTCTGCATCTGATTGTCTACATCTGATTGGCTGCATCTGATTGTCTACATCTGATTGGCTGCATCTGATTGTCTCCATCTGATTGGCTGCATCTGATTGTCTACTTCTGATTGTCTACATCTGATTGGCTGCATCTGATTGGCTGCATCTGATTGCATCTGATTGTCTACATCTGATTGTCTACATCTGATTGTCTACTTCTGATTGGCTGCATCTGATTGGCTGCATCTGATTGTCTGCATCTGATTGTCTACATCTGATTGCCTACATCTGATTGTCTACATCTGATTGTCTGCATCTGATTGTCTACATCTGATTGGCTGCATCTGATTGTCTCAATCTGATTGTCTACATCTGATTGTCTACATCTGATTGTCTGCATCTGATTGTCTACATCTGATTGTCTACATCTGATTGTCTACTTCTGATTGTCTACTTCTGATTGGCTGCATCTGATTGTCTACATCCGATTGTCTGCATCTGATTGTCTACATCTGATTGTCTGCATCTGATTGGCTGCATCTGATTGTCTGCATCTGATTGTCTGCATCTGATTGTCTACTTCTGATTGTCTGCATCTGATTGGCTGCATCTGATTGTCTACATCTGATTGTCTACATATGATAGGCTGCAACTGATTGTCTACATCTGATTGTCTACATCTGATTGGCTGCATCTGATTGTCTACATCTGATTGGCTGCATGTGATTGTCTACATCTGATTGTCTACATTTGATTGGCTGCATCTGATTGTCTACATCTGATTGGCTGCATCTGATTGTCTACATCTGATTGGCTGCATCTGATTGTCTACTTCTGATTGTCTACATCTGATTGGCTGCATCTGATTGGCTGCATCTGATTGGCTGCATCTGATTGTCTACATCTGATTGCATCTGATTGTCTACATCTGATTGTCTACATCTGATTGTCTACTTCTGATTGGCTGCATCTGATTGTCTACATCTATTTGTCTACATCTGATTGGCTGCATCTGATTGTCTACATCTGATTGGTTGCATCTGATTGTCTACATCTGATTGGCTGCATCTGATTGGCTGCATCTGATTGTCTACATCTGATTGTCTACATCTGATTGTCTGCATCTGATTGTCTACTTCTGATTGTCTACATCTGATTGTCTACATCTGATTGTCTACATCTGATTGTCTACCACTGATTGGCTGCATCTGATTGTCTACTTGTGATTGGCTGCATCTGATTGTCTACATCTGATTGTCTGCATCTGATTGTCTACATCTGATTGGCTGCATCTGATTGTCTGCATCTGATTGTCTACATCTGATTGGCTGCATCTGATTGTCTACATCTGATTGTCTGCATCTGATTGTCTACATCTGATTGCCTACATCTGATTGTCTACATCTGATTGTCTGCATCTGATTGTCTACATCTGATTGGCTGCATCTGATTGTCTCAATCTGATTGTCTACATCTGATTGTCTACATCTGATTGTCTGCATCTGATTGTCTACATCTGATTGGCTGCATCTGATTGTCTACATCTGATTGTCTACATCTGATTGTCTACATCTGATTGCCTACATCTGATTGGCTGCATCTGATTGTCTACATCTGATTGGCTGCATCTGATTGTCTCCATCTGATTGGCTGCATCTGATTGTCTACTTCTGATTGTCTACATCTGATTGGCTGCATCTGATTGGCTGCATCTGATTGTCTACATCTGATTGCATCTGATTGTCTACATCTGATTGTCTACATCTGATTGTCTACTTCTGATTGGATGCATCTAATTGGCTGCATCTGATTGTCTGCATCTGATTGTCTACATCTGATTGCCTACATCTGATTGTCTACATCTGATTGTCTGCATCTGATTGTCTACATCTGATTGGCTGCATCTGATTGTCTCAATCTGATTGTCTACATCTGATTGTCTACATCTGATTGTCTGCATCTGATTGTCTACATCTGATTGGCTGCATCTGATTGTCTCCATCTGATTGGCTGCATCCGATTGTCTACTTCTGATTGTCTACATCTGATTGGCTGCATCTGATTGGCTGCATCTGATTGTCTACATCTGATTGCATCTGATTGTCTACATCTGATTGTCTACATCTGATTGTCTACTTCTGATTGGCTGCATCTGATTGTCTACATCTATGTGTCTGCATCTGATTGGCTGCATCTGATTGTCTACTTCTGATTGGCTGCATCTGATTGGCTGCATCTGATTGGCTGCATCTGATTGTCTACATCTCATTGGCTGCATCTGATTGTCTACATCTGATTGTCTACATCTGATTGGCTGCATCTGATTGTCTACATCTGATTGTCTACATCTCATTGGCTGCATCTGATTGTCTACATCTGATTGTCTACATCTGATTGGCTGCATCTGATTGGCTGCATCTGATTGTCTACATCTGATTGGCTGCATCTGATTGTCTACATCTGATTGGCTGCATCTGATTGGCTACATCTGATTGGCTGCATCTGATTGTCTACATCTCATTGGCTGCATCTGATTGTCTACATCTGATTGTCTGCATCTGATTGTCTACATCTCATTGGCTGCATCTGATTGTCTGCATCTGATTGGCTGCATCTGATTGTCTACATCTGATTGTCTACATCTGATTGTCTACTTCTGATTGTCTACTTCTGATTGGCTGCATCTGATTGTCTACATCCGATTGTCTGCATCTGATTGTCTACATCTGATTGTCTGCATCTGATTGGCTGCATCTGATTGTCTGCATCTGATTGTCTGCATCTGATTGTCTACTTCTGATTGTCTGCATCTGATTGGCTGCATCTGATTGTCTACATCTGATTGTCTACATATGATAGGCTGCAACTGATTGTCTACATCTGATTGTCTACATCTGATTGGCTGCATCTGATTGTCTACATCTGATTGGCTGCATCTGATTGTCTACATCTGATTGTCTACATTTGATTGGCTGCATCTGATTGTCTACATCTGACTGGCTGCATCTGATTGTCTACATCTGATTGGCTGCATCTGATTGTCTACTTCTGATTGTCTACATCTGATTGGCTGCATCTGATTGGCTGCATCTGATTGTCTACATCTGATTGCATCTGATTGTCTACATCTGATTGTCTACATCTGATTGTCTACTTCTGATTGGCTGCATCTGATTGTCTACATCTATTTGTCTACATCTGATTGGCTGCATCTGATTGTCTACATCTGATTGGTTGCATCTGATTGTCTACATCTGATTGGCTGCATCTGCTTGGCTGCATCTGATTGTCTACATCTATTTGTCTACATCTGATTGGCTGCATCTGATTGTCTACATCTGATTGGCTACATCTGATTGTCTACATGTGATTGGCTGCATCTGATTGGCTGCATCTGATTGTCTACATCTGAATGTCTACATCTGATTGGCTGCATCTGATTGTCTACATCTGATTGGCTGCATCTGATTGGCTGCATCTGATTGTCTGCATCTGATTGTCCACATCTGATTGTCTACATCTGATTGTCTACATCTAAATGTTTACATCTGATTGTCTGCATCTGATTATCTACATCTGATTGTCTACTTCTGATTGGCTGCATCTAATTATCTACATCTATTTGTCTACATCTGATTGGCTGCATCTGATTGTCTATATCTGATTGGCTGCATCTGATTGTCTACTTCTGATTGTCTACATCTGATTGGCTGCATCTGATTGGCTGCATCTGATTGTCTACATCTGATTGCATCTGTTTGTCTACATCTGATTGTCTACATCTGATTGGCTGCATCTGATTGTCTACTTCTGATTGTCTGCATCTGATTGTCTGCATCTGATTGGCTGCATCTGATTGGCTGCATCTGATTGGCTGCATCTGATTGGCTGCATCTGATTGTCTACATCTGATTGGCTGCATCTGATTGTCTACTTCTGATTGTCTACATCTGATTGTCTACATCTGATTGGCTGCATCTGATTGTCTACTTCTGATTGTCTACATCTGATTGTCTACATCTGATTGTCTACCACTGATTGGCTGCATCTGATTGTCTACTTGTGATTGGCTGCATCTGATTGTCTACATCTGATTGTCTGCATCTGATTGTCTACATCTGATTGGCTGCATCTGATTGTCTACATCTGATTGGCTGCATCTGATTGTCTGCATCTGATTGTCTACATCTGATTGGCTGCATCTGATTGTCTACATCTGATTGTCTGCATCTGATTGTCTACATCTGATTGCCTACATCTGATTGTCTACATCTGATTGTCTGCATCTGATTGTCTACATCTGATTGGCTGCATCTGATTGTCTCAATCTGATTGTCTACATCTGATTGTCTACATCTGATTGTCTGCATCTGATTGTCTACATCTGATTGGCTGCATCTGATTGTCTACATCTGATTGTCTACATCTGATTGTCTACATCTGATTGCCTACATCTGATTGGCTGCATCTGATTGTCTACATCTGATTGGCTGCATCTGATTGTCTCCATCTGATTGGCTGCATCTGATTGTCTACTTCTGATTGTCTACATCTGATTGGCTGCATCTGATTGGCTGCATCTGATTGTCTACATCTGATTGCATCTGATTGTCTACATCTGATTGTCTACATCTGATTGTCTACTTCTGATTGGCTGCATCTGATTGGCTGCATCTGATTGTCTGCATCTGATTGTCTACATCTGATTGCCTACATCTGATTGTCTACATCTGATTGTCTGCATCTGATTGTCTACATCTGATTGGCTGCATCTGATTGTCTCAATCTGATTGTCTACATCTGATTGTCTACATCTGATTGTCTGCATCTGATTGTCTACATCTGATTGGCTGCATCTGATTGTCTACATCTGATTGGCTGCATCTGATTGTCTCCATCTGATTGGCTGCATCTGATTGTCTACTTCTGATTGTCTACATCTGATTGGCTGCATCTGATTGGCTGCATCTGATTGCATCTGATTGTCTACATCTGATTGTCTACATCTGATTGTCTACTTCTGATTGGCTGCATCTGATTGGCTGCATCTGATTGTCTGCATCTGATTGTCTACATCTGATTGCCTACATCTGATTGTCTACATCTGATTGTCTGCATCTGATTGTCTACATCTGATTGGCTGCATCTGATTGTCTCAATCTGATTGTCTACATCTGATTGTCTACATCTGATTGTCTGCATCTGATTGTCTACATCTGATTGTCTACATCTGATTGTCTACTTCTGATTGTCTACTTCTGATTGGCTGCATCTGATTGTCTACATCCGATTGTCTGCATCTGATTGTCTACATCTGATTGTCTGCATCTGATTGGCTGCATCTGATTGTCTGCATCTGATTGTCTGCATCTGATTGTCTACTTCTGATTGTCTGCATCTGATTGGCTGCATCTGATTGTCTACATCTGATTGTCTACATATGATAGGCTGCAACTGATTGTCTACATCTGATTGTCTACATCTGATTGGCTGCATCTGATTGTCTACATCTGATTGGCTGCATGTGATTGTCTACATCTGATTGTCTACATTTGATTGGCTGCATCTGATTGTCTACATCTGATTGGCTGCATCTGATTGTCTACATCTGATTGGCTGCATCTGATTGTCTACTTCTGATTGTCTACATCTGATTGGCTGCATCTGATTGGCTGCATCTGATTGGCTGCATCTGATTGTCTACATCTGATTGCATCTGATTGTCTACATCTGATTGTCTACATCTGATTGTCTACTTCTGATTGGCTGCATCTGATTGTCTACATCTATTTGTCTACATCTGATTGGCTGCATCTGATTGTCTACATCTGATTGGTTGCATCTGATTGTCTACATCTGATTGGCTGCATCTGATTGGCTGCATCTGATTGTCTACATCTGATTGTCTACATCTGATTGTCTGCATCTGATTGTCTACTTCTGATTGTCTACATCTGATTGTCTACATCTGATTGTCTACATCTGATTGTCTACCACTGATTGGCTGCATCTGATTGTCTACTTGTGATTGGCTGCATCTGATTGTCTACATCTGATTGTCTGCATCTGATTGTCTACATCTGATTGGCTGCATCTGATTGTCTGCATCTGATTGTCTACATCTGATTGGCTGCATCTGATTGTCTACATCTGATTGTCTGCATCTGATTGTCTACATCTGATTGCCTACATCTGATTGTCTACATCTGATTGTCTGCATCTGATTGTCTACATCTGATTGGCTGCATCTGATTGTCTCAATCTGATTGTCTACATCTGATTGTCTACATCTGATTGTCTGCATCTGATTGTCTACATCTGATTGGCTGCATCTGATTGTCTACATCTGATTGTCTACATCTGATTGTCTACATCTGATTGCCTACATCTGATTGGCTGCATCTGATTGTCTACATCTGATTGGCTGCATCTGATTGTCTCCATCTGATTGGCTGCATCTGATTGTCTACTTCTGATTGTCTACATCTGATTGGCTGCATCTGATTGGCTGCATCTGATTGTCTACATCTGATTGCATCTGATTGTCTACATCTGATTGTCTACATCTGATTGTCTACTTCTGATTGGATGCATCTAATTGGCTGCATCTGATTGTCTGCATCTGATTGTCTACATCTGATTGCCTACATCTGATTGTCTACATCTGATTGTCTGCATCTGATTGTCTACATCTGATTGGCTGCATCTGATTGTCTCAATCTGATTGTCTACATCTGATTGTCTACATCTGATTGTCTGCATCTGATTGTCTACATCTGATTGGCTGCATCTGATTGTCTCCATCTGATTGGCTGCATCCGATTGTCTACTTCTGATTGTCTACATCTGATTGGCTGCATCTGATTGGCTGCATCTGATTGTCTACATCTGATTGCATCTGATTGTCTACATCTGATTGTCTACATCTGATTGTCTACTTCTGATTGGCTGCATCTGATTGTCTACATCTATGTGTCTGCATCTGATTGGCTGCATCTGATTGTCTACTTCTGATTGGCTGCATCTGATTGGCTGCATCTGATTGGCTGCATCTGATTGTCTACATCTCATTGGCTGCATCTGATTGTCTACATCTGATTGTCTACATCTGATTGGCTGCATCTGATTGTCTACATCTGATTGTCTACATCTCATTGGCTGCATCTGATTGTCTACATCTGATTGTCTACATCTGATTGGCTGCATCTGATTGGCTGCATCTGATTGTCTACATCTGATTGGCTGCATCTGATTGTCTACATCTGATTGGCTGCATCTGATTGGCTACATCTGATTGGCTGCATCTGATTGTCTACATCTCATTGGCTGCATCTGATTGTCTACATCTGATTGTCTGCATCTGATTGTCTACATCTCATTGGCTGCATCTGATTGTCTGCATCTGATTGGCTGCATCTGATTGTCTACATCTGATTGTCTACATCTGATTGTCTACTTCTGATTGTCTACTTCTGATTGGCTGCATCTGATTGTCTACATCCGATTGTCTGCATCTGATTGTCTACATCTGATTGTCTGCATCTGATTGGCTGCATCTGATTGTCTGCATCTGATTGTCTGCATCTGATTGTCTACTTCTGATTGTCTGCATCTGATTGGCTGCATCTGATTGTCTACATCTGATTGTCTACATATGATAGGCTGCAACTGATTGTCTACATCTGATTGTCTACATCTGATTGGCTGCATCTGATTGTCTACATCTGATTGGCTGCATCTGATTGTCTACATCTGATTGTCTACATTTGATTGGCTGCATCTGATTGTCTACATCTGACTGGCTGCATCTGATTGTCTACATCTGATTGGCTGCATCTGATTGTCTACTTCTGATTGTCTACATCTGATTGGCTGCATCTGATTGGCTGCATCTGATTGTCTACATCTGATTGCATCTGATTGTCTACATCTGATTGTCTACATCTGATTGTCTACTTCTGATTGGCTGCATCTGATTGTCTACATCTATTTGTCTACATCTGATTGGCTGCATCTGATTGTCTACATCTGATTGGTTGCATCTGATTGTCTACATCTGATTGGCTGCATCTGCTTGGCTGCATCTGATTGTCTACATCTATTTGTCTACATCTGATTGGCTGCATCTGATTGTCTACATCTGATTGGCTACATCTGATTGTCTACATGTGATTGGCTGCATCTGATTGGCTGCATCTGATTGTCTACATCTGAATGTCTACATCTGATTGGCTGCATCTGATTGTCTACATCTGATTGGCTGCATCTGATTGGCTGCATCTGATTGTCTGCATCTGATTGTCCACATCTGATTGTCTACATCTGATTGTCTACATCTAAATGTTTACATCTGATTGTCTGCATCTGATTATCTACATCTGATTGTCTACTTCTGATTGGCTGCATCTAATTATCTACATCTATTTGTCTACATCTGATTGGCTGCATCTGATTGTCTATATCTGATTGGCTGCATCTGATTGTCTACTTCTGATTGTCTACATCTGATTGGCTGCATCTGATTGGCTGCATCTGATTGTCTACATCTGATTGCATCTGTTTGTCTACATCTGATTGTCTACATCTGATTGGCTGCATCTGATTGTCTACTTCTGATTGTCTGCATCTGATTGTCTGCATCTGATTGGCTGCATCTGATTGGCTGCATCTGATTGGCTGCATCTGATTGGCTGCATCTGATTGTCTACATCTGATTGGCTGCATCTGATTGTCTACTTCTGATTGTCTACATCTGATTGTCTACATCTGATTGGCTGCATCTGATTGTCTACTTCTGATTGTCTACATCTGATTGTCTACATCTGATTGTCTACCACTGATTGGCTGCATCTGATTGTCTACTTGTGATTGGCTGCATCTGATTGTCTACATCTGATTGTCTGCATCTGATTGTCTACATCTGATTGGCTGCATCTGATTGTCTACATCTGATTGGCTGCATCTGATTGTCTGCATCTGATTGTCTACATCTGATTGGCTGCATCTGATTGTCTACATCTGATTGTCTGCATCTGATTGTCTACATCTGATTGCCTACATCTGATTGTCTACATCTGATTGTCTGCATCTGATTGTCTACATCTGATTGGCTGCATCTGATTGTCTCAATCTGATTGTCTACATCTGATTGTCTACATCTGATTGTCTGCATCTGATTGTCTACATCTGATTGGCTGCATCTGATTGTCTACATCTGATTGTCTACATCTGATTGTCTACATCTGATTGCCTACATCTGATTGGCTGCATCTGATTGTCTACATCTGATTGGCTGCATCTGATTGTCTCCATCTGATTGGCTGCATCTGATTGTCTACTTCTGATTGTCTACATCTGATTGGCTGCATCTGATTGGCTGCATCTGATTGTCTACATCTGATTGCATCTGATTGTCTACATCTGATTGTCTACATCTGATTGTCTACTTCTGATTGGCTGCATCTGATTGGCTGCATCTGATTGTCTGCATCTGATTGTCTACATCTGATTGCCTACATCTGATTGTCTACATCTGATTGTCTGCATCTGATTGTCTACATCTGATTGGCTGCATCTGATTGTCTCAATCTGATTGTCTACATCTGATTGTCTACATCTGATTGTCTGCATCTGATTGTCTACATCTGATTGGCTGCATCTGATTGTCTACATCTGATTGGCTGCATCTGATTGTCTCCATCTGATTGGCTGCATCTGATTGTCTACTTCTGATTGTCTACATCTGATTGGCTGCATCTGATTGGCTGCATCTGATTGCATCTGATTGTCTACATCTGATTGTCTACATCTGATTGTCTACTTCTGATTGGCTGCATCTGATTGGCTGCATCTGATTGTCTGCATCTGATTGTCTACATCTGATTGCCTACATCTGATTGTCTACATCTGATTGTCTGCATCTGATTGTCTACATCTGATTGGCTGCATCTGATTGTCTCAATCTGATTGTCTACATCTGATTGTCTACATCTGATTGTCTGCATCTGATTGTCTACATCTGATTGTCTACATCTGATTGTCTACTTCTGATTGTCTACTTCTGATTGGCTGCATCTGATTGTCTACATCCGATTGTCTGCATCTGATTGTCTACATCTGATTGTCTGCATCTGATTGGCTGCATCTGATTGTCTGCATCTGATTGTCTGCATCTGATTGTCTACTTCTGATTGTCTGCATCTGATTGGCTGCATCTGATTGTCTACATCTGATTGTCTACATATGATAGGCTGCAACTGATTGTCTACATCTGATTGTCTACATCTGATTGGCTGCATCTGATTGTCTACATCTGATTGGCTGCATGTGATTGTCTACATCTGATTGTCTACATTTGATTGGCTGCATCTGATTGTCTACATCTGATTGGCTGCATCTGATTGTCTACATCTGATTGGCTGCATCTGATTGTCTACTTCTGATTGTCTACATCTGATTGGCTGCATCTGATTGGCTGCATCTGATTGGCTGCATCTGATTGTCTACATCTGATTGCATCTGATTGTCTACATCTGATTGTCTACATCTGATTGTCTACTTCTGATTGGCTGCATCTGATTGTCTACATCTATTTGTCTACATCTGATTGGCTGCATCTGATTGTCTACATCTGATTGGTTGCATCTGATTGTCTACATCTGATTGGCTGCATCTGATTGGCTGCATCTGATTGTCTACATCTGATTGTCTACATCTGATTGTCTGCATCTGATTGTCTACTTCTGATTGTCTACATCTGATTGTCTACATCTGATTGTCTACATCTGATTGTCTACCACTGATTGGCTGCATCTGATTGTCTACTTGTGATTGGCTGCATCTGATTGTCTACATCTGATTGTCTGCATCTGATTGTCTACATCTGATTGGCTGCATCTGATTGTCTGCATCTGATTGTCTACATCTGATTGGCTGCATCTGATTGTCTACATCTGATTGTCTGCATCTGATTGTCTACATCTGATTGCCTACATCTGATTGTCTACATCTGATTGTCTGCATCTGATTGTCTACATCTGATTGGCTGCATCTGATTGTCTCAATCTGATTGTCTACATCTGATTGTCTACATCTGATTGTCTGCATCTGATTGTCTACATCTGATTGGCTGCATCTGATTGTCTACATCTGATTGTCTACATCTGATTGTCTACATCTGATTGCCTACATCTGATTGGCTGCATCTGATTGTCTACATCTGATTGGCTGCATCTGATTGTCTCCATCTGATTGGCTGCATCTGATTGTCTACTTCTGATTGTCTACATCTGATTGGCTGCATCTGATTGGCTGCATCTGATTGTCTACATCTGATTGCATCTGATTGTCTACATCTGATTGTCTACATCTGATTGTCTACTTCTGATTGGATGCATCTAATTGGCTGCATCTGATTGTCTGCATCTGATTGTCTACATCTGATTGCCTACATCTGATTGTCTACATCTGATTGTCTGCATCTGATTGTCTACATCTGATTGGCTGCATCTGATTGTCTCAATCTGATTGTCTACATCTGATTGTCTACATCTGATTGTCTGCATCTGATTGTCTACATCTGATTGGCTGCATCTGATTGTCTCCATCTGATTGGCTGCATCCGATTGTCTACTTCTGATTGTCTACATCTGATTGGCTGCATCTGATTGGCTGCATCTGATTGTCTACATCTGATTGCATCTGATTGTCTACATCTGATTGTCTACATCTGATTGTCTACTTCTGATTGGCTGCATCTGATTGTCTACATCTATGTGTCTGCATCTGATTGTCTACATCTGATTGGCTGCATCTGATTATCTACATGTGATTGGCTGCATCTGATTGGCTGCATCTGATTGTCTACATCTATTTGCCTACATCTGATTGGCTGCATCTGATTGTCTACATCTGATTGGCTGCATCTGATTGTCTGCATCTGATTGTCTGCATCTGATTGTCTACATCTGATTGTCTACATCTGATTGTCTACATCTAAATGTTTACATCTGATTGTCTGCATCTGATCATCTATTTGTCTACATCTGATGGGCTGCATCTGATTGTCTACATCTGATTGGCTGCATCTGATTGTCTACTTCTGATTGTCTACATCTGATTATCTATATCTGATTGGCTGCATCTGATTGTCTACATCTGATTGGCTGCATCTGATTGGCTGCATCTGATTGGCTGCATCTGATTGTCTACATCTGATTGTCTACATCTGATTCACTGCATTTAATTGGCTGCATCTGATTGTCTACATCTGATTGTCTGCATCTGATTTTCTGCATCTGATTGTCTACTTCTGATTGGCTGCATCTGATTGGCTGCCTCTGATTGGCTGCATCTGATTGTCTACATCTCATTGGCTGCATCTGATTGTCTACATCTGATTGTCTACATCTGATTGGCTGCATCTGATTGTCTACATCTGATTGTCTACATCTCATTGGCTGCATCTGATTGTCTACATCTGATTGTCTACCTCTGATTGTCTGCATCTGATTGGCTGCATCTGATTGGCTGCATCTGATTGTCTACATCTGATTGGCTGCATCTGATTGTCTACATCTGATTGGCTGCATCTGATTGGCTGCATCTGATTGTCTACATCTCATTGGCTGCATCTGATTGTCTACATCTGATTGTCTGCATCTGATTGTCTACATCTCATTGGCTGCATCTGATTGTCTGCATCTGATTGGCTGCATCTGATTGTCTACATCTGATTGTCTACATCTGATTGTCTACTTCTGATTGTCTACTTCTGATTGGCTGCATCTGATTGTCTACATCCGATTGTCTGCATCTGATTGTCTACATCTGATTGTCTGCATCTGATTGTCTGCATCTGATTGTCTGCATCTGATTGTCTACTTCTGATTGGCTGCATCTGATTGTCTACATCTGATTGGCTGCATCTGATTGTCTACATCTGATTGTCTACATCTGATTGGCTGCATCTGATTGTCTACATCTGATTGGCTGCATCTGATTGTCTACATCTGATTGTCTACATTTGATTGGCTGCATCTGATTGTCTACATCTGATTGGCTGCATCTGATTGTCTACATCTGATTGGCTGCATCTGATTGTCTACTTCTGATTGTCTACATCTGATTGGCTGCATCTGATTGGCTGCATCTGATTGTCTACTTCTGATTGTCTACATCTGATTGTCTACATCTGATTGTCTACTTCTGATTGGCTGCATCTGATTGTCTACATCTATTTGTCTACATCTGATTGGCTGCATCTGATTGTCTACTTCTGATTGGCTGCATCTGATTGTCTACATCTGATTGTCTGCATCTGATTGTCTACATCTGATTGGCTGCATCTGATTGTCTACATCTGATTGTCTGCATCTGATTGGCTGCATCTGATTGGCTGCATCTGATTGTCTACTTCTGATTGTCTACATCTGATTGTCTACATCTGATTGTCTACTTCTGATTGGCTGCATCTGATTGTCTACATCTATTTGTCTACATCTGATTGGCTGCATCTGATTGTCTACTTCTGATTGGCTGCATCTGATTGTCTACTTCTGATTGGCTGCATCTGATTGTCTACATCTGATTGTCTGCATCTGATTGTCTACATCTGATTGGCTGCATCTGATTGTCTACATCTGATTGTCTGCATCTGATTGTCTCAATCTGATTGTCTACATCTGAATGTCTACATCTGATTGTCTGCATCTGATTGTCTACATCTGATTGGCTGCATCTGATTGTCTACATCTGATTGTCTACATCTGATTGCCTACATCTGATTGTCTACATCTAAATGCCTACATCTGATTTGCTGCATCTGATTGTCTACATCTGATTGGCTGCATCTGATTGTCTACATCTGATTGGCTGCATCTGATTGTCTACTTCTGATTGTCTACATCTGATTGGCTGCATCTGATTGGCTGCATCTGATTGGCTGCATCTGATTGTCTACATCTGATTGCATCTGATTGTCTACATCTGATTGTCTACATCTGATTGTCTACTTCTGATTGGCTGCATCTGATTGTCTACATCTATTTGTCTGCATCTGATTGTCTACATCTGATTGGCTGCATCTGATTGTCTACATGTGATTGGCTGCATCTGATTGGCTGCATCTGATTGTCTACATCTATTTGCCTACATCTGATTGGCTGCATCTGATTGTCTACATCTGATTGGCGGCATCTGATTGGCTGCATCTGATTGTCTGCATTTGATTGTTTACATCTGATTGTCTACATCTGATTGTCTACATCTAAATGTTTACATCTGATTGTCTGCATCTGATTATCTACATCTGATTGTCTACTTCTGATTGGCTGCATCTGATTATCTACATCTATTTGTCTACATCTGATTATCTACATCTGATTGGCTGCATCTGATTGGCTGCATCTGATTGGCTGCATCTGATTGGCTGCATCTGATTGTCTACATCTGATTGTCTACATCTGATTGTCTACATCTGATTCGCTGCATTTGATTGGCTACATCTGATTGTCTACATCTGATTGTCTGCATCTGATTGGCTGCATCTGATTGTCTACTTCTGATTGGCTGCATCTGATTGGCTGCATCTGATTGGCTGCATCTGATTGGCTGCTTCTGATTGTCTACATCTCATTGGCTGCATCTGATTGTCTACATCTGATTGTCTACATCTGATTGGCTGCATCTGATTGTCTACATCTGATTGTCTACATCTCATTGGCTGCATCTGATTGTCTACATCTGATTGTCTACATCTGATTGTCTGCATCTGATTGGCTGCATCTGATTTGCTGCATCTGATTGGCTGCATCTGATTGGCTGCATCTGATTGTCTACATCTGATTGTCTACATCTGATTCACTGCATTTAATTGGCTGCATCTGATTGTCTACATCTGATTGTCTGCATCTGATTTTCTGCATCTGATTGTCTACTTCTGATTGGCTGCATCTGATTGGCTGCCTCTGATTGGCTGCATCTGATTGTCTACATCTCATTGGCTGCATCTGATTGTCTACATCTGATTGTCTACATCTGATTGGCTGCATCTGATTGTCTACATCTGATTGTCTACATCTCATTGGCTGCATCTGATTGTCTACATCTGATTGTCTACCTCTGATTGTCTGCATCTGATTGGCTGCATCTGATTGGCTGCATCTGATTGTCTACATCTGATTGGCTGCATCTGATTGTCTACATCTGATTGGCTGCATCTGATTGGCTGCATCTGATTGTCTACATCTCATTGGCTGCATCTGATTGTCTACATCTGATTGTCTGCATCTGATTGTCTACATCTCATTGGCTGCATCTGATTGTCTGCATCTGATTGGCTGCATCTGATTGTCTACATCTGATTGTCTACATCTGATTGTCTACTTCTGATTGTCTACTTCTGATTGGCTGCATCTGATTGTCTACATCCGATTGTCTGCATCTGATTGTCTACATCTGATTGTCTGCATCTGATTGTCTGCATCTGATTGTCTGCATCTGATTGTCTACTTCTGATTGGCTGCATCTGATTGTCTACATCTGATTGGCTGCATCTGATTGTCTACATCTGATTGTCTACATCTGATTGGCTGCATCTGATTGTCTACATCTGATTGGCTGCATCTGATTGTCTACATCTGATTGTCTACATTTGATTGGCTGCATCTGATTGTCTACATCTGATTGGCTGCATCTGATTGTCTACATCTGATTGGCTGCATCTGATTGTCTACTTCTGATTGTCTACATCTGATTGGCTGCATCTGATTGGCTGCATCTGATTGTCTACTTCTGATTGTCTACATCTGATTGTCTACATCTGATTGTCTACTTCTGATTGGCTGCATCTGATTGTCTACATCTATTTGTCTACATCTGATTGTCTACTTCTGATTGGCTGCATCTGATTGTCTACATCTGATTGTCTGCATCTGATTGTCTACATCTGATTGGCTGCATCTGATTGTCTACATCTGATTGTCTGCATCTGATTGGCTGCATCTGATTGGCTGCATCTGATTGTCTACTTCTGATTGTCTACATCTGATTGTCTACATCTGATTGTCTACTTCTGATTGGCTGCATCTGATTGTCTACATTAGGGATGAGCTTCGTGTTCGAGTCGAACCCATGTTCGACTCGAACATCGGCTGTTCGACCGTCCGTCGAATTGCGAACGATATGGGCCGTTCGCGCCAAATTCGTGTGGCGCGTCACGGCCCATAATTCACTGCGGCATCGCAGTGCATTGCTGGCTGATGATTGGCCAAGCATGCACTATGACCCGCATGCTTGGCCAATCACAGCGCCGTCAGTAGAGAGAGCTGTAATTGGCCAAAGCCAGGGTGGCTTTGGCCAATTATGGCTCAGGGGATTTAGTACACACCCCACACTATATAAGGCCGCCTGCACGGCGGCCCTGTGTAGTGTGTGTTCCGGTGTGCTGAGAGATAGAGAGAGAGAGAGACAGTGTCATTTGATTTGAGTTAGATAGATTAGGCAGAACAGTCAGTCAGTTAGCTGCACTTACAGTGTATTGTGTATATATATGCATCCCAGGTGTTGCATATATATATATACACTGTATTCAGTTTAGCTAGATCCGTTCCTGTTATCTTCTATCTAGACTATTTAGTGCAGTGTGTCCTGCTCACAGTGTTCAGCTAGATCCGTTCCTGCTATTTACATTCAGTGCAGTGCGTCCTGCTCACAGTGTTCAGCTAGATCCGTTCCTGCTATTTACATTCAGTGCAGTGCGTCCTGCTCACAGTGTTCAGCTAGATCCGTTCCTGCTATTTACATTCAGTGCAGTGCGTCCTGCTCACAGTGTTCAGCTAGATCCGTTCCTGCTATTTACATTCAGTGCAGTGCGTCCTGCTCACAGTGTTCAGCTAGATCCGTTCCTGCTATTTACATTCAGTGCAGTGCGTCCTGCTCACAGTGTTCAGCTAGATCCGTTCCTGCTATTTACATTCAGTGCAGTGCGTCCTGCTCACAGTGTTCAGCTAGATCCGTTCCTGCTATTTACATTCAGTGCAGTGCGTCCTGCTCACAGTGTTCAGCTAGATCCGTTCCTGCTATTTACATTCAGTGCAGTGCGTCCTGCTCACAGTGTTCAGCTAGATCCGTTCCTGGTATTTACATTTAGTGCAGTGCGTCCTGCTCACAGTGTTCAGCTAGATCCGTTCCTGCTATTTACATTCAGTGCAGTGCGTCCTGCTCACAGTGTTCAGCTAGATCCGTTCCTGCTATATACATTTAGTGCAGTACGTCCTGCTCACAGTGTTCAGCTAGATCCGTTCCTGCTATTTACATTCAGTGCAGTGCGTCCTGCTCACAGTGTTCAGCTAGATCCGTTCCTGGTATTTACATTTAGTGCAGTGCGTCCTGCTCACAGTGTTCAGCTAGATCCGTTCCTGCTATTTACATTCAGTGCAGTGCGTCCTGCTCACAGTGTTCAGCTAGATCCGTTCCTGCTATTTACATTCAGTGCAGTGCGTCCTGCTCACAGTGTTCAGCTAGATCTGTTCCTGTTATCTTCCTACTGACAGGCAGGCTTGTCTGGTTACAGTATATAAAGCTACCTGAAGAAAATTACAGGTGTTCTTTTTGATCCTATTAGTACCACGGTCAGGCAGCTAGACTATTTACATTTAGTACAGTGTGTCCTGCTCACAGTGTTCAGCTAGATCCGTTCCTGTTATCTTCCTACTGACAGGCAGGCTTGTCTGGTTACAGTATATAAAGCTACCTGAAGAAAATTACAGGTGTTCTTTTTGATCCTATTAGTACCACGGTCAGGCAGCTAGACTATTTACATTTAGTACAGTGTGTCCTGCTCACAGTGTTCAGCTAGATCCGTTCCTGTTATCTTCCTACTGACAGGCAGGCTTGTCTGGTTACAGTATATAAAGCTACCTTAAGAAAATTACAGGTGTTCTTTTTGATCCTATTAGTACCACGGTCAGGCAGCTAGACTATTTACATTTAGTACAGTGCGTCCTGCTCACAGTGTTCAGCTAGATCCGTTCCTGCTATATACATTTAGTGCAGTACGTCCTGCTCACAGTGTTCAGCTAGATCCGTTCCTGTTATCTTCCTACTGACAGGCAGGCTTGTCTGGTTACAGTATATAAAGCTACCTGAAGAAAATTACAGGTGTTCTATCCCAGCTTAGTGCAGCTACAGGCCATTAGTATGTCTGGAAGGCCAAGAAGGAGAGGCAGACAGTCACAAGCCAATAAGAGAGGGCAAGCAGGCTCTGTGTCTAGTGCTGGTCGTGGAGACGGTGCATCCTCATCAGCACGTGGCCATGGGACACGCTTGGCCTTTTTTTCGGCAGCTGGCCGTGTTGAGCCGCAACATGCGGAAGACTTGGTCGAGTGGATGACCAAGCCGTCCTCATCCTCCTCATCCTCTCTCACCCATGCCCAGGGTGCTTTGTCTGGCAAAGCAGCGGCCTCTTCCCTCAGCTCAATGTCATCAGTGACTCCTTCCCTAGCTCCACCATGTCCTCATGAGGATTCCCTCGAACTGTTTGACCACAGTGTTGGGTACATGCTCCAGGAGGATGCCCAGCGTTTGGAAGGCTCTGATGATGATACTGAGCTCAATGAAGGCAGTAACATGAGCACGGACAGAGGGGGTGCCCAAGAAGGACAGCAATCTGGCAGTCATGCTCCCCCTGCTGCAGCATACTGCCAGGTTTGCTCCAGTGATGAGGAGGGAGGGGATGATGAGGTCACTGACTCAACGTGGGTGCCTGATAGGAGAGAGGAGGAGGAGGAGGAGGAGGAGGTGGCACATCACCAACTAGGCAGGATGCCCTCCAGGGGCCAGCCTAAGGGCAGCACATTGACTGCATCACACCCCAAAGCTCCACATGTGCAGGGCGCTGCAGTCTCTGCGCGTTATTCAAAAAGTTCTTTGGTGTGGGCCTTTTTTGAGACGAGTGCATCAGATCGCACCGCTGCTATTTGCAACATATGTCTCAAGCGTATCTCGCGTGGCCAAAACATCTCCCGCTTGGGTACCACATGCTTGACCAGACATATGTTGACCTGCCATGCAGTTCGTTGGCAAGCGTATCTGAAAGACCCACACCAAAGAACAAAGAGGATCTCTCCTTGCTCCTCATCAGCTGAGATTTCCAACCCCACTAGACCTTCAGTCCTCTCTGAGACCTGCAGTGAGAGGAATGAAGGTGTAGAATTAGGTGTGTCACAGCCAAGTACTTGTGGGCAATCTGCTTTTGGTACACCGACGTCAGATTGTACCAGGCAAATTTCCCTGCCCCAGCTGCTGCACCGCCGAAAGAAGTTTGCTCCCAGCCATCCACATGCCCAGCGGTTGAATGCTAGCTTGGCAAAATTGCTAGCACTTCAACTGCTGCCTTTTCAGTTGGTAGACTCTGCCCCCTTCCGTGAGTTTGTGGAATGTGCGGTTCCTCAGTGGCAGGTACCCAAACGCCACTTTTTCTCACGGAAGGCGATTCCGGCTCTCTACCGGCATGTGGAAGGCAATGTCCATGCCTCGCTGGACAGGGCGGTCAGCGGTAAGGTGCATATTACCGCTGACTCATGGTCCAGCAGGCATGGACAGGGACGTTACTTAAGTTTCACGGCGCATTGGGTGACTCTGCTGGCAGCTGGGAAGGATGCAGGACAAGGTGCAGTAGTGTTGGAGGTTGTTCCGCCACCACGCCTCCAAAATGCTGATTGTGACACACCTCTCTCCTCCACCCCCTCCTCTTCTTCTTCCTCCATGGCCTCTTCCTCGGAACCAGCGGTGCTCCGTAGGCGTTCAAGGGGCTACGCAAGTACGCAGGCCAAAAGATGCCATGCGGTGCTTGAGCTGGTGTGCTTGGGGGACAGGAGCCACACTGGGGCAGAGGTTCTGTCAGCTCTGCAGGGGCAGGTTCAGAGGTGGTTGACGCCACGCCAACTTAAGGCAGGAATGGTGGTTTGCGACAATGGCACCAACCTCCTCTCTGCCCTCCGACAGGGACAACTGACCCATGTGCCCTGTTTGGCTCACGTCCTTAACTTGGTGGTGCAGCGGTTCTTGGGCAGGTACCCGGGCTTACAGGATGTCCTGAGGCAGGCCAGGAAAGTCTCTGTGCATTTCCGCCGGTCATATAATGCCAGTGCTCGGCTGACGGACCTCCAAAAGGAGTTTAACCTGCCCAAGAACCGCCTAATCTGTGACATGCCCACCAGGTGGAACTCGACGTTGGCCATGCTGCAGCGGCTGCACACGCAGCAGAGGGCCATCAATGAGTACCTGTGCGACTATGGCACCAGGACAGGGTCAGGGGACCTTGGTTTTTTTTCCCCACGCCAGTGGGCCATGATCAGGGATGCGTGCACTGTCCTGTCACCATTCGAGGAGGCCACGAGGATGGTGAGCACTGACAGTGCATGCATCAGTGACACTGTCCCCCTTGTCCACCTGTTGGAGCACACGCTGCGTGGAATAATGGACAGGGCACTTGAGGCAGAACAGAGGCAGGAAGAGGAGGACTTCCTTAGCTCTCAAGGCCCCCTTTATCCAGACAGTGTTCCTGCGTGCCCGCCGATCACACAGGAAGAGGACGAGGAGGAGGAGGAGGAGGAGGAGGAGGAGGAAGATTGTGTCAGTATGGAGGTGGAGCCTGGCACTCAGCATCAGCAGTCTTTAAGGGATCAGTCCCAAGGAACACATGGACTTGTACGTGGCTGGGAGGAGGTGGCTGCGGACGTTGTTGTCCTTAGTGACCCAGAGGACTCCGGACCGAATGCCTCAGCAAACCTACGCTGCATGGCCTCCCTGATCCTGCAAAGCCTGCGTAAGGATCCTCGTATTCGTGGTATCAAGGAGAAGGACCAATACTGGCTGGCAACCCTCCTTGATCCACGTTACAAGGGTAAGGTTGCGGACCTTATCTTGCCATCGCAGAGGGAGCAGAGGATGAAACATCTTCGGGAGGCCTTGCAGAAAGGTCTGTGCAACGCGTTCCCAGAGACTGGGAGGTTACAAACTCCTGTTTCTGGACAACGTGTTGCTGAGGCTTCGGTCAGTCAAAGAAGGAGCGGTGGAGAAGGTGGCCGTCTGACCGATGCGTTCAGACAATTTTTTGGTCCGCAGCCCCAAGGTATGATCGGTTCCAGCAACCATCGCCAGCGTCTGTTTTACATGGTGCAGGAATACCTAGGGGCAAGATCAGACTTGGACACCTTTCCCACCGAAAATCCTCTGGGTTACTGGGTCTTGAGGATGGATCACTGGCCAGAGCTTGCACAGTATGCAATTGAGCTACTGGCCTGTCCTGCATCCAGCGTTCTTTCGGAACGTACATTCAGTGCTGCTGGAGGCGTGGTAACCGATCACAGGGTGCGTCTGTCCACTGACTCGGTCGATCGGCTGACCTTCATAAAAATGAATCAGTCTTGGATCACCACCAGCTACCAAGCACCTGATGCTGATGTAACTGAATAATTTTTTTCAGATCCCTTCAAAGACTGCCTATGCTGATGCTGAGTGATTATCCCTGAGTAATTATCCTCTTCCTCCTCAATCATCACGCTGATAGCTTGTAAGAACATTTTTGGTTCTGGGCGCCACCACCAGTGCCTAAGGCCCAATTTTTCTGCCCCTGTCTAACAGGGGCGTGAAATTACAATTTTTGATGCAATACTTTGCAGCAGGGCTCGTTCCTGCGTTCCAACTAGAGTGTCTGTGAGGGGTTGCAGTGTTGTGGCACCAGCACCAGTGCCTAAGGCCCAATTTTTCTGCCCCTGTCTAACAGGGGCGTGAAATTACAATTTTTGATGCAATACTTTGCAGCAGGGCTCGTTCCTGCGTTCCAACTAGAGTGTCTGTGAGGGGTTGCAGTGTTGTGGCACCAGCACCAGTGCCTAAGGCCCAATTTTTCTGCCCCTGTCTAACAGGGGCGTGAAATTACAATTTTTGATGCAATACTTTGCAGCAGGGCTCGTTCCTGCATTCCAACTAGAGTGTCTGTGAGGGGTTGCAGTGTTGTGGCACCAGCACCAGTGCCTAAGGCCCAATTTTTCTGCCCCTGTCTAACAGGGGCGTGTAATTACAATTTTTGATGCAATACTTTGCAGCAGTGCTCGTTCCTGCGTTCCAACTAGAGTGTCTGTGAGGGGTTGCAGTGTTGTGGCACCAGCACCAGTGCCTAAGGCCCAATTTTTCTGCCCCTGTCTAACAGGGGCGTGTAATTACAATTTTTGATGCAATACTTTGCAGCAGGGCTCGATCTTGCGTTCCAACTAGAGTGTCTGTGAGGGGTTGCAGTGTTGTGGCACCAGCACCAGTGCCTAAGGCCTAATTTTTCAGCTCCTGTTCAACAGGGGCATGTAATTACAATTCTTGATCTAATATTTCACAGCAGGGCCCTGTGAGGGCTTACAGTGTTTTGGCCACAGCAACACCTAAGGCCCAAATTTCTGCTGAGTATATAGGGCAGGACCCTACTTTCAAACATCTAACTTACAAACGACTCCTACTTGCAAACGGAAGGAGACAACAGGAAGTGAGATGAAATCTACCCATAGGAAGGGAAATTCTCTCATGTAAGAGTTAATATGGGAAAACAATTTCTCCTTTCCACTGATGCTTTCCAATCCTTGTTCCACAAAAAAACCCAAATTTTCAAAAAACATTTTTCATTGGGACAAAAAAGTGAGGTGAAATCTTCTGAAGAGGAGGAAAGACGCAAAACAAATGTCACAGGGGTGATAACCCTTCCCTATGTTTTCCAAAAAGCTTAGAAAAGATTTTTTGGCTGGAGCTAAACACATTAAAAATGTTCAAAATTACAAAGAGATTCTACTTAACAACAAACCTACAGTCCCTGTCTTGTTTGCACCGCCTGTATACTGCTGTTCAGAGTATATAGGGACCTTTCCTTATTTTAATTTGGGTGCGGGGTTCCCCTTAATATCCATACAAGACCCAAAGGGCCTGGTAATGGACTGGGGGGTACCCATGCCGTTTGTCTCACTGATTTTCATCCATATTGCCAGGACCCGACATGACATTAAACCCGCAAGCAGTTTTAAATGAGATTTTTTCCTTTAAAAATGACATTTGGTGCAGGGACTGTTCTAAACATGGGAAACACGCGTCACTTTACAGGCATACTATAGACACCCCCCAGGTACGATATTTAAAGGAATATTTCACTTTTTTTTTTTTACTTTAAGCATCATTAAAATCACTGCTCCCGAAAAAACGGCCGTTTTTAAAAGTTTTTTTTGCATTGATACATGTCCCCTGGGGTAGGACCCGGGTCCCCAAACCCTTTTTAGGACAATACCATGCAAATTAGCCTTTAAAATGAGCACTTTTGATTTCGAACGTTCGAGTCCCATAGACGTCAATGGGGTTCTAACGTTCGTGCGAACTTGCGGTCCGTTCGCGGGTTCTGGTGCGAACCGAACCGGGGGGTGTTCGGCTCATCCCTAGTCTACATCTATTTGTCTACATCTGATTGGCTGCATCTGATTGTCTACTTCTGATTGGCTGCATCTGATTGTCTACTTCTGATTGGCTGCATCTGATTGTCTACATCTGATTGTCTGCATCTGATTGTCTACATCTGATTGGCTGCATCTGATTGTCTACATCTGATTGTCTGCATCTGATTGTCTCAATCTGATTGTCTACATCTGAATGTCTACATCTGATTGTCTGCATCTGATTGTCTACATCTGATTGGCTGCATCTGATTGTCTACATCTGATTGTCTACATCTGATTGCCTACATCTGATTGTCTACATCTAAATGCCTACATCTGATTTGCTGCATCTGATTGTCTACATCTGATTGGCTGCATCTGATTGTCTACATCTGATTGGCTGCATCTGATTGTCTACTTCTGATTGTCTACATCTGATTGGCTGCATCTGATTGGCTGCATCTGATTGGCTGCATCTGATTGTCTACATCTGATTGCATCTGATTGTCTACATCTGATTGTCTACATCTGATTGTCTACTTCTGATTGGCTGCATCTGATTGTCTACATCTATTTGTCTGCATCTGATTGTCTACATCTGATTGGCTGCATCTGATTGTCTACATGTGATTGGCTGCATCTGATTGGCTGCATCTGATTGTCTACATCTATTTGCCTACATCTGATTGGCTGCATCTGATTGTCTACATCTGATTGGCGGCATCTGATTGGCTGCATCTGATTGTCTGCATTTGATTGTCTACATCTGATTGTCTACATCTGATTGTCTACATCTAAATGTTTACATCTGATTGTCTGCATCTGATTATCTACATCTGATTGTCTACTTCTGATTGGCTGCATCTGATTATCTACATCTATTTGTCTACATCTGATTATCTACATCTGATTGGCTGCATCTGATTGGCTGCATCTGATTGGCTGCATCTGATTGGCTGCATCTGATTGTCTACATCTGATTGTCTACATCTGATTGTCTACATCCGATTCGCTGCATTTGATTGGCTACATCTGATTGTCTACATCTGATTGTCTGCATCTGATTGGCTGCATCTGATTGTCTACTTCTGATTGGCTGCATCTGATTGGCTGCATCTGATTGGCTGCATCTGATTGGCTGCTTCTGATTGTCTACATCTCATTGGCTGCATCTGATTGTCTACATCTGATTGTCTACATCTGATTGGCTGCATCTGATTGTCTACATCTGATTGTCTACATCTCATTGGCTGCATCTGATTGTCTACATCTGATTGTCTACATCTGATTGTCTGCATCTGATTGGCTGCATCTGATTTGCTGCATCTGATTGGCTGCATCTGATTGGCTGCATCTGATTGTCTACATCTGATTGTCTACATCTGATTCACTGCATTTAATTGGCTGCATCTGATTGTCTACATCTGATTGTCTGCATCTGATTTTCTGCATCTGATTGTCTACTTCTGATTGGCTGCATCTGATTGGCTGCCTCTGATTGGCTGCATCTGATTGTCTACATCTCATTGGCTGCATCTGATTGTCTACATCTGATTGTCTACATCTGATTGGCTGCATCTGATTGTCTACATCTGATTGTCTACATCTCATTGGCTGCATCTGATTGTCTACATCTGATTGTCTACCTCTGATTGTCTGCATCTGATTGGCTGCATCTGATTGGCTGCATCTGATTGTCTACATCTGATTGGCTGCATCTGATTGTCTACATCTGATTGGCTGCATCTGATTGGCTGCATCTGATTGTCTACATCTCATTGGCTGCATCTGATTGTCTACATCTGATTGTCTGCATCTGATTGTCTACATCTCATTGGCTGCATCTGATTGTCTGCATCTGATTGGCTGCATCTGATTGTCTACATCTGATTGTCTACATCTGATTGTCTACTTCTGATTGTCTACTTCTGATTGGCTGCATCTGATTGTCTACATCCGATTGTCTGCATCTGATTGTCTACATCTGATTGTCTGCATCTGATTGTCTGCATCTGATTGTCTGCATCTGATTGTCTACTTCTGATTGGCTGCATCTGATTGTCTACATCTGATTGGCTGCATCTGATTGTCTACATCTGATTGTCTACATCTGATTGGCTGCATCTGATTGTCTACATCTGATTGGCTGCATCTGATTGTCTACATCTGATTGTCTACATTTGATTGGCTGCATCTGATTGTCTACATCTGATTGGCTGCATCTGATTGTCTACATCTGATTGGCTGCATCTGATTGTCTACTTCTGATTGTCTACATCTGATTGGCTGCATCTGATTGGCTGCATTTGATTGTCTACTTCTGATTGTCTACATCTGATTGTCTACATCTGATTGTCTACTTCTGATTGGCTGCATCTGATTGTCTACATCTATTTGTCTACATCTGATTGGCTGCATCTGATTGTCTACTTCTGATTGGCTGCATCTGATTGTCTACATCTGATTGTCTGCATCTGATTGTCTACATCTGATTGGCTGCATCTGATTGTCTACATCTGATTGTCTGCATCTGATTGGCTGCATCTGATTGGCTGCATCTGATTGTCTACTTCTGATTGTCTACATCTGATTGTCTACATCTGATTGTCTACTTCTGATTGGCTGCATCTGATTGTCTACATCTATTTGTCTACATCTGATTGGCTGCATCTGATTGTCTACTTCTGATTGGCTGCATCTGATTGTCTACTTCTGATTGGCTGCATCTGATTGTCTACATCTGATTGTCTGCATCTGATTGTCTACATCTGATTGGCTGCATCTGATTGTCTACATCTGATTGTCTGCATCTGATTGTCTCAATCTGATTGTCTACATCTGAATGTCTACATCTGATTGTCTGCATCTGATTGTCTACATCTGATTGGCTGCATCTGATTGTCTACATCTGATTGTCTACATCTGATTGCCTACATCTGATTGTCTACATCTAAATGCCTACATCTGATTTGCTGCATCTGATTGTCTACATCTGATTGGCTGCATCTGATTGTCTACATCTGATTGGCTGCATCTGATTGTCTACTTCTGATTGTCTACATCTGATTGGCTGCATCTGATTGGCTGCATCTGATTGTCTGCATCTGATTGTCTACATCTGATTGCATCTGATTGTCTACATCTGATTGTCTACATCTGATTGTCTACTTCTGATTGGCTGCATCTGATTGTCTACATCTATTTGTCTGCATCTGATTGTCTACATCTGATTGGCTGCATCTGATTGTCTACATGTGATTGGCTGCATCTGATTGGCTGCATCTGATTGTCTACATCTATTTGCCTACATCTGATTGGCTGCATCTGATTGTCTACATCTGATTGGCGGCATCTGATTGGCTGCATCTGATTGTCTGCATCTGATTGTCTACATCTGATTGTCTACATCTGATTGTCTACATCTAAATGTTTACATCTGATTGTCTGCATCTGATTATCTACATCTGATTGTCTACTTCTGATTGGCTGCATCTGATTATCTACATCTATTTGTCTACATCTGATTATCTACATCTGATTGGCTGCATCTGATTGGCTGCATCTGATTGGCTGCATCTGATTGTCTACATCTGATTGTCTACATCTGATTGTCTACATCTGATTCGCTGCATTTGATTGGCTACATCTGATTGTCTACATCTGATTGTCTGCATCTGATTGGCTGCATCTGATTGTCTACTTCTGATTGGCTGCATCTGATTGGCTGCATCTGATTGGCTGCATCTGATTGGCTGCTTCTGATTGTCTACATCTCATTGGCTGCATCTGATTGTCTACATCTGATTATCTACATCTGATTGGCTGCATCTGATTGTCTACATCTGATTGTCTACATCTCATTGGCTGCATCTGATTGTCTACATCTGATTGTCTACATCTGATTGTCTGCATCTGATTGGCTGCATCTGATTTGCTGCATCTGATTGTCTACATCTGATTGGCTGCATCTGATTGTCTCAATCTGATTGTCTACATCTGATTGTCTACATCTGATTGTCTGCATCTGATTGTCTACATCTGATTGGCTGCATCTGATTGTCTACATCTGATTGTCTACATCTGATTGTCTACATCTGATTGCCTACATCTGATTGGCTGCATCTGATTGTCTACATCTGATTGGCTGCATCTGATTGTCTCCATCTGATTGGCTGCATCTGATTGTCTACTTCTGATTGTCTACATCTGATTGGCTGCATCTGATTGGCTGCATCTGATTGTCTACATCTGATTGCATCTGATTGTCTACATCTGATTGTCTACATCTGATTGTCTACTTCTGATTGGCTGCATCTGATTGGCTGCATCTGATTGTCTGCATCTGATTGTCTACATCTGATTGCCTACATCTGATTGTCTACATCTGATTGTCTGCATCTGATTGTCTACATCTGATTGGCTGCATCTGATTGTCTCAATCTGATTGTCTACATCTGATTGTCTACATCTGATTGTCTGCATCTGATTGTCTACATCTGATTGGCTGCATCTGATTGTCTACATCTGATTGGCTGCATCTGATTGTCTACATCTGATTGTCTACATCTGATTGGCTGCATCTGATTGTCTACATCTGATTGGCTGCATCTGATTGTCTCCATCTGATTGGCTGCATCCGATTGTCTACTTCTGATTGTCTACATCTGATTGGCTGCATCTGATTGGCTGCATCTGATTGTCTACATCTGATTGCATCTGATTGTCTACATCTGATTGTCTACATCTGATTGTCTACTTCTGATTGGCTGCATCTGATTGTCTACATCTATGTGTCTGCATCTGATTGTCTACATCTGATTGGCTGCATCTGATTGTCTACATGTGATTGGCTGCATCTGATTGGCTGCATCTGATTGTCTACATCTATTTGCCTACATCTGATTGGCTGCATCTGATTGTCTACATCTGATTGGCTGCATCTGATTGTCTGCATCTGATTGTCTGCATCTGATTGTCTACATCTGATTGTCTACATCTGATTGTCTACATCTAAATGTTTACATCTGATTGTCTGCATCTGATTATCTACATCTGATTGTCTACTTCTGATTGGCTGCATCTGATTATCTACATCTATTTGTCTACATCTGATGGGCTGCATCTGATTGTCTACATCTGATTGGCTGCATCTGATTGTCTACTTCTGATTGTCTACATCTGATTATCTATATCTGATTGGCTGCATCTGATTGTCTACATCTGATTGGCTGCATCTGATTGGCTGCATCTGATTGGCTGCATCTGATTGTCTACATCTGATTCACTGCATTTGATTGGCTGCATCTGATTGTCTACATCTGATTGTCTGCATCTGATTTTCTGCATCTGATTGTCTACTTCTGATTGGCTGCATCTGATTGGCTGCCTCTGATTGGCTGCATCTGATTGTCTACATCTCATTGGCTGCATCTGATTGTCTACATCCGATTGTCTACATCTGATTGGCTGCATCTGATTGTCTACATCTGATTGTCTACATCTCATTGGCTGCATCTGATTGTCTACATCTGATTGTCTACCTCTGATTGTCTGCATCTGATTGGCTGCATCTGATTGGCTGCATCTGATTGTCTACATCTGATTGGCTGCATCTGATTGTCTACATCTGATTGGCTGCATCTGATTGGCTGCATCTGATTGTCTACATCTCATTGGCTGCATCTGATTGTCTACATCTGATTGTCTGCATCTCATTGGCTGCATCTGATTGTCTACATCTGATTGTCTACCTCTGATTGTCTGCATCTGATTGGCTGCATCTGATTGGCTGCATCTGATTGTCTACATCTGATTGGCTGCATCTGATTGTCTACATCTGATTGGCTGCATCTGATTGGCTGCATCTGATTGTCTACATCTCATTGGCTGCATCTGATTGTCTACATCTGATTGTCTGCATCTGATTGTCTACATCTCATTGGCTGCATCTGATTGTCTGCATCTGATTGGCTGCATCTGATTGTCTACATCTGATTGTCTACATCTGATTGTCTACTTCTGATTGTCTACTTCTGATTGGCTGCATCTGATTGTCTACATCCGATTGTCTGCATCTGATTGTCTACATCTGATTGTCTGCATCTGATTGTCTGCATCTGATTGTCTGCATCTGATTGTCTACTTCTGATTGGCTGCATCTGATTGTCTACATCTGATTGGCTGCATCTGATTGTCTACATCTGATTGTCTACATCTGATTGGCTGCATCTGATTGTCTACATCTGATTGGCTGCATCTGATTGTCTACATCTGATTGTCTGCATCTGATTGGCTGCATCTGATTGGCTGCATCTGACTGTCTACTTCTGATTGTCTACATCTGATTGTCTACATCTGATTGTCTACTTCTGATTGGCTGCATCTGATTGTCTACATCTATTTGTCTACATCTGATTGGCTGCATCTGATTGTCTACTTCTGATTGGCTGCATCTGATTGTCTACTTCTGATTGGCTGCATCTGATTGTCTACATCTGATTGTCTGCATCTGATTGTCTACATCTGATTGGCTGCATCTGATTGTCTACATCTGATTGTCTGCATCTGATTGTCTGCATCTGATTGTCTACATCTGATTGTTTACATCTGATTGTCTGCATCTGATTGTCTACATCTGATTGGCTGCATCTGATTGTCTCAATCTGATTGTCTACATCTGAATGTCTACATCTGATTGTCTGCATCTGATTGTCTACATCTGATTGGCTGCATCTGATTGTCTACATCTGATTGTCTACATCTGATTGCCTACATCTGATTGTCTACATCTAAATGCCTACATCTGATTTGCTGCATCTGATTGTCTACATCTGATTGGCTGCATCTGATTGTCTACATCTGATTGGCTGCATCTGATTGTCTACTTCTGATTGTCTACATCTGATTGGCTGCATCTGATTGGCTGCATCTGATTGGCTGCATCTGATTGTCTACATCTGATTGCATCTGATTGTCTACATCTGATTGTCTACATCTGATTGTCTACTTCTGATTGGCTGCATCTGATTGTCTACATCTATTTGTCTGCATCTGATTGTCTACATCTGATTGGCTGCATCTGATTGTCTACATGTGATTGGCTGCATCTGATTGGCTTCATCTGATTGTCTACATCTATTTGCCTACATCTGATTGGCTGCATCTGATTGTCTACATCTGATTGGCGGCATCTGATTGGCTGCATCTGATTGTCTGCATTTGATTGTCTACATCTGATTGTCTACATCTGATTGTCTACATCTAAATGTTTACATCTGATTGTCTGCATCTGATTATCTACATCTGATTGTCTACTTCTGATTGGCTGCATCTGATTATCTACATCTATTTGTCTACATCTGATTATCTACATCTGATTGGCTGCATCTGATTGTCTACATCTGATTGGCTGCATCTGATTGGCTGCATCTGATTGTCTACATCTGATTGTCTACATCTCATTGGCTGCATCTGATTGTCTACATCTGATTGTCTACATCTGATTGTCTGCATCTGATTGGCTGCATCTGATTTGCTGCATCTGATTGGCTGCATCTGATTGGCTGCATCTGATTGTCTACATCTGATTGTCTACATCTGATTCACTGCATTTAATTGGCTGCATCTGATTGTCTACATCTGATTGTCTGCATCTGATTTTCTGCATCTGATTGTCTACTTCTGATTGGCTGCATCTGATTGGCTGCCTCTGATTGGCTGCATCTGATTGTCTACATCTCATTGGCTGCATCTGATTGTCTACATCTGATTGTCTACATCTGATTGGCTGCATCTGATTGTCTACATCTGATTGTCTACATCTCATTGGCTGCATCTGATTGTCTACATCTGATTGTCTACCTCTGATTGTCTGCATCTGATTGGCTGCATCTGATTGGCTGCATCTGATTGTCTACATCTGATTGGCTGCATCTGATTGTCTACATCTGATTGGCTGCATCTGATTGGCTGCATCTGATTGTCTACATCTCATTGGCTGCATCTGATTGTCTACATCTGATTGTCTGCATCTGATTGTCTACATCTCATTGGCTGCATCTGATTGTCTGCATCTGATTGGCTGCATCTGATTGTCTACATCTGATTGTCTACATCTGATTGTCTACTTCTGATTGTCTACTTCTGATTGGCTGCATCTGATTGTCTACATCCGATTGTCTGCATCTGATTGTCTACATCTGATTGTCTGCATCTGATTGTCTGCATCTGATTGTCTGCATCTGATTGTCTACTTCTGATTGGCTGCATCTGATTGTCTACATCTGATTGGCTGCATCTGATTGTCTACATCTGATTGTCTACATCTGATTGGCTGCATCTGATTGTCTACATCTGATTGGCTGCATCTGATTGTCTACATCTGATTGTCTACATTTGATTGGCTGCATCTGATTGTCTACATCTGATTGGCTGCATCTGATTGTCTACATCTGATTGGCTGCATCTGATTGTCTACTTCTGATTGTCTACATCTGATTGGCTGCATCTGATTGGCTGCATTTGATTGTCTACTTCTGATTGTCTACATCTGATTGTCTACATCTGATTGTCTACTTCTGATTGGCTGCATCTGATTGTCTACATCTATTTGTCTACATCTGATTGGCTGCATCTGATTGTCTACTTCTGATTGGCTGCATCTGATTGTCTACATCTGATTGTCTGCATCTGATTGTCTACATCTGATTGGCTGCATCTGATTGTCTACATCTGATTGTCTGCATCTGATTGGCTGCATCTGATTGGCTGCATCTGATTGTCTACTTCTGATTGTCTACATCTGATTGTCTACATCTGATTGTCTACTTCTGATTGGCTGCATCTGATTGTCTACATCTATTTGTCTACATCTGATTGGCTGCATCTGATTGTCTACTTCTGATTGGCTGCATCTGATTGTCTACTTCTGATTGGCTGCATCTGATTGTCTACATCTGATTGTCTGCATCTGATTGTCTACATCTGATTGGCTGCATCTGATTGTCTACATCTGATTGTCTGCATCTGATTGTCTCAATCTGATTGTCTACATCTGAATGTCTACATCTGATTGTCTGCATCTGATTGTCTACATCTGATTGGCTGCATCTGATTGTCTACATCTGATTGTCTACATCTGATTGCCTACATCTGATTGTCTACATCTAAATGCCTACATCTGATTTGCTGCATCTGATTGTCTACATCTGATTGGCTGCATCTGATTGTCTACATCTGATTGGCTGCATCTGATTGTCTACTTCTGATTGTCTACATCTGATTGGCTGCATCTGATTGGCTGCATCTGATTGTCTGCATCTGATTGTCTACATCTGATTGCATCTGATTGTCTACATCTGATTGTCTACATCTGATTGTCTACTTCTGATTGGCTGCATCTGATTGTCTACATCTATTTGTCTGCATCTGATTGTCTACATCTGATTGGCTGCATCTGATTGTCTACATGTGATTGGCTGCATCTGATTGGCTGCATCTGATTGTCTACATCTATTTGCCTACATCTGATTGGCTGCATCTGATTGTCTACATCTGATTGGCGGCATCTGATTGGCTGCATCTGATTGTCTGCATCTGATTGTCTACATCTGATTGTCTACATCTGATTGTCTACATCTAAATGTTTACATCTGATTGTCTGCATCTGATTATCTACATCTGATTGTCTACTTCTGATTGGCTGCATCTGATTATCTACATCTATTTGTCTACATCTGATTATCTACATCTGATTGGCTGCATCTGATTGGCTGCATCTGATTGGCTGCATCTGATTGTCTACATCTGATTGTCTACATCTGATTGTCTACATCTGATTCGCTGCATTTGATTGGCTACATCTGATTGTCTACATCTGATTGTCTGCATCTGATTGGCTGCATCTGATTGTCTACTTCTGATTGGCTGCATCTGATTGGCTGCATCTGATTGGCTGCATCTGATTGGCTGCTTCTGATTGTCTACATCTCATTGGCTGCATCTGATTGTCTACATCTGATTATCTACATCTGATTGGCTGCATCTGATTGTCTACATCTGATTGTCTACATCTCATTGGCTGCATCTGATTGTCTACATCTGATTGTCTACATCTGATTGTCTGCATCTGATTGGCTGCATCTGATTTGCTGCATCTGATTGTCTACATCTGATTGGCTGCATCTGATTGTCTCAATCTGATTGTCTACATCTGATTGTCTACATCTGATTGTCTGCATCTGATTGTCTACATCTGATTGGCTGCATCTGATTGTCTACATCTGATTGTCTACATCTGATTGTCTACATCTGATTGCCTACATCTGATTGGCTGCATCTGATTGTCTACATCTGATTGGCTGCATCTGATTGTCTCCATCTGATTGGCTGCATCTGATTGTCTACTTCTGATTGTCTACATCTGATTGGCTGCATCTGATTGGCTGCATCTGATTGTCTACATCTGATTGCATCTGATTGTCTACATCTGATTGTCTACATCTGATTGTCTACTTCTGATTGGCTGCATCTGATTGGCTGCATCTGATTGTCTGCATCTGATTGTCTACATCTGATTGCCTACATCTGATTGTCTACATCTGATTGTCTGCATCTGATTGTCTACATCTGATTGGCTGCATCTGATTGTCTCAATCTGATTGTCTACATCTGATTGTCTACATCTGATTGTCTGCATCTGATTGTCTACATCTGATTGGCTGCATCTGATTGTCTACATCTGATTGGCTGCATCTGATTGTCTACATCTGATTGTCTACATCTGATTGGCTGCATCTGATTGTCTACATCTGATTGGCTGCATCTGATTGTCTCCATCTGATTGGCTGCATCCGATTGTCTACTTCTGATTGTCTACATCTGATTGGCTGCATCTGATTGGCTGCATCTGATTGTCTACATCTGATTGCATCTGATTGTCTACATCTGATTGTCTACATCTGATTGTCTACTTCTGATTGGCTGCATCTGATTGTCTACATCTATGTGTCTGCATCTGATTGTCTACATCTGATTGGCTGCATCTGATTGTCTACATGTGATTGGCTGCATCTGATTGGCTGCATCTGATTGTCTACATCTATTTGCCTACATCTGATTGGCTGCATCTGATTGTCTACATCTGATTGGCTGCATCTGATTGTCTGCATCTGATTGTCTGCATCTGATTGTCTACATCTGATTGTCTACATCTGATTGTCTACATCTAAATGTTTACATCTGATTGTCTGCATCTGATTATCTACATCTGATTGTCTACTTCTGATTGGCTGCATCTGATTATCTACATCTATTTGTCTACATCTGATGGGCTGCATCTGATTGTCTACATCTGATTGGCTGCATCTGATTGTCTACTTCTGATTGTCTACATCTGATTATCTATATCTGATTGGCTGCATCTGATTGTCTACATCTGATTGGCTGCATCTGATTGGCTGCATCTGATTGGCTGCATCTGATTGTCTACATCTGATTCACTGCATTTGATTGGCTGCATCTGTGTCAGGACCTTGGTAGGAGACCGAGTTGCTGAGAGGGCTCCCCTTGCGGCCGAGTGCAGCACAACCCTGAATATGGTACAGGGATGTGGTGCTCACAGAAGCACGGGTTGCCTGGAAGTAGGAGCCGGTGTTGGTGGCTTGATAGAGAAAGTCCGTAGAGGCAACGTGCTTAGGATCCAAGGAGGGGACCAATGGAAGTCCAATAGGAAAATCAGAAGCCAGGCCAGGGGGTCAAACACAGTAAGCAGTCCGAGAATCAAAGCGACAAGTCCAGGTACAGGAGACAGAGGAATGCGGAGTCCGTTTAGCCAAGCCGGGGTCAGATGCAGGAAGCAGGCAGGGAGAGTCAGAAGCAAGCCGGTTGAATAAGCCAGGAGGTCCAGAGAAGTCGATAACAAGCCGGGTCGGTACACAGGAAGTCAGGATAACAGGAAGTCAGGAAAACAGGAAACACAATCACAGGAACACAGGAAGAGCTGACGATAATCCAGCAATGTGGCACCATCAGTGGGACGTTTAAATAGACAAGGTGTAGTATCACGTCGTACGCACACCGTTCCGTTCGTGCGTTCGTAACATCGCGACGTTGCTACGCACGTGCATACGTCCGAATGTGGTGCCAGACGTCCGCCTAGTAGAAACATTGCACACCCGTGTGCGTTGATGCGCGTTAGCGCGGCCTTGCCTGTGCTGGTTTGCTAGCCTATTTCCCTGACAGTTCCCCCCCCCAAGGGGCAGCCTCCGGATGCCTAAACGTGCCCATTTTTCAGGATACCTACTGCGAAATCTCTGAATTAGCCTAGGAGCGTGTACATAACTTGCGGGCTCCCAAGAGTTTTCTTCTGCAGAATACCCCTTCCATTTGACTAGAAATTGAATTGTCCTACCTCTCCGACGACAGTCAAGGATAGATTCAACTTCAAATTCTGCTTCATCTCCAACCTGGACCGGAGGTGGGGGCACTTCTTCTCTCCCTGGAAAAGGACTAGAAACAACATGTTTAAGGAGTGACACATGAAAAACAGGATGGATCTTGAAAGATTCGGGTAAAGTGAGTTCAAAGGCTACAGGGTTGATTTCGCGTTTGATCTCGAAAGGACCCAGGAACTTGGGTCCCAATTTCCGAGATGGGCATGGTAGCTTGAGATTTATAGATGAGAGCCAGACCTTGTCCCCTATCTTAAAGGTAGGGCTCGCTCTTCTCTTCCTATCGTACTGCTTCTTATATTCTTCTTGGGCCTTCTTCATGGTATCCTGGAGTGTCTGATAATTATTATGGATGAAATCCACTCTGTCCTGAACCGCCGGTACTGAAGATTCCGGAATGACGTTGGGTAGGAATGAGGGGTGGAAGCCGTAATTCGCCCAGAAGGGTGATTGGTTGGTAGAAGTGTGTGTTGAGTTATTATACGCAAATTCTGCACAAGGTAATAGTTGAATCCAGTCATCTTGAGAAAAGGAACAGAAGCACCGCAGATACTGTTCCAGCGTTTGGTTGGTCCTTTCGGTCTGACCGTTACTCTGTGGGTGATAAGCTGTGGACAAACACATTTCTATAGAAAGTAACTTGCAGAGGTTTCTCCAAAACCTAGAAGTAAATTGTACCCCTCTATCTGATAAGATGTTATTTGGTAATCCGTGTAGTCGAACAATTTCCTTAATAAAGATTTTTGCTGTATCTAAGGCAGAGGGGGTACCTTTCATAGGTAAAAAATGCGCCATTTTGGACAGGCGGTCTACTACCACCAAGATGGTAGTAAATCCTTCTGAGGGGGGTAAATCCACGATAAAGTCCATGGAAATCTTCCTCCATGGTTGTTCTGGGACTGGCAATGGTCTTAACAAGCCCCAAGACCTGGCGTTGGATCCTTTGTTCCGTTGGCAGATGATGCAGGAGCCGACATAGGTTTTACAATCAAGTTTCAAAGTGGGCCACCATAGGGACCGCTGAACTAGCTCAGTTGTTTTTCGAACCCCAAAATGACCAGCTAGCTGATGGTCATGAAAGGTCTTCAATACTTGTAATCTGGCTTGCTGGGGAACGAAGATCTTATCTTGGTGCCATAGGAGTCCCTCTTGGCTTCTTAGGGAAGAGACTTCCGCTTCAGTACACTGACTAGAGGCCTGCTCAATAGAGGATCTTAGGTCAGGTTGGATCAGTAGGAAGTTTTGGGGAGACAAAATTGTACTAGGTGCAATTTCTTCAGGGGTGTCCGGAAACATCCGGGATAAGGCGTCTGCCTTCCCATTCTTCGACCCTGGGCGATAGGTTAAGTGAAAATTAAACCGAGAGAAGAATAGTGCCCATCGAGCCTGTCGGGGTCTTAGGCGTTTGGCCGTACGGAGATATTCTAAGTTCTTGTGGTCCGTAAAAATCAGGATGGGATGAGTGGCACCTTCCAGGAGATACCTCCATTCCTCGAGAGCTGTCTTGATTGCCAAAAGTTCCCGATCCCCCACATCGTAATTCCTCTCAGGAGGGCTCATTTTCCGTGAGGAAAAGGCCACGGGACGCAGCAGTGCTTTGGGACCCTGACGCTGAGATAGAATCGCCCCTGTGGCGACTTCTGAGGCGTCGACTTCCAGGACATAGGGTAGAGCAGGGTCAGGGTGTTGCAGAATTGGGGCAGAAGTGAAGAAGGTCTTAAGCTGATCGAAGGCGGACTGTGCTGCTGCTGACCACTTAAACTTGGTATGTAGGCGGGTTGTCTGAGTAATAGGTGCTACAATGGTGGAGAAATTCTTTATAAACCTTCTGTAGAAGTTGGCGAAGCCAATGAATCTCTGTACACCCTTCTTGTCGGAAGGGGCCGGCCAATCAAGGATGGACTTTACTTTTTGAGGATCCATGGCGATTCCACCTGTGGTGATGATAAGACCCAGGAATTGAATTGAAGTTTTTTCGAAATCGCACTTTTCAGATTTGACGAATAACCCATGGGTTCTGAGGATGCTCAGTACCTTCTTCACGTGTATTCTATGGAGTTCCAGAGTGGCAGAAAAAATAAGAATGTCGTCAAGGTAGACAACAACAAAGTGATCTAAATGTTCCCGGAAGATGTCATTTATGAAATGCTGAAAGGTCGCCGGGGCATTGCACAACCCAAACGGCATGACTAGGTACTCAAAATGTCCAAATCTTGTTCTGAAAGCCGTTTTCCACTCGTCCCCCTCTCGGATGCGGACGAGATTATAGGCACCACGGAGGTCGAGTTTGGTAAAGATGTGTGCTGTGCGGAACCTTTGAAAAAGCTCAGGGATTAGCGGGAGTGGGTAGCGATTCTTAAGGGTAATTTTGTTTAACTCCCTGTAGTCCACACATGGTCTCAGTGTCTTGTCCTTCTTCTCAACGAAGAAGATTCCGGCACCAGCAGGGGAAGAAGAAGGACGGATAAAACCTTTTTCAAGATTCTCATCAATATATTGTCTCAAGGTCTCAAGCTCAGTCTCGGAGAGGGGGAATATACGACCAAAAGGAATAGTAGCTCCTGGTAGTAACTCGATGGGGCAGTCGTAAGGACGGTGTGGCGGTAAGGTGTCTGCTTTCTTTTTGTCAAAGACATCAAGAAATTCCAGGTAAGCTGCTGGTACATTAGGATCCGGACTCGGTGTGGATTGTACAGTCAGGCAACTGGAAAAGTCTTGGAATTTGGGGGTCAAACAATGTTGTTGGCAATAGGGAGATGTAAGGAGTACCTCCTTCTTGGACCAGTCAATCTGAGGATTGTGTGCTTGTAGCCATGGGATTCCCAGGATGACCGGGAACATAGGGGAACTTAAGACATCAAATCTGAGAAACTCCTGATGACCAGAATTGGTAGTGGTAAGAATAGGTATGGTTTCCTGGGTGACATGACCCGAGCTTGGCAAGGAGCCGTCAGCCAGATGAACTGTTAGCCTCTGTTCCTTATAGTTTAACGGAATAGCTAGATCTTTAGCCAAGGCCAAGTCCAAGAAGCAACTACACGCCCCGGAATCCAGTATTGCTTGGAGGTGGATCTCCCTACCTGCCACTAGCAATGTAACAGGAAGTGAGATATGGGCAGAGGAAGACCTGGATACTTGAAGGTGAGTACGGAGGGTCGATTTTCTTGGTCTTATGGGGCAGTAATCTATGAAATGTCCTGATTCCCCGCAGTAGAAGCAAAGTCTCGCTTGCCGGCGATAAAGTCTCACCCCAGGAGTTAATGCTGGATGGAACATGCCGACTTGTAAGGGAGCTGATGCAGACTGAACTTGGGGCAGGTTCCAAGTGGAGCAAGAGGTCTGGTCACGTTCACCCTGACGTTCCCGTAAACGTCTGTCAAGCTGAATAGTTAACTGGATGAGATCTTCAAGTGTGACCGGACCCGGTAACCTGGCTAACTCATCCTTGAGGCCCTCTGATAACCCCATTCGATATTGGTATTTTAATGCTGCCTCATTCCAACCAGAATCCATGGACCATGTGCGGAACTCCACTGTATAGTCCTCCGCAGGGCGCTGACCCTGACGGAGGGAATGTAGATTTGCTTCGGCAGTGGCTACCCGTAGGGGATCATCATATAACCGAGCCATGACTTCAAAGAACTGATCCATAGTGTTGATGGAGGGGCTGCTTTGTTCCAACAGGCCATGGGCCCAGGTCTGTGGCTCACCACGTAATAGGGAGATAGTGAATCCCACCTTGACTGTTTCACTGAAAAAAGTCTGTGGTTGCAAGTCGAAGTATAAGTAGCAAGAGTTTTTGAAAGACCTAAATTTTCTTCGATCGCCACAGAAACATTCTGGCGTTGGAACACGTGGTTCTGGATGGACCATGATCCTAGCAGCTGCCGCTGGAGGTGGACCTTGAACCGAGGAGAAGGATGACTCAGGTAGGTGCTGCAGACGTTCCTCCAACCGGAAGTATTCCTCCTGAAGCTTCTGAATGACTGGGGTAAAGGCCGTGATTTGCTGGAGAATGGCCTTCATCGGGGAGTCACCTCTGTCGGTCTCTGACATGGCTGGATTATACTGTCAGGACCTTGGTAGGAGACCGAGTTGCTGAGAGGGCTCCCCTTGCGGCCGAGTGCAGCACAACCCTGAATATGGTACAGGGATGTGGTGCTCACAGAAGCACGGGTTGCCTGGAAGTAGGAGCCGGTGTTGGTGGCTTGATAGAGAAAGTCCGTAGAGGCAACGTGCTTAGGATCCAAGGAGGGGACCAATGGAAGTCCAATAGGAAAATCAGAAGCCAGGCCAGGGGGTCAAACACAGTAAGCAGTCCGAGAATCAAAGCGACAAGTCCAGGTACAGGAGACAGAGGAATGCGGAGTCCGTTTAGCCAAGCCGGGGTCAGATGCAGGAAGCAGGCAGGGAGAGTCAGAAGCAAGCCGGTTGAATAAGCCAGGAGGTCCAGAGAAGTCGATAACAAGCCGGGTCGGTACACAGGAAGTCAGGATAACAGGAAGTCAGGAAAACAGGAAACACAATCACAGGAACACAGGAAGAGCTGACGATAATCCAGCAATGTGGCACCATCAGTGGGACGTTTAAATAGACAAGGTGTAGTATCACGTCGTACGCACACCGTTCCGTTCGTGCGTTCGTAACATCGCGACGTTGCTACGCACGTGCATACGTCCGAATGTGGTGCCAGACGTCCGCCTAGTAGAAACATTGCACACCCGTGTGCGTTGATGCGCGTTAGCGCGGCCTTGCCTGTGCTGGTTTGCTAGCCTATTTCCCTGACAATCTGATTGTCTACATCTGATTGTCTGCATCTGATTTTCTGCATCTGATTGTCTACTTCTGATTGGCTGCATCTGATTGGCTGCCTCTGATTGGCTGCATCTGATTGTCTACATCTCATTGGCTGCATCTGATTGTCTACATCCGATTGTCTACATCTGATTGGCTGCATCTGATTGTCTACATCTGATTGTCTACATCTCATTGGCTGCATCTGATTGTCTACATCTGATTGTCTACCTCTGATTGTCTGCATCTGATTGGCTGCATCTGATTGGCTGCATCTGATTGTCTACATCTGATTGGCTGCATCTGATTGTCTACATCTGATTGGCTGCATCTGATTGGCTGCATCTGATTGTCTACATCTCATTGGCTGCATCTGATTGTCTACATCTGATTGTCTGCATCTCATTGGCTGCATCTGATTGTCTACATCTGATTGTCTACCTCTGATTGTCTGCATCTGATTGGCTGCATCTGATTGGCTGCATCTGATTGTCTACATCTGATTGGCTGCATCTGATTGTCTACATCTGATTGGCTGCATCTGATTGGCTGCATCTGATTGTCTACATCTCATTGGCTGCATCTGATTGTCTACATCTGATTGTCTGCATCTGATTGTCTACATCTCATTGGCTGCATCTGATTGTCTGCATCTGATTGGCTGCATCTGATTGTCTACATCTGATTGTCTACATCTGATTGTCTACTTCTGATTGTCTACTTCTGATTGGCTGCATCTGATTGTCTACATCCGATTGTCTGCATCTGATTGTCTACATCTGATTGTCTGCATCTGATTGTCTGCATCTGATTGTCTGCATCTGATTGTCTACTTCTGATTGGCTGCATCTGATTGTCTACATCTGATTGGCTGCATCTGATTGTCTACATCTGATTGTCTACATCTGATTGGCTGCATCTGATTGTCTACATCTGATTGGCTGCATCTGATTGTCTACATCTGATTGTCTGCATCTGATTGGCTGCATCTGATTGGCTGCATCTGACTGTCTACTTCTGATTGTCTACATCTGATTGTCTACATCTGATTGTCTACTTCTGATTGGCTGCATCTGATTGTCTACATCTATTTGTCTACATCTGATTGGCTGCATCTGATTGTCTACTTCTGATTGGCTGCATCTGATTGTCTACTTCTGATTGGCTGCATCTGATTGTCTACATCTGATTGTCTGCATCTGATTGTCTACATCTGATTGGCTGCATCTGATTGTCTACATCTGATTGTCTGCATCTGATTGTCTGCATCTGATTGTCTACATCTGATTGTTTACATCTGATTGTCTGCATCTGATTGTCTACATCTGATTGGCTGCATCTGATTGTCTCAATCTGATTGTCTACATCTGAATGTCTACATCTGATTGTCTGCATCTGATTGTCTACATCTGATTGGCTGCATCTGATTGTCTACATCTGATTGTCTACATCTGATTGCCTACATCTGATTGTCTACATCTAAATGCCTACATCTGATTTGCTGCATCTGATTGTCTACATCTGATTGGCTGCATCTGATTGTCTACATCTGATTGGCTGCATCTGATTGTCTACTTCTGATTGTCTACATCTGATTGGCTGCATCTGATTGGCTGCATCTGATTGGCTGCATCTGATTGTCTACATCTGATTGCATCTGATTGTCTACATCTGATTGTCTACATCTGATTGTCTACTTCTGATTGGCTGCATCTGATTGTCTACATCTATTTGTCTGCATCTGATTGTCTACATCTGATTGGCTGCATCTGATTGTCTACATGTGATTGGCTGCATCTGATTGGCTTCATCTGATTGTCTACATCTATTTGCCTACATCTGATTGGCTGCATCTGATTGTCTACATCTGATTGGCGGCATCTGATTGGCTGCATCTGATTGTCTGCATTTGATTGTCTACATCTGATTGTCTACATCTGATTGTCTACATCTAAATGTTTACATCTGATTGTCTGCATCTGATTATCTACATCTGATTGTCTACTTCTGATTGGCTGCATCTGATTATCTACATCTATTTGTCTACATCTGATTATCTACATCTGATTGGCTGCATCTGATTGTCTACATCTGATTGGCTGCATCTGATTGGCTGCATCTGATTGGCTGCATCTGATTGTCTACATCTGATTGTCTACATCTGATTGTCTACATCTGATTCGCTGCATTTGATTGGCTACATCTGATTGTCTACATCTGATTGTCTGCATCTGATTGGCTGCATCTGATTGTCTACTTCTGATTGGCTGCATCTGATTGGCTGCATCTGATTGGCTGCATCTGATTGGCTGCTTCTGATTGTCTACATCTCATTGGCTGCATCTGATTGTCTACATCTGATTGTCTACATCTGATTGGCTGCATCTGATTGTCTACATCTGATTGTCTACATCTCATTGGCTGCATCTGATTGTCTACATCTGATTGGCTGCATCTGATTGGCTGCATCTGATTGGCTGCATCTGATTGTCTACATCTCATTGGCTGCATCTGATTGTCTACATCTGATTGTCTGCATCTGATTGTCTACATCTCATTGGCTGCATCTGATTGTCTGCATCTGATTGTCTGCATCTGATTGTCTACATCTGATTGTCTACATCTGATTGTCTACTTCTGATTGTCTACTTCTGATTGGCTGCATCTGATTGTCTACATCCGATTGTCTGCATCTGATTGTCTACATCTGATTGTCTACATCTGATTGGCTGCATCTGATTGTCTACATCTGATTGTCTACATCTGATTGGCTGCATCTGATTGTCTACATCTGATTGGCTGCATTTGATTGTCTACATCTGATTGTCTACATTTGATTGGCTGCATCTGATTGTCTACATCTGATTGTCTGCATCTGATTGTCTACATCTGATTGGCTGCATCTGATTGTCTACTTCTGATTGTCTACATCTGATTGGCTGCATCTGATTGTCTACATCTGATTGCATCTGATTGTCTACATCTGATTGTCTACATCTGATTGTCTACTTCTGATTGGCTGCATCTGATTGTCTACATCTATTTGTCTACATCTGATTGGCTGCATCTGATTGTCTACATCTGATTGGTTGCATCTGATTGTCTACATCTGATTGGCTGCATCTGATTGGCTGCATCTGATTGTCTACATCTATTTGTCTATATCTGATTGGCTGCATCTGATTGTCTACATCTGATTGGCTTCATCTGATTGTCTGCATCTGATTGTCTACATCTGATTGTCTACATCTAAATGTTTACATCTGATTGTCTGCATCTGATTGGCTGCATCTGATTGTCTACATCTGATTGTCTACTTCTGATTGTCTGCATCTGATTGGCTGCATCTGATTGGCTGCATCTGATTGTCTACATCTGATTGGCTGCATCTGATTGTCTACATCCGATTGTCTACATCTGATTGGCTGCATCTGATTGGCTGCATCTGATTGGCTGCATCTGATTGTCTACATCTCATTGGCTTCATCTGATTGTCTACATCTGATTGTCTACTTCTGATTGGCTGCATCTAATTGTCTACATCTGATTGTCTGCATCTGATTGTCTACATCTGATTGTCTACATCTGATTGGCTGCATCGGATTGGCTGCATCGGTCTGGCTGCATCTGATTGTCTACATCTGATTCGCTGCATTTGATTGGCTGCATCTGATTGTCTACATCTGATTGTCTATATCTGATTGGCTGCATCTGATTGTCTACATCTGATTGGCTGCATCTGATTGTCTACATTTGATTGGCTGCATCTGATTGTCTACATCTGATTGGCTGCATCTGATTGTCTACATCTGATTGGCTGCATCTGATTGTCTACTTCTGATTGTCTACATCTGATTGATTGGCTGCATCTGATTGGCTGCATCTGATTGTCTACATCTGATTGCATCTGATTGTCTACATCTGATTGTCTACATCTGATTGCCTACATCTGATTGTCTACTTCTGATTGGCTGCATCTGATTGTCTACATCTATTTGTCTACATCTGATTGGCTGCATCTGATTGTCTACATCTGATTGGCTGCATCTGATTGTCTACATGTGATTGGCTGCATCTGATTGGCTGCATCTGATTGTCTACATCTATTTGTCTACATCTGATTGGCTGCATCTGATTGTCTACATCTGATTGGCTGCATCTGATTGTCTGCATCTGATTGTCTACATCTGATTGTCTACATCTGATTGTCTACATCTAAATGTTTACATCTGATTGTCTGCATCTGATTATCTACATCTGATTGTCTACTTCTGATTGGCTGCATCTGGTTATCTACATCTATTTGTCTACATCTGATTGGCTGAATCTGATTGTCTACTTCTGATTGTCTACATCTGATTATCTACATCTGATTGGCTGCATCTGATTGTCTACATCTGATTGGCTGCATCTGATTGGCTGCATCTGATTGTCTACATCTGATTGTCTACATCTGATTGTCTACATCTGATTGGCTGCATCTGATTTTCTACTTCTGATTGTCTACATCTGATTGTCTACATCTGATTGGCAGCATCTAATTGTCTACATCTGATTGGCTGCATCTGATTGGCTGCATCGGATTGGCTGCATCTGATTGGCTGCATCGGATTGGCTGCATCTGATTTTCTACATCTGATTGTCTACATCTGATTGTCTACATCTGATTGTCTGCATCTGATTGGCTGCATCTGATTGTCTACTTCTGATTGTCTACATCTGATTGTCTACATCTGATTGGCTGCATCTGATTGGCTGCATCTGATTGTCTACATCTGATTGTCTACATCTGATTGTCTACATCTGATTGGCTGCATCTGATTGTCTACTTCTGATTGTCTACATCTGATTGTCTACATCTGATTGTCTACATCTGATTGGCTGCATCTGATTGGCTACATCTGATTGTCTACATCTGATTGGCAGCATCTAATTGTCTACATCTGATTGGCTGCATCTGATTGGCTGCATCGGATTGGCTGCATCTGATTGGCTGCATCGGATTGGCTGCATCTGATTTTCTACATCTGATTGTCTGCATCTGATTGTCTACATCTGATTGGCTGCATCTGATTGTCTCAATCTGATTGTCTACATCTGATTGTCTACATCTGATTGTCTGCATCTGATTGTCTACATCTGATTGGCTGCATGTGATTGGCTGCATCTGATTGTCTACATCTATTTGTCTATATCTGATTGGCTGCATCTGATTGTCTACATCTGATTGGCTTCATTTGATTGTCTGCATCTGATTGTCTACATCTGATTGTCTACATCTAAATGTTTACATCTGATTGTCTGCATCTGATTGGCTGCATCTGATTGTCTACATCTGATTGTCTACTTCTGATTGTCTGCATCTGATTGGCTGCATCTGATTGGCTGCATCTGATTGTCTACATCTGATTGGCTGCATCTGATTGTCTACATCTGATTGTCTACATCTGATTGGCTGCATCTGATTGGCTGCATCTGATTGGCTGCATCTGATTGTCTACATCTCATTGACTTCATCTGATTGTCTACATCTGATTGTCTACTTCTGATTGGCTGCATCTAATTGTCTACATCTGATTGTCTGCATCTGATTGTCTACATCTGATTGTCTACATCTGATTGGCTGCATCGGATTGGCTGCATCGGTCTGGCTGCATCTGATTGGCTGCATCTGATTGTCTACATCTGATTCGCTGCATTTGATTGGCTGCATCTGATTGTCTACATCTGATTGTCTATATCTGATTGGCTGCATCTGATTGTCTACATCTGATTGGCTGCATCTGATTGTCTACATTTGATTGGCTGCATCTGATTGTCTACATCTGATTGGCTGCATCTGATTGTCTACATCTGATTGGCTGCATCTGATTGTCTACTTCTGATTGTCTACATCTGATTGATTGGCTGCATCTGATTGGCTGCATCTGATTGTCTACATCTGATTGCATCTGATTGTCTACATCTGATTGTCTACATCTGATTGCCTACATCTGATTGTCTACTTCTGATTGGCTGCATCTGATTGTCTACATCTATTTGTCTACATCTGATTGGCTGCATCTGATTGTCTACATCTGATTGGCTGCATCTGATTGTCTACATGTGATTGGCTGCATCTGATTGACTGCATCTGATTGTCTACATCTATTTGTCTACATCTGATTGGCTGCATCTGATTGTCTACATCTGATTGGCTGCATCTGATTGTCTGCATCTGATTGTCTACATCTGATTGTCTACATCTAAATGTTTACATCTGATTGTCTGCATCTGATTATCTACATCTGATTGTCTACTTCTGATTGGCTGCATCTGATTATCTACATCTATTTGTCTACATCTGATTGGCTGAATCTGATTGTCTACTTCTGATTGTCTACATCTGATTATCTACATCTGATTGGCTGCATCTGATTGTCTACATCTGATTGGCTGCATCTGATTGCCTGCATCTGATTGTCTACATCTGATTGTCTACATCTGATTGTCTACATCTGATTGGCTGCATCTGATTGTCTACTTCTGATTGTCTACATCTGATTGTCTACATCTGATTGGCAGCATCTAATTGTCTACATCTGATTGGCTGCATCTGATTGGCTGCATCTGATTGGCTGCATCGGATTGGCTGCATCTGATTTTCTACATCTGATTGTCTACATCTGATTGTCTACATCTGATTGTCTGCATCTGATTGGCTGCATCTGATTGTCTACTTCTGATTGTCTACATCTGATTGTCTACATCTGATTGGCTGCATCTGATTGGCTGCATCTGATTGTCTACATCTGATTGTCTACATCTGATTGTCTACATCTGATTGGCTGCATCTGATTGGCTTCATCTGATTGTCTACATCTGATTGGCAGCATCTAATTGTCTACATCTGATTGGCTGCATCTGATTGGCTGCATCGGATTGGCTGCATCTGATTGGCTGCATCGGATTGGCTGCATCTGATTTTCTACATCTGATTGTCTGCATCTGATTGTCTACATCTGATTGGCTGCATCTGATTGTCTCAATCTGATTGTCTACATCTGATTGTCTACATCTGATTGTCTGCATCTGATTGTCTACATCTGATTGGCTGCATCTGATTGTCTACATCTGATTGTCTACATCTGATTGCCTACATCTGATTGTCTTCATCTAAATGCCTACATCTGATTGGCTGCATCTGATTGTCTACATCTGATTGGCTGCATCTGATTGTCTACATCTGATTGGCTGCATCTGATTGTCTACTTCTGATTGTCTACATCTGATTGGCTGCATCTGATTGGCTGCATCTGATTGTATACATCTGATTGCATCTGATTGTCTACATCTGATTGTCTACTTCTGATTGGCTGCATCTGATTGTCTACATCTATTTGTCTGCATCTGATTGTCTACATCTGATTGGCTGCATCTGATTGTCTACATGTGATTGGCTGCATCTGATTGGCTGCATCTGATTGTCTACATCTATTTGCCTACATCTGATTGGCTGCATCTGATTGTCTACATCTGATTGGCGGCATCTGATTGGCTGCATCTGATTGTCTGCATCTGATTGTCTACATCTGATTGTCTACATCTAAATGTTTACATCTGATTGTCTGCATCTGATTATCTACATCTGATTGTCTACTTCTGATTGGCTGCATCTGATTATCTACATCTATTTGTCTACATCTGATGGGCTGCATCTGATTGTCTACATCTGAATGGCTGCATCTGATTGTCTACTTCTGATTGTCTACATAGGATTATCTACATCTGATTGGATGCATCTGATTGTCTACTTCTGATTGGCTGCATCTGATTGGCTGCATCTGATTATCTACATCTATTTGTCTACATCTGATTGGCTGAATCTGATTGTCTACTTCTGATTGTCTACATCTGATTGTCTACATCTGATTGATTGGCTGCATCTGATTGTCTACATCTGATTGCATCTGATTGTCTACATCTGATTGTCTACATCTGATTGCCTACATCTGATTGTCTACTTCTGATTGGCTGCATCTGATTGTCTACATCTATTTGTCTACATCTGATTGGCTGCATCTGATTGTCTACATCTGATTGGCTGCATCTGATTGGCTGCATCTGATTGTCTACATCTATTTGTCTACATCTGATTGGCTGCATCTGATTGTCTACATCTGATTGGCTGCATCTGATTGTCTGCATCTGATTGTCTACATCTGATTGTCTACATCTGATTGTCTACATCTAAATGTTTACATCTGATTGTCTGCATCTGATTATCTACATCTGATTGTCTACTTCTGATTGGCTGCATCTGATTATCTACATCTATTTGTCTACATCTGATTGGCTGAATCTGATTGTCTACTTCTGATTGTCTACATCTGATTATCTACATCTGATTGGCTGCATCTGATTGTCTACATCTGATTGGCTGCATCTGATTGGCTGCATCTGATTGTCTACATCTGATTGTCTACATCTGATTGGCTGCATCTGATTGTCTACTTCTGATTGTCTACATCTGATTGTCTACATCTGATTGTCTACATCTGATTGGCAGCATCTAATTGTCTACATCTGATTGGCTGCATCTGATTGGCTGCATCGGATTGGCTGCATCTGATTGGCTGCATCGGATTGGCTGCATCTGATTTTCTACATTTGATTGTCTACATCTGATTGTCTGCATCTGATTGGCTGCATCTGATTGCATCTGATTGTCTACATCTGATTGTCTACATCTGATTGTCTACTTCTGATTGGCTGCATCTGATTGTCTACATCTATTTGTCTACATCTGATTGGCTGCATCTGATTGTCTACATCTGATTGGTTGCATCTGATTGTCTACATCTGATTGGCTGCATCTGATTGGCTGCATCTGATTGTCTACATCTATTTGTCTATATCTGATTGGCTGCATCTGATTGTCTACATCTGATTGGCTTCATCTGATTGTCTGCATCTGATTGTCTACATCTGATTGTCTACATCTAAATGTTTACATCTGATTGTCTGCATCTGATTGGCTGCATCTGATTGTCTACATCTGATTGTCTACTTCTGATTGTCTGCATCTGATTGGCTGCATCTGATTGGCTGCATCTGATTGTCTACATCTGATTGGCTGCATCTGATTGTCTACATCTGATTGTCTACATCTGATTGGCTGCATCTGATTGGCTGCATCTGATTGGCTGCATCTGATTGTCTATATCTCATTGGCTTCATCTGATTGTCTACATCTGATTGTCTACTTCTGATTGGCTGCATCTAATTGTCTACATCTGATTGTCTGCATCTGATTGTCTACATCTGATTGTCTACATCTGATTGGCTGCATCGGATTGGCTGCATCGGTCTGGCTGCATCTGATTGGCTGCATCTGATTGTCTACATCTGATTCGCTGCATTTGATTGGCTGCATCTGATTGTCTACATCTGATTGCATCTGATTGTCTACATCTGATTGTCTACATCTGATTGTCTAATTCTGATTGGCTGCATCTGATTGTCTACATCTATTTGTCTGCATCTGATTGTCTACATCTGATTGGCTGCATCTGATTGTCTACATGTGATTGGCTGCATCTGATTGGCTGCATCTGATTATCTACATCTATTTGTCTACATCTGATTGGCTGCATCTGATTGTCTACATCTGATTGGCTGCATCTGATTGTCTACATCTGATTGTCTACATCTGATTGGCTGCATCTGATTGTCTACATCTGATTGTCTACATCTCATTGGCTGCATCTGATTGTCTACATCTGATTGTCTACATCTGATTGTCTGCATCTGATTGGCTGCATCTGATTTGCTGCATCTGATTGTCTACATCTGATTGGCTGCATCTGATTGTCTCAATCTGATTGTCTACATCTGATTGTCTACATCTGATTGTCTGCATCTGATTGTCTACATCTGATTGGCTGCATCTGATTGTCTACATCTGATTGTCTACATCTGATTGTCTACATCTGATTGCCTACATCTGATTGGCTGCATCTGATTGTCTACATCTGATTGGCTGCATCTGATTGTCTCCATCTGATTGGCTGCATCTGATTGTCTACTTCTGATTGTCTACATCTGATTGGCTGCATCTGATTGGCTGCATCTGATTGTCTACATCTGATTGCATCTGATTGTCTACATCTGATTGTCTACATCTGATTGTCTACTTCTGATTGGCTGCATCTGATTGGCTGCATCTGATTGTCTGCATCTGATTGTCTACATCTGATTGCCTACATCTGATTGTCTACATCTGATTGTCTGCATCTGATTGTCTACATCTGATTGGCTGCATCTGATTGTCTCAATCTGATTGTCTACATCTGATTGTCTACATCTGATTGTCTGCATCTGATTGTCTACATCTGATTGGCTGCATCTGATTGTCTACATCTGATTGGCTGCATCTGATTGTCTACATCTGATTGTCTACATCTGATTGGCTGCATCTGATTGTCTACATCTGATTGGCTGCATCTGATTGTCTCCATCTGATTGGCTGCATCCGATTGTCTACTTCTGATTGTCTACATCTGATTGGCTGCATCTGATTGGCTGCATCTGATTGTCTACATCTGATTGCATCTGATTGTCTACATCTGATTGTCTACATCTGATTGTCTACTTCTGATTGGCTGCATCTGATTGTCTACATCTATGTGTCTGCATCTGATTGTCTACATCTGATTGGCTGCATCTGATTGTCTACATGTGATTGGCTGCATCTGATTGGCTGCATCTGATTGTCTACATCTATTTGCCTACATCTGATTGGCTGCATCTGATTGTCTACATCTGATTGGCTGCATCTGATTGTCTGCATCTGATTGTCTGCATCTGATTGTCTACATCTGATTGTCTACATCTGATTGTCTACATCTAAATGTTTACATCTGATTGTCTGCATCTGATTATCTACATCTGATTGTCTACTTCTGATTGGCTGCATCTGATTATCTACATCTATTTGTCTACATCTGATGGGCTGCATCTGATTGTCTACATCTGATTGGCTGCATCTGATTGTCTACTTCTGATTGTCTACATCTGATTATCTATATCTGATTGGCTGCATCTGATTGTCTACATCTGATTGGCTGCATCTGATTGGCTGCATCTGATTGGCTGCATCTGATTGGCTGCATCTGATTGTCTACATCTGATTGTCTACATCTGATTCACTGCATTTGATTGGCTGCATCTGATTGTCTACATCTGATTGTCTGCATCTGATTTTCTGCATCTGATTGTCTACTTCTGATTGGCTGCATCTGATTGGCTGCCTCTGATTGGCTGCATCTGATTGTCTACATCTCATTGGCTGCATCTGATTGTCTACATCTGATTGTCTACATCTGATTGGCTGCATCTGATTGTCTACATCTGATTGTCTACATCTCATTGGCTGCATCTGATTGTCTACATCTGATTGTCTACCTCTGATTGTCTGCATCTGATTGGCTGCATCTGATTGGCTGCATCTGATTGTCTACATCTGATTGGCTGCATCTGATTGTCTACATCTGATTGGCTGCATCTGATTGGCTGCATCTGATTGTCTACATTTCATTGGATGCATCTGATTGTCTACATCTGATTGTCTGCATCTGATTGTCTACATCTCATTGGCTGCATCTGATTGTCTGCATCTGATTGGCTGCATCTGATTGTCTACATCTGATTGTCTACATCTGATTGTCTACTTCTGATTGTCTACTTCTGATTGGCTGCATCTGATTGTCTACATCCGATTGTCTGCATCTGATTGTCTACATCTGATTGTCTGCATCTGATTGTCTGCATCTGATTGTCTGCATCTGATTGTCTACTTCTGATTGGCTGCATCTGATTGTCTACATCTGATTGGCTGCATCTGATTGTCTACATCTGATTGTCTACATCTGATTGGCTGCATCTGATTGTCTACATCTGATTGGCTGCATCTGATTGTCTACATCTGATTGTCTGCATCTGATTGGCTGCATCTGATTGGCTGCATCTGACTGTCTACTTCTGATTGTCTACATCTGATTGTCTACATCTGATTGTCTACTTCTGATTGGCTGCATCTGATTGTCTACATCTATTTGTCTACATCTGATTGGCTGCATCTGATTGTCTACTTCTGATTGGCTGCATCTGATTGTCTACTTCTGATTGGCTGCATCTGATTGTCTACATCTGATTGTCTGCATCTGATTGTCTACATCTGATTGGCTGCATCTGATTGTCTACATCTGATTGTCTGCATCTGATTGTCTGCATCTGATTGTCTACATCTGATTGTCTGCATCTGATTGTCTACATCTGATTGGCTGCATCTGATTGTCTCAATCTGATTGTCTACATCTGAATGTCTACATCTGATTGTCTGCATCTGATTGTCTACATCTGATTGGCTGCATCTGATTGTCTACATCTGATTGTCTACATCTGATTGCCTACATCTGATTGTCTACATCTAAATGCCTACATCTGATTTGCTGCATCTGATTGTCTACATCTGATTGGCTGCATCTGATTGTCTACATCTGATTGGCTGCATCTGATTGTCTACTTCTGATTGTCTACATCTGATTGGCTGCATCTGATTGGCTGCATCTGATTGGCTGCATCTGATTGTCTACATCTGATTGCATCTGATTGTCTACATCTGATTGTCTACATCTGATTGTCTACTTCTGATTGGCTGCATCTGATTGTCTACATCTATTTGTCTGCATCTGATTGTCTACATCTGATTGGCTGCATCTGATTGTCTACATGTGATTGGCTGCATCTGATTGGCTGCATCTGATTGTCTACATCTATTTGCCTACATCTGATTGGCTGCATCTGATTGTCTACATCTGATTGGCGGCATCTGATTGGCTGCATCTGATTGTCTGCATTTGATTGTCTACATCTGATTGTCTACATCTGATTGTCTACATCTAAATGTTTACATCTGATTGTCTGCATCTGATTATCTACATCTGATTGTCTACTTCTGATTGGCTGCATCTGATTATCTACATCTATTTGTCTACATCTGATTATCTACATCTGATTGGCTGCATCTGATTGTCTACATCTGATTGGCTGCATCTGATTGGCTGCATCTGATTGGCTGCATCTGATTGGCTGCATCTGATTGTCTACATCTGATTGTCTACATCTGATTGTCTACATCTCATTCGCTGCATTTGATTGGCTACATCTGATTGTCTACATCTGATTGTCTGCATCTGATTGGCTGCATCTGATTGGCTGCATCTGATTGGCTGCATCTGATTGGCTGCTTCTGATTGTCTACATCTCATTGGCTGCATCTGATTGTCTACATCTGATTGTCTACATCTGATTGGCTGCATCTGATTGTCTACATCTGATTGTCTACATCTCATTGGCTGCATCTGATTGTCTACATCTGATTGTCTACATCTGATTGTCTGCATCTGATTGGCTGCATCTGATTTGCTGCATCTGATTGTCTACATCTGATTGGCTGCATCTGATTGGCTGCATCTGATTGGCTGCATCTGATTGTCTACATCTCATTGGCTGCATCTGATTGTCTACATCTGATTGTATGCATCTGATTGTCTACATCTCATTGGCTGCATCTGATTGTCTGCATCTGATTGTCTGCATCTGATTGTCTACATCTGATTGTCTACATCTGATTGTCTACTTCTGATTGTCTACTTCTGATTGGCTGCATCTGATTGTCTACATCCGATTGTCTGCATCTGATTGTCTACATCTGATTGTCTACATCTGATTGGCTGCATCTGATTGTCTACATCTGATTGTCTACATCTGATTGGCTGCATCTGATTGTCTACATCTGATTGGCTGCATTTGATTGTCTACATCTGATTGTCTACATTTGATTGGCTGCATCTGATTGTCTACATCTGATTGTCTGCATCTGATTGTCTACATCTGATTGGCTGCATCTGATTGTCTACTTCTGATTGTCTACATCTGATTGGCTGCATCTGATTGGCTGCATCTGATTGTCTACATCTGATTGCATCTGATTGTCTACATCTGATTGTCTACATCTGATTGTCTACTTCTGATTGGCTGCATCTGATTGTCTACATCTATTTGTCTACATCTGATTGGCTGCATCTGATTGTCTACATCTGATTGGTTGCATCTGATTGTCTACATCTGATTGGCTGCATCTGATTGGCTGCATCTGATTGTCTACATCTATTTGTCTATATCTGATTGGCTGCATCTGATTGTCTACATCTGATTGGCTTCATCTGATTGTCTGCATCTGATTGTCTACATCTGATTGTCTACATCTAAATGTTTACATCTGATTGTCTGCACCTGATTGGCTGCATCTGATTGTCTACATCTGATTGTCTACTTCTGATTGTCTGCATCTGATTGGCTGCATCTGATTGGCTGCATCTGATTGTCTACATCTGATTGGCTGCATCTGATTGTCTACATCCGATTGTCTACATCTGATTGGCTGCATCTGATTGGCTGCATCTGATTGGCTGCATCTGATTGTCTACATCTCATTGGCTTCATCTGATTGTCTACATCTGATTGTCTACTTCTGATTGGCTGCATCTAATTGTCTACATCTGATTGTCTGCATCTGATTGTCTACATCTGATTGTCTACATCTGATTGGCTGCATCGGATTGGCTGCATCGGTCTGGCTGCATCTGATTGTCTACATCTGATTCGCTGCATTTGATTGGCTGCATCTGATTGTCTACATCTGATTGTCTATATCTGATTGGCTGCATCTGATTGTCTACATCTGATTGGCTGCATCTGATTGTCTACATTTGATTGGCTGCATCTGATTGTCTACATCTGATTGGCTGCATCTGATTGTCTACATCTGATTGGCTGCATCTGATTGTCTACTTCTGATTGTCTACATCTGATTGATTGGCTGCATCTGATTGGCTGCATCTGATTGTCTACATCTGATTGCATCTGATTGTCTACATCTGATTGTCTACATCTGATTGCCTACATCTGAATGTCTACTTCTGATTGGCTGCATCTGATTGTCTACATCTATTTGTCTACATCTGATTGGCTGCATCTGATTGTCTACATCTGATTGGCTGCATCTGATTGTCTACATGTGATTGGCTGCATCTGATTGGCTGCATCTGATTGTCTACATCTATTTGTCTACATCTGATTGGCTGCATCTGATTGTCTACATCTGATTGGCTGCATCTGATTGTCTGCATCTGATTGTCTACATCTGATTGTCTACATCTGATTGTCTACATCTAAATGTTTACATCTGATTGTCTGCATCTGATTATCTACATCTGATTGTCTACTTCTGATTGGCTGCATCTGGTTATCTACATCTATTTGTCTACATCTGATTGGCTGAATCTGATTGTCTACTTCTGATTGTCTACATCTGATTATCTACATCTGATTGGCTGCATCTGATTGTCTACATCTGATTGGCTGCATCTGATTGGCTGCATCTGATTGTCTACATCTGATTGTCTACATCTGATTGTCTACATCTGATTGGCTGCATCTGATTGTCTACTTCTGATTGTCTACATCTGATTGTCTACATCTGATTGGCAGCATCTAATTGTCTACATCTGATTGGCTGCATCTGATTGGCTGCATCGGATTGGCTGCATCTGATTGGCTGCATCGGATTGGCTGCATCTGATTTTCTACATCTGATTGTCTACATCTGATTGTCTACATCTGATTGTCTGCATCTGATTGGCTGCATCTGATTGTCTACTTCTGATTGTCTACATCTGATTGTCTACATCTGATTGGCTGCATCTGATTGGCTGCATCTGATTGTCTACATCTGATTGTCTACATCTGATTGTCTACATCTGATTGGCTGCATCTGATTGTCTACTTCTGATTGTCTACATCTGATTGTCTACATCTGATTGTCTACATCTGATTGGCTGCATCTGATTGGCTTCATCTGATTGTCTACATCTGATTGGCAGCATCTAATTGTCTACATCTGATTGGCTGCATCTGATTGGCTGCATCGGATTGGCTGCATCTGATTGGCTGCATCGGATTGGCTGCATCTGATTTTCTACATCTGATTGTCTGCATCTGATTGTCTACATCTGATTGTCTACATCTGATTGGCTGCATCGGATTGGCTGCATCGGTCTGGCTGCATCTGATTGTCTACATCTGATTCGCTGCATTTGATTGGCTGCATCTGATTGTCTACATCTGATTGTCTATATCTGATTGGCTGCATCTGATTGTCTACATCTGATTGCATCTGATTGTCTACATCTGATTGTCTACATCTGATTGCCTACATCTGATTGTCTACTTCTGATTGGCTGCATCTGATTGTCTACATCTATTTGTCTACATCTGATTGGCTGCATCTGATTGTCTACATCTGATTGGCTGCATCTGATTGTCTACATGTGATTGGCTGCATCTGATTGGCTGCATCTGATTGTCTACATCTATTTGTCTACATCTGATTGGCTGCATCTGATTGTCTACATCTGATTGGCTGCATCTGATTGTCTGCATCTGATTGTCTACATCTGATTGTCTACATCTGATTGTCTACATCTAAATGTTTACATCTGATTGTCTGCATCTGATTATCTACATCTGATTGTCTACTTCTGATTGGCTGCATCTGGTTATCTACATCTATTTGTCTACATCTGATTGGCTGAATCTGATTGTCTACTTCTGATTGTCTACATCTGATTATCTACATCTGATTGGCTGCATCTGATTGTCTACATCTGATTGGCTGCATCTGATTGGCTGCATCTGATTGTCTACATCTGATTGTCTACATCTGATTGTCTACATCTGATTGGCTGCATCTGATTGTCTACATCTGATTGGCTGCATCTGATTGTCTACATCTGATTGGCTGCATCTGATTGTCTCAATCTGATTGTCTACATCTGATTGGCTGCATCTGATTGGCTGCATCGGATTGGCTGCATCTGATTGGCTGCATCGGATTGGCTGCATCTGATTGTCTACATCTGATTGTCTACATCTGATTGTCTACATCTGATTGGCTGCATCTGATTGTCTACTTCTGATTGTCTACATCTGATTGTCTACATCTGATTGTCTACATCTGATTGGCTGCATCTGATTGGCTTCATCTGATTGTCTACATCTGATTGGCAGCATCTAATTGTCTACATCTGATTGGCTACATCTGATTGTCTGCATCTGATTGTCTACATCTGATTGGCTGCATGTGATTGGCTGCATCTGATTGTCTACATCTATTTGTCTATATCTGATTGGCTGCATCTGATTGTCTACATCTGATTGGCTTCATTTGATTGTCTGCATCTGATTGTCTACATCTGATTGTCTACATCTAAATGTTTACATCTGATTGTCTGCATCTGATTGGCTGCATCTGATTGTCTACATCTGATTGTCTACTTCTGATTGTCTGCATCTGATTGGCTGCATCTGATTGGCTGCATCTGATTGTCTACATCTGATTGGCTGCATCTGATTGTCTACATCTGATTGTCTACATCTGATTGGCTGCATCTGATTGGCTGCATCTGATTGGCTGCATCTGATTGTCTACATCTCATTGACTTCATCTGATTGTCTACATCTGATTGTCTACTTCTGATTGGCTGCATCTAATTGTCTACATCTGATTGTCTGCATCTGATTGTCTACATCTGATTGTCTACATCTGATTGGCTGCATCGGATTGGCTGCATCGGTCTGGCTGCATCTGATTGGCTGCATCTGATTGTCTACATCTGATTCGCTGCATTTGATTGGCTGCATCTGATTGTCTACATCTGATTGTCTGTATCTGATTGGCTGCATCTGATTGTCTACATCTGATTGGCTGCATCTGATTGTCTACATTTGATTGGCTGCATCTGATTGTCTACATCTGATTGGCTGCATCTGATTGTCTACATCTGATTGGCTGCATCTGATTGTCTACTTCTGATTGTCTACATCTGATTGATTGGCTGCATCTGATTGGCTGCATCTGATTGTCTACATCTGATTGCATCTGATTGTCTACATCTGATTGTCTACATCTGATTGCCTACATCTGATTGTCTACTTCTGATTGGCTGCATCTGATTGTCTACATCTATTTGTCTACATCTGATTGGCTGCATCTGATTGTCTACATCTGATTGGCTGCATCTGATTGTCTACATGTGATTGGCTGCATCTGATTGACTGCATCTGATTGTCTACATCTATTTGTCTACATCTGATTGGCTGCATCTGATTGTCTACATCTGATTGGCTGCATCTGATTGTCTGCATCTGATTGTCTACATCTGATTGTCTACATCTAAATGTTTACATCTGATTGTCTGCATCTGATTATCTACATCTGATTGTCTACATCTGATTGGCTGCATCTGATTGTCTACTTCTGATTGTCTACATCTGATTGTCTACATCTGATTGTCTACATCTGATTGGCTGCATCTGATTGGCTTCATCTGATTGTCTACATCTGATTGGCAGCATCTAATTGTCTACATCTGATTGGCTGCATCTGATTGGCTGCATCGGATTGGCTGCATCTGATTGGCTGCATCGGATTGGCTGCATCTGATTTTCTACATCTGATTGTCTGCATCTGATTGTCTACATCTGATTGGCTGCATCTGATTGTCTCAATCTGATTGTCTACATCTGATTGGCTGCATCTGATTGGCTGCATCGGATTGGCTGCATCTGATTGGCTGCATCGGATTGGCTGCATCTGATTGTCTACATCTGATTGTCTACATCTGATTGTCTACATCTGATTGGCTGCATCTGATTGTCTACTTCTGATTGTCTACATCTGATTGTCTACATCTGATTGTCTACATCTGATTGGCTGCATCTGATTGGCTTCATCTGATTGTCTACATCTGATTGGCAGCATCTAATTGTCTACATCTGATTGGCTACATCTGATTGTCTGCATCTGATTGTCTACATCTGATTGGCTGCATGTGATTGGCTGCATCTGATTGTCTACATCTATTTGTCTATATCTGATTGGCTGCATCTGATTGTCTACATCTGATTGGCTTCATTTGATTGTCTGCATCTGATTGTCTACATCTGATTGTCTACATCTAAATGTTTACATCTGATTGTCTGCATCTGATTGGCTGCATCTGATTGTCTACATCTGATTGTCTACTTCTGATTGTCTGCATCTGATTGGCTGCATCTGATTGGCTGCATCTGATTGTCTACATCTGATTGGCTGCATCTGATTGTCTACATCTGATTGTCTACATCTGATTGGCTGCATCTGATTGGCTGCATCTGATTGTCTACATCTCATTGACTTCATCTGATTGTCTACATCTGATTGTCTACTTCTGATTGGCTGCATCTAATTGTCTACATCTGATTGTCTGCATCTGATTGTCTACATCTGATTGTCTACATCTGATTGGCTGCATCGGATTGGCTGCATCGGTCTGGCTGCATCTGATTGGCTGCATCTGATTGTCTACATCTGATTCGCTGCATCTGATTGTCTACATCTGATTGTCTGTATCTGATTGGCTGCATCTGATTGTCTACATCTGATTGGCTGCATCTGATTGTCTACATTTGATTGGCTGCATCTGATTGTCTACATCTGATTGGCTGCATCTGATTGTCTACATCTGATTGGCTGCATCTGATTGTCTACTTCTGATTGTCTACATCTGATTGATTGGCTGCATCTGATTGGCTGCATCTGATTGTCTACATCTGATTGCATCTGATTGTCTACATCTGATTGTCTACATCTGATTGCCTACATCTGATTGTCTACTTCTGATTGGCTGCATCTGATTGTCTACATCTATTTGTCTACATCTGATTGGCTGCATCTGATTGTCTACATCTGATTGGCTGCATCTGATTGTCTACATGTGATTGGCTGCATCTGATTGACTGCATCTGATTGTCTACATCTATTTGTCTACATCTGATTGGCTGCATCTGATTGTCTACATCTGATTGGCTGCATCTGATTGTCTGCATCTGATTGTCTACATCTGATTGTCTACATCTAAATGTTTACATCTGATTGTCTGCATCTGATTATCTACATCTGATTGTCTACTTCTGATTGGCTGCATCTGATTATCTACATCTATTTTTCTACATCTGATTGGCTGAATCTGATTGTCTACTTCTGATTGTCTACATCTGATTATCTACATCTGATTGGCTGCATCTGATTGTCTACATCTGATTGGCTGCATCTGATTGCCTGCATCTGATTGTCTACATCTGATTGTCTACATCTGATTGTCTGCATCTGATTGGCTGCATCTGATTGTCTACTTCTGATTGTCTACATCTGATTGTCTACATCTGATTGGCTGCATCTGATTGGCTGCATCTGATTGTCTACATCTGATTGTCTACATCTGATTGTCTACATCTGATTGGCTGCATCTGATTGTCTACTTCTGATTGTCTACATCTGATTGTCTACATCTGATTGTCTACATCTGATTGGCTGCATCTGATTGGCTTCATCTGATTGTCTACATCTGATTGGCAGCATCTAATTGTCTACATCTGATTGGCTGCATCTGATTGGCTGCATCGGATTGGCTGCATCTGATTGGCTGCATCGGATTGGCTGCATCTGATTTTCTACATCTGATTGTCTGCATCTGATTGTCTACATCTGATTGGCTGCATCTGATTGTCTCAATCTGATTGTCTACATCTGATTGGCTGCATCTGATTGGCTGCATCGGATTGGCTGCATCTGATTGGCTGCATCGGATTGGCTGCATCTGATTGTCTACATCTGATTGTCTACATCTGATTGTCTACATCTGATTGGCTGCATCTGATTGTCTACTTCTGATTGTCTACATCTGATTGTCTACATCTGATTGTCTACATCTGATTGGCTGCATCTGATTGGCTTCATCTGATTGTCTACATCTGATTGGCAGCATCTAATTGTCTACATCTGATTGGCTACATCTGATTGTCTGCATCTGATTGTCTACATCTGATTGGCTGCATGTGATTGGCTGCATCTGATTGTCTACATCTATTTGTCTATATCTGATTGGCTACATCTGATTGCCTACATCTGATTGTCTACTTCTGATTGGCTGCATCTGATTGTCTACATCTATTTGTCTACATCTGATTGGCTGCATCTGATTGTCTACATCTGATTGGCTGCATCTGATTGTCTACATGTGATTGGCTGCATCTGATTGACTGCATCTGATTGTCTACATCTATTTGTCTACATCTGATTGGCTGCATCTGATTGTCTACATCTGATTGGCTGCATCTGATTGTCTGCATCTGATTGTCTACATCTGATTGTCTACATCTAAATGTTTACATCTGATTGTCTGCATCTGATTATCTACATCTGATTGTCTACTTCTGATTGTCTACATCTGATTGATTGGCTGCATCTGATTGGCTGCATCTGATTGTCTACATCTGATTGCATCTGATTGTCTACATCTGATTGTCTACATCTGATTGCCTACATCTGATTGTCTACTTCTGATTGGCTGCATCTGATTGTCTACATCTATTTGTCTACATCTGATTGGCTGCATCTGATTGTCTACATCTGATTGGCTGCATCTGATTGTCTACATGTGATTGGCTGCATCTGATTGACTGCATCTGATTGTCTACATCTATTTGTCTACTTCTGATTGGCTGCATCTGATTGTCTACATCTGATTGGCTGAATCTGATTGTCTACTTCTGATTGTCTACATCTGATTATCTACATCTGATTGGCTGCATCTGATTGTCTACATCTGATTGGCTGCATCTGATTGGCTGCATCTGATTGTCTACATCTGATTGTCTACATCTGATTGTCTACATCTGATTGGCTGCATCTGATTGTCTACTTCTGATTGTCTACATCTGATTGTCTACATCTGATTGGCAGCATCTAATTGTCTACATCTGATTGGCTGCATCTGATTGGCTGCATCGGATTGGCTGCATCTGATTGGCTGCATCGGATTGGCTGCATCTGATTTTCTACATCTGATTGTCTACATCTGATTGTCTACATCTGATTGTCTGCATCTGATTGGCTGCATCTGATTGTCTACTTCTGATTGTCTACATCTGATTGTCTACATCTGATTGGCTGCATCTGATTGGCTGCATCTGATTGTCTACATCTGATTGTCTACATCTGATTGTCTACATCTGATTGGCTGCATCTGATTGTCTACTTCTGATTGTCTACATCTGATTGTCTACATCTGATTGTCTACATCTGATTGGCTGCATCTGATTGGCTTCATCTGATTGTCTACATCTGATTGGCAGCATCTAATTGTCTACATCTGATTGGCTGCATCTGATTGGCTGCATCGGATTGGCTGCATCTGATTGGCTGCATCGGATTGGCTGCATCTGATTTTCTACATCTGATTGTCTGCATCTGATTGTCTACATCTGATTGTCTACATCTGATTGGCTGCATCGGATTGGCTGCATCGGTCTGGCTGCATCTGATTGTCTACATCTGATTCGCTGCATTTGATTGGCTGCATCTGATTGTCTACATCTGATTGTCTATATCTGATTGGCTGCATCTGATTGTCTACATCTGATTGCATCTGATTGTCTACATCTGATTGTCTACATCTGATTGCCTACATCTGATTGTCTACTTCTGATTGGCTGCATCTGATTGTCTACATCTATTTGTCTACATCTGATTGGCTGCATCTGATTGTCTACATCTGATTGGCTGCATCTGATTGTCTACATGTGATTGGCTGCATCTGATTGGCTGCATCTGATTGTCTACATCTATTTGTCTACATCTGATTGGCTGCATCTGATTGTCTACATCTGATTGGCTGCATCTGATTGTCTGCATCTGATTGTCTACATCTGATTGTCTACATCTGATTGTCTACATCTAAATGTTTACATCTGATTGTCTGCATCTGATTATCTACATCTGATTGTCTACTTCTGATTGGCTGCATCTGGTTATCTACATCTATTTGTCTACATCTGATTGGCTGAATCTGATTGTCTACTTCTGATTGTCTACATCTGATTATCTACATCTGATTGGCTGCATCTGATTGTCTACATCTGATTGGCTGCATCTGATTGGCTGCATCTGATTGTCTACATCTGATTGTCTACATCTGATTGTCTACATCTGATTGGCTGCATCTGATTGTCTACTTCTGATTGTCTACATCTGATTGTCTACATCTGATTGGCAGCATCTAATTGTCTACATCTGATTGGCTGCATCTGATTGGCTGCATCGGATTGGCTGCATCTGATTGGCTGCATCGGATTGGCTGCATCTGATTTTCTACATCTGATTGTCTACATCTGATTGTCTACATCTGATTGTCTGCATCTGATTGGCTGCATCTGATTGTCTACTTCTGATTGTCTACATCTGATTGTCTACATCTGATTGGCTGCATCTGATTGGCTGCATCTGATTGTCTACATCTGATTGTCTACATCTGATTGTCTACATCTGATTGGCTGCATCTGATTGTCTACTTCTGATTGTCTACATCTGATTGTCTACATCTGATTGTCTACATCTGATTGGCTGCATCTGATTGGCTTCATCTGATTGTCTACATCTGATTGGCAGCATCTAATTGTCTACATCTGATTGGCTGCATCTGATTGGCTGCATCGGATTGGCTGCATCTGATTGGCTGCATCGGATTGGCTGCATCTGATTTTCTACATCTGATTGTCTGCATCTGATTGTCTACATCTGATTGGCTGCATCTGATTGTCTCAATCTGATTGTCTACATCTGATTGGCTGCATCTGATTGGCTGCATCGGATTGGCTGCATCTGATTGGCTGCATCGGATTGGCTGCATCTGATTGTCTACATCTGATTGTCTACATCTGATTGTCTACATCTGATTGGCTGCATCTGATTGTCTACTTCTGATTGTCTACATCTGATTGTCTACATCTGATTGTCTACATCTGATTGGCTGCATCTGATTGGCTTCATCTGATTGTCTACATCTGATTGGCAGCATCTAATTGTCTACATCTGATTGGCTACATCTGATTGTCTGCATCTGATTGTCTACATCTGATTGGCTGCATGTGATTGGCTGCATCTGATTGTCTACATCTATTTGTCTATATCTGATTGGCTGCATCTGATTGTCTACATCTGATTGGCTTCATTTGATTGTCTGCATCTGATTGTCTACATCTGATTGTCTACATCTAAATGTTTACATCTGATTGTCTGCATCTGATTGGCTGCATCTGATTGTCTACATCTGATTGTCTACTTCTGATTGTCTGCATCTGATTGGCTGCATCTGATTGGCTGCATCTGATTGTCTACATCTGATTGGCTGCATCTGATTGTCTACATCTGATTGTCTACATCTGATTGGCTGCATCTGATTGGCTGCATCTGATTGGCTGCATCTGATTGTCTACATCTCATTGACTTCATCTGATTGTCTACATCTGATTGTCTACTTCTGATTGGCTGCATCTAATTGTCTACATCTGATTGTCTGCATCTGATTGTCTACATCTGATTGTCTACATCTGATTGGCTGCATCGGATTGGCTGCATCGGTCTGGCTGCATCTGATTGGCTGCATCTGATTGTCTACATCTGATTCGCTGCATTTGATTGGCTGCATCTGATTGTCTACATCTGATTGTCTGTATCTGATTGGCTGCATCTGATTGTCTACATCTGATTGGCTGCATCTGATTGTCTACATTTGATTGGCTGCATCTGATTGTCTACATCTGATTGGCTGCATCTGATTGTCTACATCTGATTGGCTGCATCTGATTGTCTACTTCTGATTGTCTACATCTGATTGATTGGCTGCATCTGATTGGCTGCATCTGATTGTCTACATCTGATTGCATCTGATTGTCTACATCTGATTGTCTACATCTGATTGCCTACATCTGATTGTCTACTTCTGATTGGCTGCATCTGATTGTCTACATCTATTTGTCTACATCTGATTGGCTGCATCTGATTGTCTACATCTGATTGGCTGCATCTGATTGTCTACATGTGATTGGCTGCATCTGATTGACTGCATCTGATTGTCTACATCTATTTGTCTACATCTGATTGGCTGCATCTGATTGTCTACATCTGATTGGCTCCATCTGATTGTCTGCATCTGATTGTCTACATCTGATTGTCTACATCTAAATGTTTACATCTGATTGTCTGCATCTGATTATCTACATCTGATTGTCTACATCTGATTGGCTGCATCTGATTGTCTACTTCTGATTGTCTACATCTGATTGTCTACATCTGATTGTCTACATCTGATTGGCTGCATCTGATTGGCTTCATCTGATTGTCTACATCTGATTGGCAGCATCTAATTGTCTACATCTGATTGGCTGCATCTGATTGGCTGCATCGGATTGGCTGCATCTGATTGGCTGCATCGGATTGGCTGCATCTGATTTTCTACATCTGATTGTCTGCATCTGATTGTCTACATCTGATTGGCTGCATCTGATTGTCTCAATCTGATTGTCTACATCTGATTGGCTGCATCTGATTGCCTGCATCGGATTGGCTGCATCTGATTGGCTGCATCGGATTGGCTGCATCTGATTGTCTACATCTGATTGTCTACATCTGATTGTCTACATCTGATTGGCTGCATCTGATTGTCTACTTCTGATTGTCTACATCTGATTGTCTACATCTGATTGTCTACATCTGATTGGCTGCATCTGATTGGCTTCATCTGATTGTCTACATCTGATTGGCAGCATCTAATTGACTACATCTGATTGGCTACATCTGATTGTCTGCATCTGATTGTCTACATCTGATTGGCTGCATGTGATTGGCTGCATCTGATTGTCTACATCTATTTGTCTATATCTGATTGGCTGCATCTGATTGTCTACATCTGATTGGCTTCATTTGATTGTCTGCATCTGATTGTCTACATCTGATTGTCTACATCTAAATGTTTACATCTGATTGTCTGCATCTGATTGGCTGCATCTGATTGTCTACATCTGATTGTCTACTTCTGATTGTCTGCATCTGATTGGCTGCATCTGATTGGCTGCATCTGATTGTCTACATCTGATTGGCTGCATCTGATTGTCTACATCTGATTGTCTACATCTGATTGGCTGCATCTGATTGGCTGCATCTGATTGGCTGCATCTGATTGTCTACATCTCATTGACTTCATCTGATTGTCTACATCTGATTGTCTACTTCTGATTGGCTGCATCTAATTGTCTACATCTGATTGTCTGCATCTGATTGTCTACATCTGATTGTCTACATCTGATTGGCTGCATCGGATTGGCTGCATCGGTCTGGCTGCATCTGATTGGCTGCATCTGATTGTCTACATCTGATTCGCTGCATTTGATTGGCTGCATCTGATTGTCTACATCTGATTGTCTGTATCTGATTGGCTGCATCTGATTGTCTACATCTGATTGGCTGCATCTGATTGTCTACATTTGATTGGCTGCATCTGATTGTCTACATCTGATTGGCTGCATCTGATTGTCTACATCTGATTGGCTGCATTTGATTGTCTACTTCTGATTGTCTACATCTGATTGATTGGCTGCATCTGATTGGCTGCATCTGATTGTCTACATCTGATTGCATCTGATTGTCTACATCTGATTGTCTACATCTGATTGCCTACATCTGATTGTCTACTTCTGATTGGCTGCATCTGATTGTCTACATCTATTTGTCTACATCTGATTGGCTGCATCTGATTGTCTACATCTGATTGGCTGCATCTGATTGTCTACATGTGATTGGCTGCATCTGATTGACTGCATCTGATTGTCTACATCTATTTGTCTACATCTGATTGGCTGCATCTGATTGTCTACATCTGATTGGCTGCATCTGATTGTCTGCATCTGATTGTCTACATCTGATTGTCTACATCTAAATGTTTACATCTGATTGTCTGCATCTGATTATCTACATCTGATTGTCTACATCTGATTGGCTGCATCTGATTGTCTACTTCTGATTGTCTACATCTGATTGTCTACATCTGATTGTCTACATCTGATTGGCTGCATCTGATTGGCTTCATCTGATTGTCTACATCTGATTGGCAGCATCTAATTGTCTACATCTGATTGGCTGCATCTGATTGGCTGCATCGGATTGGCTGCATCTGATTGGCTGCATCGGATTGGCTGCATCTGATTTTCTACATCTGATTGTCTGCATCTGATTGTCTACATCTGATTGGCTGCATCTGATTGTCTCAATCTGATTGTCTACATCTGATTGGCTGCATCTGATTGGCTGCATCGGATTGGCTGCATCTGATTGGCTGCATCGGATTGGCTGCATCTGATTGTCTACATCTGATTGTCTACATCTGATTGTCTACATCTGATTGGCTGCATCTGATTGTCTACTTCTGATTGTCTACATCTGATTGTCTACATCTGATTGTCTACATCTGATTGGCTGCATCTGATTGGCTTCATCTGATTGTCTACATCTGATTGGCAGCATCTAATTGTCTACATCTGATTGGCTACATCTGATTGTCTGCATCTGATTGTCTACATCTGATTGGCTGCATGTGATTGGCTGCATCTGATTGTCTACATCTATTTGTCTATATCTGATTGGCTGCATCTGATTGTCTACATCTGATTGGCTTCATTTGATTGTCTGCATCTGATTGTCTACATCTGATTGTCTACATCTAAATGTTTACATCTGATTGTCTGCATCTGATTGGCTGCATCTGATTGTCTACATCTGATTGTCTACTTCTGATTGTCTGCATCTGATTGGCTGCATCTGATTGGCTGCATCTGATTGTCCACATCTGATTGGCTGCATCTGATTGTCTACATCTGATTGTCTACATCTGATTGGCTGCATCTGATTGGCTGCATCTGATTGGCTGCATCTGATTGTCTACATCTCATTGACTTCATCTGATTGTCTACATCTGATTGTCTACTTCTGATTGGCTGCATCTAATTGTCTACATCTGATTGTCTGCATCTGATTGTCTACATCTGATTGTCTACATCTGATTGGCTGCATCGGATTGGCTGCATCGGTCTGGCTGCATCTGATTGGCTGCATCTGATTGTCTACATCTGATTCGCTGCATTTGATTGGCTGCATCTGATTGTCTACATCTGATTGTCTGTATCTGATTGGCTGCATCTGATTGTCTACATCTGATTGGCTGCATCTGATTGTCTACATTTGATTGGCTGCATCTGATTGTCTACATCTGATTGGCTGCATCTGATTGTCTACATCTGATTGGCTGCATCTGATTGTCTACTTCTGATTGTCTACATCTGATTGATTGGCTGCATCTGATTGGCTGCATCTGATTGTCTACATCTGATTGCATCTGATTGTCTACATCTGATTGTCTACATCTGATTGCCTACATCTGATTGTCTACTTCTGATTGGCTGCATCTGATTGTCTACATCTATTTGTCTACATCTGATTGGCTGCATCTGATTGTCTACATCTGATTGGCTGCATCTGATTGTCTACATGTGATTGGCTGCATCTGATTGACTGCATCTGATTGTCTACATCTATTTGTCTACATCTGATTGGCTGCATCTGATTGTCTACATCTGATTGGCTGCATCTGATTGTCTGCATCTGATTGTCTACATCTGATTGTCTACATCTAAATGTTTACATCTGATTGTCTGCATCTGATTATCTACATCTGATTGTCTACTTCTGATTGGCTGCATCTGATTATCTACATCTATTTTTCTACATCTGATTGGCTGAATCTGATTGTCTACTTCTGATTGTCTACATCTGATTATCTACATCTGATTGGCTGCATCTGATTGTCTACATCTGATTGGCTGCATCTGATTGCCTGCATCTGATTGTCTACATCTGATTGTCTACATCTGATTGTCTACATCTGATTGGCTGCATCTGATTGTCTACTTCTGATTGTCTACATCTGATTGTCTACATCTGATTGGCAGCATCTAATTGTCTACATCTGATTGGCTGCATCTGATTGGCTGCATCTGATTGGCTGCATCGGATTGGCTGCATCTGATTTTCTACATCTGATTGTCTACATCTGATTGTCTACATCTGATTGTCTGCATCTGATTGGCTGCATCTGATTGTCTACTTCTGATTGTCTACATCTGATTGTCTACATCTGATTGGCTGCATCTGATTGGCTGCATCTGATTGTCTACATCTGATTGTCTACATCTGATTGTCTACATCTGATTGGCTGCATCTGATTGGCTTCATCTGATTGTCTACATCTGATTGGCAGCATCTAATTGTCTACATCTGATTGGCTGCATCTGATTGGCTGCATCGGATTGGCTGCATCTGATTGGCTGCATCGGATTGGCTGCATCTGATTTTCTACATCTGATTGTCTGCATCTGATTGTCTACATCTGATTGGCTGCATCTGATTGTCTCAATCTGATTGTCTACATCTGATTGTCTACATCTGATTGTCTGCATCTGATTGTCTACATCTGATTGGCTGCATCTGATTGTCTACATCTGATTGTCTACATCTGATTGCCTACATCTGATTGTCTACATCTAAATGCCTACATCTGATTGGCTGCATCTGATTGTCTACATCTGATTGGCTGCATCTGATTGTCTACATCTGATTGGCTGCATCTGATTGTCTACTTCTGATTGTCTACATCTGATTGGCTGCATCTGATTGGCTGCATCTGATTGTATACATCTGTTTGCATCTGATTGTCTACATCTGATTGTCTACTTCTGATTGGCTGCATCTGATTGTCTACATCTATTTGTCTGCATCTGATTGTCTACATCTGATTGGCTGCATCTGATTGTCTACATGTGATTGGCTGCATCTGATTGGCTGCATCTGATTGTCTACATCTATTTGCCTACATCTGATTGGCTGCATCTGATTGTCTACATCTGATTGGCGGCATCTGATTGGCTGCATCTGATTGTCTGCATCTGATTGTCTACATCTGATTGTCTACATCTAAATGTTTACATCTGATTGTCTGCATCTGATTATCTACATCTGATTGTCTACTTCTGATTGGCTGCATCTGATTATCTACATCTATTTGTCTACATCTGATTGGCTGCATCTGATTGTCTACATCTGATTGGCTGCATCTGATTGGCTGCATCTGATTATCTACATCTATTTGTCTACATCTGATTGGCTGAATCTGATTGTCTACTTCTGATTGTCTACATCTGATTGTCTACATCTGATTGATTGGCTGCATCTGATTGTCTACATCTGATTGCACCTGATTGTCTACATCTGATTGTCTACATCTGATTGCCTACATCTGATTGTCTACTTCTGATTGGCTGCATCTGATTGTCTACATCTATTTGTCTACATCTGATTGGCTGCATCTGATTGTCTACATCTGATTGGCTGCATCTGATTGGCTGCATCTGATTGTCTACATCTATTTGTCTACATCTGATTGGCTGCATCTGATTGTCTACATCTGATTGGCTGCATCTGATTGTCTGCATCTGATTGTCTACATCTGATTGTCTACATCTGATTGTCTACATCTAAATGTTTACATCTGATTGTCTGCATCTGATTATCTACATCTGATTGTCTACTTCTGATTGGCTGCATCTGATTATCTACATCTATTTGTCTACATCTGATTGGCTGAATCTGATTGTCTACTTCTGATTGTCTACATCTGATTATCTACATCTGATTGGCTGCATCTGATTGTCTACATCTGATTGGCTGCATCTGATTGGCTGCATCTGATTGTCTACATCTGATTGTCTACATCTGATTGGCTGCATCTGATTGTCTACTTCTGATTGTCTACATCTGATTGTCTACATCTGATTGTCTACATCTGATTGGCAGCATCTAATTGTCTACATCTGATTGGCTGCATCTGATTGGCTGCATCGGATTGGCTGCATCTGATTTTCTACATTTGATTGTCTACATCTGATTGTCTGCATCTGATTGGCTGCATCTGATTGCATCTGATTGTCTACATCTGATTGTCTACATCTGATTGTCTACTTCTGATTGGCTGCATCTGATTGTCTACATCTATTTGTCTACATCTGATTGGCTGCATCTGATTGTCTACATCTGATTGGTTGCATCTGATTGTCTACATCTGATTGGCTGCATCTGATTGGCTGCATCTGATTGTCTACATCTATTTGTCTATATCTGATTGGCTGCATCTGATTGTCTACATCTGATTGGCTTCATCTGATTGTCTGCATCTGATTGTCTACATCTGATTGTCTACATCTAAATGTTTACATCTGATTGTCTGCATCTGATTGGCTGCATCTGATTGTCTACATCTGATTGTCTACTTCTGATTGTCTGCATCTGATTGGCTGCATCTGATTGGCTGCATCTGATTGTCTACATCTGATTGGCTGCATCTGATTGTCTACATCTGATTGTCTACATCTGATTGGCTGCATCTGATTGGCTGCATCTGATTGGCTGCATCTGATTGTCTATATCTCATTGGCTTCATCTGATTGTCTACATCTGATTGTCTACATCTGATTGGCTGCATTTGATTGTCTACTTCTGATTGTCTACATCTGATTGATTGGCTGCATCTGATTGGCTGCATCTGATTGTCTACATCTGATTGCATCTGATTGTCTACATCTGATTGTCTACATCTGATTGCCTACATCTGATTGTCTACTTCTGATTGGCTGCATCTGATTGTCTACATCTATTTGTCTACATCTGATTGGCTGCATCTGATTGTCTACATCTGATTGGCTGCATCTGATTGTCTACATGTGATTGGCTGCATCTGATTGACTGCATCTGATTGTCTACATCTATTTGTCTACATCTGATTGGCTGCATCTGATTGTCTACATCTGATTGGCTGCATCTGATTGTCTGCATCTGATTGTCTACATCTGATTGTCTACATCTAAATGTTTACATCTGATTGTCTGCATCTGATTATCTACATCTGATTGTCTACATCTGATTGGCTGCATCTGATTGTCTACTTCTGATTGTCTACATCTGATTGTCTACATCTGATTGTCTACATCTGATTGGCTGCATCTGATTGGCTTCATCTGATTGTCTACATCTGATTGGCAGCATCTAATTGTCTACATCTGATTGGCTGCATCTGATTGGCTGCATCGGATTGGCTGCATCTGATTGGCTGCATCGGATTGGCTGCATCTGATTTTCTACATCTGATTGTCTGCATCTGATTGTCTACATCTGATTGGCTGCATCTGATTGTCTCAATCTGATTGTCTACATCTGATTGGCTGCATCTGATTGGCTGCATCGGATTGGCTGCATCTGATTGGCTGCATCGGATTGGCTGCATCTGATTGTCTACATCTGATTGTCTACATCTGATTGTCTACATCTGATTGGCTGCATCTGATTGTCTACTTCTGATTGTCTACATCTGATTGTCTACATCTGATTGTCTACATCTGATTGGCTGCATCTGATTGGCTTCATCTGATTGTCTACATCTGATTGGCAGCATCTAATTGTCTACATCTGATTGGCTACATCTGATTGTCTGCATCTGATTGTCTACATCTGATTGGCTGCATGTGATTGGCTGCATCTGATTGTCTACATCTATTTGTCTATATCTGATTGGCTGCATCTGATTGTCTACATCTGATTGGCTTCATTTGATTGTCTGCATCTGATTGTCTACATCTGATTGTCTACATCTAAATGTTTACATCTGATTGTCTGCATCTGATTGGCTGCATCTGATTGTCTACATCTGATTGTCTACTTCTGATTGTCTGCATCTGATTGGCTGCATCTGATTGGCTGCATCTGATTGTCCACATCTGATTGGCTGCATCTGATTGTCTACATCTGATTGTCTACATCTGATTGGCTGCATCTGATTGGCTGCATCTGATTGGCTGCATCTGATTGTCTACATCTCATTGACTTCATCTGATTGTCTACATCTGATTGTCTACTTCTGATTGGCTGCATCTAATTGTCTACATCTGATTGTCTGCATCTGATTGTCTACATCTGATTGTCTACATCTGATTGGCTGCATCGGATTGGCTGCATCGGTCTGGCTGCATCTGATTGGCTGCATCTGATTGTCTACATCTGATTCGCTGCATTTGATTGGCTGCATCTGATTGTCTACATCTGATTGTCTGTATCTGATTGGCTGCATCTGATTGTCTACATCTGATTGGCTGCATCTGATTGTCTACATTTGATTGGCTGCATCTGATTGTCTACATCTGATTGGCTGCATCTGATTGTCTACATCTGATTGGCTGCATCTGATTGTCTACTTCTGATTGTCTACATCTGATTGATTGGCTGCATCTGATTGGCTGCATCTGATTGTCTACATCTGATTGCATCTGATTGTCTACATCTGATTGTCTACATCTGATTGCCTACATCTGATTGTCTACTTCTGATTGGCTGCATCTGATTGTCTACATCTATTTGTCTACATCTGATTGGCTGCATCTGATTGTCTACATCTGATTGGCTGCATCTGATTGTCTACATGTGATTGGCTGCATCTGATTGACTGCATCTGATTGTCTACATCTATTTGTCTACATCTGATTGGCTGCATCTGATTGTCTACATCTGATTGGCTGCATCTGATTGTCTGCATCTGATTGTCTACATCTGATTGTCTACATCTAAATGTTTACATCTGATTGTCTGCATCTGATTATCTACATCTGATTGTCTACTTCTGATTGGCTGCATCTGATTATCTACATCTATTTTTCTACATCTGATTGGCTGAATCTGATTGTCTACTTCTGATTGTCTACATCTGATTATCTACATCTGATTGGCTGCATCTGATTGTCTACATCTGATTGGCTGCATCTGATTGCCTGCATCTGATTGTCTACATCTGATTGTCTACATCTGATTGTCTACATCTGATTGGCTGCATCTGATTGTCTACTTCTGATTGTCTACATCTGATTGTCTACATCTGATTGGCAGCATCTAATTGTCTACATCTGATTGGCTGCATCTGATTGGCTGCATCTGATTGGCTGCATCGGATTGGCTGCATCTGATTTTCTACATCTGATTGTCTACATCTGATTGTCTACATCTGATTGTCTGCATCTGATTGGCTGCATCTGATTGTCTACTTCTGATTGTCTACATCTGATTGTCTACATCTGATTGGCTGCATCTGATTGGCTGCATCTGATTGTCTACATCTGATTGTCTACATCTGATTGTCTACATCTGATTGGCTGCATCTGATTGGCTTCATCTGATTGTCTACATCTGATTGGCAGCATCTAATTGTCTACATCTGATTGGCTGCATCTGATTGGCTGCATCGGATTGGCTGCATCTGATTGGCTGCATCGGATTGGCTGCATCTGATTTTCTACATCTGATTGTCTGCATCTGATTGTCTACATCTGATTGGCTGCATCTGATTGTCTCAATCTGATTGTCTACATCTGATTGTCTACATCTGATTGTCTGCATCTGATTGTCTACATCTGATTGGCTGCATCTGATTGTCTACATCTGATTGTCTACATCTGATTGCCTACATCTGATTGTCTACATCTAAATGCCTACATCTGATTGGCTGCATCTGATTGTCTACATCTGATTGGCTGCATCTGATTGTCTACATCTGATTGGCTGCATCTGATTGTCTACTTCTGATTGTCTACATCTGATTGGCTGCATCTGATTGGCTGCATCTGATTGTATACATCTGTTTGCATCTGATTGTCTACATCTGATTGTCTACTTCTGATTGGCTGCATCTGATTGTCTACATCTATTTGTCTGCATCTGATTGTCTACATCTGATTGGCTGCATCTGATTGTCTACATGTGATTGGCTGCATCTGATTGGCTGCATCTGATTGTCTACATCTATTTGCCTACATCTGATTGGCTGCATCTGATTGTCTACATCTGATTGGCGGCATCTGATTGGCTGCATCTGATTGTCTGCATCTGATTGTCTACATCTGATTGTCTACATCTAAATGTTTACATCTGATTGTCTGCATCTGATTATCTACATCTGATTGTCTACTTCTGATTGGCTGCATCTGATTATCTACATCTATTTGTCTACATCTGATTGGCTGCATCTGATTGTCTACATCTGATTGGCTGCATCTGATTGGCTGCATCTGATTATCTACATCTATTTGTCTACATCTGATTGGCTGAATCTGATTGTCTACTTCTGATTGTCTACATCTGATTGTCTACATCTGATTGATTGGCTGCATCTGATTGTCTACATCTGATTGCACCTGATTGTCTACATCTGATTGTCTACATCTGATTGCCTACATCTGATTGTCTACTTCTGATTGGCTGCATCTGATTGTCTACATCTATTTGTCTACATCTGATTGGCTGCATCTGATTGTCTACATCTGATTGGCTGCATCTGATTGGCTGCATCTGATTGTCTACATCTATTTGTCTACATCTGATTGGCTGCATCTGATTGTCTACATCTGATTGGCTGCATCTGATTGTCTGCATCTGATTGTCTACATCTGATTGTCTACATCTGATTGTCTACATCTAAATGTTTACATCTGATTGTCTGCATCTGATTATCTACATCTGATTGTCTACTTCTGATTGGCTGCATCTGATTATCTACATCTATTTGTCTACATCTGATTGGCTGAATCTGATTGTCTACTTCTGATTGTCTACATCTGATTATCTACATCTGATTGGCTGCATCTGATTGTCTACATCTGATTGGCTGCATCTGATTGGCTGCATCTGATTGTCTACATCTGATTGTCTACATCTGATTGGCTGCATCTGATTGTCTACTTCTGATTGTCTACATCTGATTGTCTACATCTGATTGTCTACATCTGATTGGCAGCATCTAATTGTCTACATCTGATTGGCTGCATCTGATTGGCTGCATCGGATTGGCTGCATCTGATTTTCTACATTTGATTGTCTACATCTGATTGTCTGCATCTGATTGGCTGCATCTGATTGCATCTGATTGTCTACATCTGATTGTCTACATCTGATTGTCTACTTCTGATTGGCTGCATCTGATTGTCTACATCTATTTGTCTACATCTGATTGGCTGCATCTGATTGTCTACATCTGATTGGTTGCATCTGATTGTCTACATCTGATTGGCTGCATCTGATTGGCTGCATCTGATTGTCTACATCTATTTGTCTATATCTGATTGGCTGCATCTGATTGTCTACATCTGATTGGCTTCATCTGATTGTCTGCATCTGATTGTCTACATCTGATTGTCTACATCTAAATGTTTACATCTGATTGTCTGCATCTGATTGGCTGCATCTGATTGTCTACATCTGATTGTCTACTTCTGATTGTCTGCATCTGATTGGCTGCATCTGATTGGCTGCATCTGATTGTCTACATCTGATTGGCTGCATCTGATTGTCTACATCTGATTGTCTACATCTGATTGGCTGCATCTGATTGGCTGCATCTGATTGGCTGCATCTGATTGTCTATATCTCATTGGCTTCATCTGATTGTCTACATCTGATTGTCTACTTCTGATTGGCTGCATCTAATTGTCTACATCTGATTGTCTGCATCTGATTGTCTACATCTGATTGTCTACATCTGATTGGCTGCATCGGATTGGCTGCATCGGTCTGGCTGCATCTGATTGGCTGCATCTGATTGTCTACATCTGATTCGCTGCATTTGATTGGCTGCATCTGATTGTCTACATGTGATTGTCTATATCTGATTGGCTGCATCTGATTGTCTACATCTGATTGGCTGCATCTGATTGTCTACATTTGATTGGCTGCATCTGATTGTCTACATCTGATTGGCTGCATCTGATTGTCTACATCTGATTGGCTGCATCTGATTGTCTACTTCTGATTGTCTACATCTGATTGATTGGCTGCATCTGATTGGCTGCATCTGATTGTCTACATCTGATTGCATCTGATTGTCTACATCTGATTGTCTACATCTGATTGCCTACATCTGATTGTCTACTTCTGATTGGCTGCATCTGACTGTCTACATCTATTTGTCTACATCTGATTGGCTGCATCTGATTGTCTACATCTGATTGGCTGCATCTGATTGTCTACATGTGATTGGCTGCATCTGATTGGCTGCATCTGATTGTCTACATCTATTTGTCTACATCTGATTGGCTGCATCTGATTGTCTACATCTGATTGGCTGCATCTGATTGTCTGCATCTGATTGTCTACATCTGATTGTCTACATCTGATTGTCTACATCTAAATGTTTACATCTGATTGTCTGCATCTGATTATCTACATCTGATTGTCTACTTCTGATTGGCTGGATCTGATTATCTACATCTATTTGTCTACATCTGATTGGCTGAATCTGATTGTCTACTTCTGATTGTCTACATCTGATTATCTACATCTGATTGGCTGCATCTGATTGTCTACATCTGATTGGCTGCATCTGATTGGCTGCATCTGATTGTCTACATCTGATTGTCTACATCTGATTGTCTACATCTGATTGGCTGCATCTGATTGTCTACTTCTGATTGTCTACATCTGATTGTCTACATCTGATTGGCAGCATCTAATTGTCTACATCTGATTGGCTGCATCTGATTGGCTGCATCGGATTGGCTGCATCTGATTGGCTGCATCGGATTGGCTGCATCTGATTTTCTACATCTGATTGTCTACATCTGATTGTCTGCATCTGATTGGCTGCATCTGATTGTCTACTTCTGATTGTCTACATCTGATTGTCTACATCTGATTGGCTGCATCTGATTGGCTGCATCTGATTGTCTACATCTGATTGTCTACACCTGATTGTCTACATCTGATTGGCTGCATCTGATTGTCTACTTCTGATTGTCTACATCTGATTGTCTACATCTGATTGTCTACATCTGATTGGCTGCATCTGATTGGCTTCATCTGATTGTCTACATCTGATTGGCAGCATCTAATTGTCTACATCTGATTGGCTGCATCGGATTGGCTGCATCGGATTGGCTGCATCTGATTGGCTGCATCGGATTGGCTGCATCTGATTTTCTACATCTGATTGTCTGCATCTGATTGTCTACATCTGATTGGCTGCATCTGATTGTCTCAATCTGATTGTCTACATCTGATTGTCTACATCTGATTGTCTGCATCTGATTGTCTACATCTGATTGGCTGCATCTGATTGTCTACATGTGATTGTCTACATCTGATTGCCTACATCTGATTGTCTACATCTAAATGCCTACATCTGATTGGCTGCATCTGATTGTCTACATCTGATTGGCTGCATCTGATTGTCTACATCTGATTGGCTGCATCTGATTGTCTACTTCTGATTGTCTACATCTGATTGGCTGCATCTGATTGGCTGCATCTGATTGTATACATCTGATTGCATCTGATTGTCTACATCTGATTGTCTACTTCTGATTGGCTGCATCTGATTGTCTACATCTATTTGTCTGCATCTGATTGTCTACATCTGATTGGCTGCATCTGATTGTCTACATGTGATTGGCTGCATCTGATTGGCTGCATCTGATTGTCTACATCTATTTGCCTACATCTGATTGGCTGCATCTGATTGTCTACATCTGATTGGCGGCATCTGATTGGCTGCATCTGATTGTCTGCATCTGATTGTCTACATCTGATTGTCTACATCTAAATGTTTACATCTGATTGTCTGCATCTGATTATCTCCATCTGATTGTCTACTTCTGATTGGCTGCATCTGATTATCTACATCTATTTGTCTACATCTGATGGGCTGCATCTGATTGTCTACATCTGAATGGCTGCATCTGATTGTCTACTTCTGATTGTCTACATCTGATTATCTACATCTGATTGGCTGCATCTGATTGGCTGCATCTGATTATCTACATCTATTTGTCTACATCTGATTGGCTGAATCTGATTGTCTACTTCTGATTGTCTACATCTAATTGTCTACATCTGATTGATTGGCTGCATCTGATTGTCTACATCTGATTGCATCTGATTGTCTACATCTGATTGTCTACATCTGATTGCCTACATCTGATTGTCTACTTCTGATTGGCTGCATCTGATTGTCTACATCTATTTGTCTACATCTGATTGGCTGCATCTGATTGTCTACATCTGATTGGCTGCATCTGATTGTCTACATGTGATTGGCTGCATCTGATTGGCTGCATCTTATTGTCTACATCTATTTGTCTACATCTGATTGGCTGCATCTGATTGTCTACATCTGATTGGCTGCATCTGATTGTCTGCATCTGATTGTCTACATCTGATTGTCTACATCTGATTGTCTACATCTAAATGTTTACATCTGATTGTCTGCATCTGATTATCTACATCTGATTGTCTACATCTGATTGTCTACATCTAAATGTTTACATCTGATTGTCTACTTCTGATTGTCTACATCTGATTATCTACATCTGATTGGCTGCATCTGATTGTCTACATCTGATTGGCTGCATCTGATTGGCTGCATCTGATTGTCTACATCTGATTGTCTACATCTGATTGTCTACATCTGATTGGCTGCATCTGATTGTCTACTTCTGATTGTCTACATCTGATTGTCTACATCTGATTGTCTACATCTGATTGGCAGCATCTAATTGTCTACATCTGATTGGCTGCATCTGATTGGCTGCATCGGATTGGCTGCATCTGATTGGCTGCATCGGATTGGCTGCATCTGATTTTCTACATCTGATTGTCTACATCTGATTGTCTGCATCTGATTGGCTGCATCTGATTGTCTACTTCTGATTGTCTACATCTGATTGTCTACATCTGATTGGCTGCATCTGATTGGCTGCATCTTATTGTCTACATCTGATTGTCTACATCTGATTGGCTGCATCTGATTGTCTACTTCTGATTGTCTACATCTGATTGTCTACATCTGATTGTCTACATCTGATTGGCTGCATCTGATTGGCTTCATCTGATTGTCTAAATCTGATTGGCAGCATCTAATTGTCTACATCTGATTGGCTGCATCTGATTGGCTGCATCGGATTGGCTGCATCTGATTGTCTACATCTGATTGTCTACATCTGATTGTCTGCATCTGATTGGCTGCATCTGATTGTCTACTTCTGATTGTCTACATCTGATTGTCTGCATCTGATTGGCTGCATCTGATTGTCTACATCTCATTGGCTGCATCTGATTGTCTACATCGGATTGTCAACATCTGATTGGCTGCATCTGATTGTCTACATCTGATTGTCTACATCTCATTGGCTGCATCTGATTGTCTACATCTGATTGTCTACTTCTGATTGTCTACATCTGATTGTCTGCATCTGATTGGCTGCATCTGATTGGCTGCACCTGATTGTCTACATCTGATTGGCTGCATCTGATTGTCTACATCTGATTGTCTACATCTGATTGGCTGCATCTGATTGGCTGCATCTGATTGGCTGCATCTGATTGTCTACATCTCATTGGCTGCATCTGATTGTCTACATCTGATTGTCTACTTCTGATTGTCTACATCTGATTGTCTACATCTGATTGGCTGCATCTGATTGGCTGCATCTGATTGGCTGCATCTGATTGTCTACATCTGATTGTCTACATCTGATTGTCTACTTCTGATTGGCTGCATCTGATTGTCTACTTCTGATTGGCTGCATCTGATTGTCTACATCTGATTGTCTGCATCTCATTGGCTGCATCTGATTGTCTACATCTGATTGGCTGCATCTGATTGTCTACATCTGATTGTCTACTACTGATTGTATACATCTGATTGGCTGCATCTGATTGGCTGCTTCTGATTGTCTACATCTGATTGCATCTGATTGTCTACATCTGATTGTCTACATCTGATTGTCTACTTCTGATTGGCTGCATCTGATTGTCTACATCTATTTGTCTGCATCTGATTGTCTACATCTGATTGGCTGCATCTGATTGTCTACATGTGATTGGCTGCATCTGATTGGCTGCATCTGATTGTCTACATCTATTTGTCTACATCTGATTGGCTGCATCTGATTGTCTACATCTGATTGGCTGCATCTGATTGGCTGCATCTGATTGGCTGCATCTGATTGTCTACATCTCATTGGCTGCATCTGATTGTCTGCATCTGATTGTCTACATCTGATTGTCTGCATCTGATTGGCTGCATCTGATTGTCTGCATCTGATTGTCTGCATCTGATTGTCTACTTCTGATCGTCTGCATCTGATTGGCTGCATCTGATTGTCTACATCTGATTGTCTACATATGATAGGCTGCAACTGATTGTCTACATCTGATTGTCTACATCTGATTGGCTGCATCTGATTGTCTACATCTGATTGGATGCATCTGATTGTCTACATCTGATTGTCTACATTTGATTGGCTGCATCTGATTGTCTACATCTGATTTGCTGCATCTGATTGTCTGCATCTGATTGTCTACATCTGATTTTCTACATCTGATTGTCTACATCTAAATGTTTACATCTGATTGTCTGCATCTGATTATCTACATCTGATTGTCTACTTCTGATTGGCTGCATCTGATTATCTACATCTATTTGTCTACATCTGATTGGCTGAATCTGATTGTCTACTTCTGATTGTCTACATCTGATTATCTACATCTGATTGGCTGCATCTGATTGTCTACATCTGATTGGCTGCATCTGATTGGCTGCATCTGATTGTCTACATCTGATTGTCTACATCTGAATGTCTACATCTGATTGGCTGCATCTGATTGTCTACTTCTGATTGTCTACATCTGATTGTCTACATCTGATTGGCAGCATCTAATTGTCTACATCTGATTGGCTGCATCGGATTGGCTGCATCTGATTGGCAGCATCGGATTGGCTGCATCTGATTTTCTACATCTGATTGTCTACATCTGATTGTCTACATCTGATTGTCTGCATCTGATTGGCTGCATCTGATTGTCTACTTCTGATTGTCTACATCTGATTGTCTACATCTGATTGGCTGCATCTGATTGGCTGCATCTGATTGTCTACATCTGATTGTCTACATCTGATTGTCTACATCTGATTGGCTGCATCTGATTGTCTACTTCTGATTGTCTACATCTGATTGTCTACATCTGATTGTCTACATCTGATTGGCTGCATCTGATTGGCTTCATCTGATTGTCTACATCTGATTGGCAGCATCTAATTGTCTACATCTGATTGGCTGCATCTGATTGGCTGCATCGGATTGGCTGCATCTGATTGGCTGCATCGGATTGGCTGCATCTGATTTTCTACATCTGATTGTCTGCATCTGATTGTCTACATCTGATTGGCTGCATCTGATTGTCTCAATATGATTGTCTACATCTGATTGTCTACATCTGATTGTCTGCATCTGATTGTCTACATCTGATTGGCTGCATCTGATTGTCTACATCTGATTGTCTACATCTGATTGCCTACATCTGATTGTCTACATCTAAATGCCTACATCTGATTGGCTGCATCTGATTGTCTACATCTGACTGGCTGCATCTGATTGTCTACATCTGATTGGCTGCATCTGATTGTCTACTTCTGATTGTCTACATCTGATTGGCTGCATCTGATTGGCTGCATCTGATTGTATACATCTGATTGCATCTGATTGTCTACATCTGATTGTCTACTTCTGATTGGCTGCATCTGATTGTCTACATCTATTTGTCTGCATCTGATTGTCTACATCTGATTGGCTGCATCTGATTGTCTACATGTGATTGGCGGCATCTGATTGGCTGCATCTGATTGTCTGCATCTGATTGTCTACATCTGATTGTCTACATCTAAATGTTTACATCTGATTGTCTGCATCTGATTATCTACATCTGATTGTCTACTTCTGATTGGCTGCATCTGATTATCTACATCTATTTGTCTACATCTGATGGGCTGCATCTGATTGTCTACATCTGAATGGCTGCATCTGATTGTCTACTTCTGATTGTCTACATCTGATTATCTACATCTGATTGGCTGCATCTGATTGGCTGCATCTGATTATCTACATCTATTTGTCTACATCTGATTGGCTGAATCTGATTGTCTACTTCTGATTGTCTACATCTGATTGTCTACATCTGATTGATTGGCTGCATCTGATTGTCTACATCTGATTGCATCTGATTGTCTACATCTGATTGTCTACATCTGATTGCCTACATCTGATTGTCTACTTCTGATTGGCTGCATCTGATTGTCTACATCTATTTGTCTACATCTGATTGGCTGCATCTGATTGTCTACATCTGATTGGCTGCATCTGATTGTCTACATGTGATTGGCTGCATCTGATTGGCTGCATCTGATTGTCTACATCTATTTGTCTACATCTGATTGGCTGCATCTGATTGTCTACATCTGATTGGCTGCATCTGATTGTCTACATCTGATTGTCTACATCTAAATGTTTACATCTGATTGTCTGCATCTGATTATCTACATCTGATTGTCTACTTCTGATTGTCTACATCTGATTGTCTACATCTGATTGGCTGCATCTGATTGTCTACTTCTGATTGTCTACAACTGATTGTCTACATCTGATTGTCTACATCTGATTGGCAGCATCTAATTGTCTACATCTGATTGGCTGCATCTGATTGGCTGCATCGGATTGGCTGCATCTGATTGGCTGCATCGGATTGGCTGCATCTGATTTTCTACATCTGATTGTCTACATCTGATTGTCTGCATCTGATTGGCTGCATCTGATTGTCTACTTCTGATTGTCTACATCTGATTGTCTACATCTGATTGGCTGCATCTGATTGGCTGCATCTTATTGTCTACATCTGATTGTCTACATCTGATTGTCTACATCTGATTGGCTGCATCTGATTGTCTACTTCTGATTGTCTACATCTGATTGTCTACATCTGATTGTCTACATCTGATTGGCTGCATCTGATTGGCTTCATCTGATTGTCTAAATCTGATTGGCAGCATCTAATTGTCTACATCTGATTGGCTGCATCTGATTGGCTGCATCGGATTGGCTGCATCTGATTGGCTGCATCGGATTGGCTGCATCTGAATGTCTACATCTGATTGTCTACATCTGATTGTCTGCATCTGATTGGCTGCATCTGATTGTCTACTTCTGATTGTCTACATCTGATTGTCTGCATCTGATTGGCTGCATCTGATTGTCTACATCTCATTGGCTGCATCTGATTGTCTACATCGGATTGTCAACATCTGATTGGCTGCATCTGATTGTCTACATCTGATTGTCTACATCTCATTGGCTGCATCTGATTGTCTACATCTGATTGTCTACTTCTGATTGTCTACATCTGATTGTCTACATCTAAATGTTTACATCTGATTGTCTGCATCTGATTATCTACATCTGATTGTCTACTTCTGATTGGCTGCATCTGATTATCTACATCTATTTGTCTACATCTGATTGGCTGAATCTGATTGTCTACTTCTGATTGTCTACATCTGATTATCTACATCTGATTGGCTGCATCTGATTGTCTACATCTGATTGGCTGCATCTGATTGGCTGCATCTGATTGTCTACATCTGATTGTCTACATCTGAATGTCTACATCTGATTGGCTGCATCTGATTGTCTACTTCTGATTGTCTACATCTGATTGTCTACATCTGATTGGCAGCATCTAATTGTCTACATCTGATTGGCTGCATCTGATTGGCTGCATCGGATTGGCTGCATCTGATTGGCAGCATCGGATTGGCTGCATCTGATTTTCTACATCTGATTGTCTACATCTGATTGTCTACATCTGATTGTCTGCATCTGATTGGCTGCATCTGATTGTCTACTTCTGATTGTCTACATCTGATTGTCTACATCTGATTGGCTGCATCTGATTGGCTGCATCTGATTGTCTACATCTGATTGTCTACATCTGATTGTCTACATCTGATTGGCTGCATCTGATTGTCTACTTCTGATTGTCTACATCTGATTGTCTACATCTGATTGTCTACATCTGATTGGCTGCATCTGATTGGCTTCATCTGATTGTCTACATCTGATTGGCAGCATCTAATTGTCTACGTCTGATTGGCTGCATCTGATTGGCTGCATCGGATTGGCTGCATCTGATTGGCTGCATCGGATTGGCTGCATCTGATTTTCTACATCTGATTGTCTGCATCTGATTGTCTACATCTGATTGGCTGCATCTGATTGTCTCAATATGATTGTCTACATCTGATTGTCTACATCTGATTGTCTGCATCTGATTGTCTACATCTGATTGGCTGCATCTGATTGTCTACATCTGATTGTCTACATCTGATTGCCTACATCTGATTGTCTATATCTAAATGCCTACATCTGATTGGCTGCATCTGATTGTCTACATCTGATTGGCTGCATCTGATTGTCTACTTCTGATTGTCTACATCTGATTGGCTGCATCTGATTGGCTGCATCTGATTGTATACATCTGATTGCATCTGATTGTCTACATCTGATTGTCTACTTCTGATTGGCTGCATCTGATTGTCTACATCTATTTGTCTGCATCTGATTGTTTACATCTGATTGGCTGCATCTGATTGTCTACATCTGATTGGCTGCATCTGATTGTCTACTTCTGATTGTCTACATCTGATTGTCTACATCTGATTGTCTACATCTGATTGGCTGCATCTGATTGGCTTCATCTGATTGTCTAAATCTGATTGGCAGCATCTAATTGTCTACATCTGATTGGCTGCATCTGATTGGCTGCATCGGATTGGCTGCATCTGATTGGCTGCATCGGATTGGCTGCATCTGAATGTCTACATCTGATTGTCTACATCTGATTGTCTGCATCTGATTGGCTGCATCTGATTGTCTACTTCTGATTGTCTACATCTGATTGTCTGCATCTGATTGGCTGCATCTGATTGTCTACATCTCATTGGCTGCATCTGATTGTCTACATCGGATTGTCAACATCTGATTGGCTGCATCTGATTGTCTACATCTGATTGTCTACATCTCATTGGCTGCATCTGATTGTCTACATCTGATTGTCTACTTCTGATTGTCTACATCTGATTGTCTACATCTAAATGTTTACATCTGATTGTCTGCATCTGATTATCTACATCTGATTGTCTACTTCTGATTGGCTGCATCTGATTATCTACATCTATTTGTCTACATCTGATTGGCTGAATCTGATTGTCTACTTCTGATTGTCTACATCTGATTATCTACATCTGATTGGCTGCATCTGATTGTCTACATCTGATTGGCTGCATCTGATTGGCTGCATCTGATTGTCTACATCTGATTGTCTACATCTGAATGTCTACATCTGATTGGCTGCATCTGATTGTCTACTTCTGATTGTCTACATCTGATTGTCTACATCTGATTGGCAGCATCTAATTGTCTACATCTGATTGGCTGCATCTGATTGGCTGCATCGGATTGGCTGCATCTGATTGGCAGCATCGGATTGGCTGCATCTGATTTTCTACATCTGATTGTCTACATCTGATTGTCTACATCTGATTGTCTGCATCTGATTGGCTGCATCTGATTGTCTACTTCTGATTGTCTACATCTGATTGTCTACATCTGATTGGCTGCATCTGATTGGCTGCATCTGATTGTCTACATCTGATTGTCTACATCTGATTGTCTACATCTGATTGGCTGCATCTGATTGTCTACTTCTGATTGTCTACATCTGATTGTCTACATCTGATTGTCTACATCTGATTGGCTGCATCTGATTGGCTTCATCTGATTGTCTACATCTGATTGGCAGCATCTAATTGTCTACGTCTGATTGGCTGCATCTGATTGGCTGCATCGGATTGGCTGCATCTGATTGGCTGCATCGGATTGGCTGCATCTGATTTTCTACATCTGATTGTCTGCATCTGATTGTCTACATCTGATTGGCTGCATCTGATTGTCTCAATATGATTGTCTACATCTGATTGTCTACATCTGATTGTCTGCATCTGATTGTCTACATCTGATTGGCTGCATCTGATTGTCTACATCTGATTGTCTACATCTGATTGCCTACATCTGATTGTCTATATCTAAATGCCTACATCTGATTGGCTGCATCTGATTGTCTACATCTGATTGGCTGCATCTGATTGTCTACTTCTGATTGTCTACATCTGATTGGCTGCATCTGATTGGCTGCATCTGATTGTATACATCTGATTGCATCTGATTGTCTACATCTGATTGTCTACTTCTGATTGGCTGCATCTGATTGTCTACATCTATTTGTCTGCATCTGATTGTTTACATCTGATTGGCTGCATCTGATTGTCTACATCTGATTGGCTGCATCTGATTGGCTGCATCTGATTGTCTACATCTATTTGCCTACATCTGATTGGCTGCATCTGATTGTCTACATCTGATTGGCGGCATCTGATTGGCTGCATCTGATTGTCTGCATCTGATTGTCTACATCTGATTGTCTACATCTAAATGTTTACATCTGATTGTCTGCATCTGATTATCTACATCTGATTGTCTACTTCTGATTGGCTGCATCTGATTATCTACATCTATTTGTCTACATCTGATGGGCTGCATCTGATTGTCTACATCTGAATGGCTGCATCTGATTGTCTACTTCTGATTGTCTACATCTGATTATCTACATCTGATTGGCTGCATCTGATTGGCTGCATCTGATTATCTACATCTATTTGTCTACATCTGATTGGCTGAATCTGATTGTCTACTTCTGATTGTCTACATCTGATTGTCTACATCTGATTGATTGGCTGCATCTGATTGTCTACATCTGATTGCATCTGATTGTCTACATCTGATTGTCTACATCTGATTGCCTACATCTGATTGTCTACTTCTGATTGGCTGCATCTGATTGTCTACATCTATTTGTCTACATCTGATTGTCTGCATCTGATTATCTACATCTGATTGTCTACTTCTGATTGGCTGCATCTGATTATCTACATCTATTTGTCTACATCTGATTGGCTGAATCTGATTGTCTACTTCTGATTGTCTACATCTGATTATCTACATCTGATTGGCTGCATCTGATTGTCTACATCTGATTGGCTGCATCTGATTGGCTGCATCTGATTGTCTACATTTGATTGTCTACATCTGATTGTCTACATCTGATTGGCTGCATCTGATTGTCTACTTCTGATTGTCTACAACTGATTGTCTACATCTGATTGTCTACATCTGATTGGCAGCATCTAATTGTCTACATCTGATTGGCTGCATCTGATTGGCTGCATCGGATTGGCTGCATCTGATTGGCTGCATCGGATTGGCTGCATCTGATTTTCTACATCTGATTGTCTACATCTGATTGTCTGCATCTGATTGGCTGCATCTGATTGTCTACTTCTGATTGTCTACATCTGATTGTCTACATCTGATTGGCTGCATCTGATTGGCTGCATCTTATTGTCTACATCTGATTGTCTACATCTGATTGTCTACATCTGATTGGCTGCATCTGATTGTCTACTTCTGATTGTCTACATCTGATTGTCTACATCTGATTGTCTACATCTGATTGGCTGAATCTGATTGGCTTCATCTGATTGTCTAAATCTGATTGGCAGCATCTAATTGTCTACATCTGATTTGCTGCATCTGATTGGCTGCATTGGATTGGCTGCATCTGATTGGCTGCATCGGATTGGCTGCATCTGATTGTCTACATCTGATTGTCTACATCTGATTGTCTGCATCTGATTGGCTGCATCTGATTGTCTACTTCTGATTGTCTACATCTGATTGTCTGCATCTGATTGGCTGCATCTGATTGTCTACATCTCATTGGCTGCATCTGATTGTCTACATCGGATTGTCAACATCTGATTGGCTGCATCTGATTGTCTACATCTGATTGTCTACATCTCATTGGCTGCATCTGATTGTCTACATCTGATTGTCTACTTCTGATTGTCTACATCTGATTGTCTGCATCTGATTGGCTGCATCTGATTGGCTGCACCTGATTGTCTACATCTGATTGGCTGCATCTGATTGTCTACATCTGATTGTCTACATCTGATTGGCTGCATCTGATTGGCTGCATCTGATTGGCTGCATCTGATTGTCTACATCTCATTGGCTGCATCTGATTGTCTACATCTGATTGTCTACTTCTGATTGGCTGCATCTGATTGTCTACTTCTGATTGGCTGCATCTGATTGTCTACATCTGATTGTCTGCATCTCATTGGCTGCATCTGATTGTCTACATCTGATTGGCTGCATCTGATTGTCTACATCTGATTGTCTACTTCTGATTGTCTACATCTGATTGGCTGCATCTGATTGGCTGCATCTGATTGTCTACATCTGATTGCATCTGATTGTCTACATCTGATTGTCTACTTCTGATTGGCTGCATCTGATTGTCTACATCTATTTGTCTGCATCTGATTGTCTACATCTGATTGACTGCATCTGATTGTCTACATGTGATTGGCTGCATCTGATTGGCTGCATCTGATCGTCTACATCTATTTGTCTACATCTGATTGGCTGCATCTGATTGTCTACATCTGATTGGCTGCATCTGATTGTCTGCATCTGATTTTCTACATCTGATTGTCTACTTCTGATTGGCTGCATCTGATTATCTATATCTATTTGTCTACATCTGATTGGCTGCATCTGATTGTCTACATCTGATTGGCTGCATCTGATTGTCTACTTCTGATTGTCTACATCTGCTTATCTACATCTTATTGGCTGCATCTGATTGTCTACATCTGATTGGCTGCATCTGATTGGCTTCATCTGATTGGCTGCATCTGATTGTCTACATCTGATTGTCTACATCTGATTCGCTGCATTTGATTGGCTACATCTGATTGTCTACATCTGATTGTCTGCATCTGATTGGCTGCATCTGATTGTCTACTTCTGATTGGCTGCATCTGATTGGCTGCATCTGATTGGCTGCATCTGATTGTCTACATCTCATTGGCTGCATCTGATTGTCTACATCTGATTGTCTACATCTGATTGGCTGCATCTAATTATCTACATCTGATTGTCTACTTCTGATTGGCTGCATCTGATTATCTACATCTATTTGTCTACATCTGATTGGCTGCATCTGATTGTCTACATCTGATTGGCTGCATCTGATTGTCTACTTCTGATTGTCTACATCTGCTTATCTACATCTTATTGGCTGCATCTGATTGTCTACATCTGATTGGCTGCATCTGATTGGCTGCATCTGATTGGCTGCATCTGATTGTCTACATCTGATTGTCTACATCTGATTCGCTGCATTTGATTGGCTACATCTGATTGTCTACATCTGATTGTCTGCATCTGATTGGCTGCATCTGATTGTCTACTTCTGATTGGCTGCATCTGATTGGCTGCATCTGATTGGCTGCATCTGATTGGCTGCATCTGATTGTCTACATCTCATTGGCTGCATCTGATTGTCTACATCTGATTGTCTACATCTGATTGGCTGCATCTGATTGTCTACATCTGATTGTCTACATCTGATTGGCTGCATCTGATTGTCTACATCTGATTGTCTACATCTGATTGGCTGCATCTGATTGGCTGCATCTGATTGTCTACATCTGATTGGCTGCATCTGATTGTCTACATCTGATTGGCTGCATCTGATTGGCTGCATCTGATTGTCTACATCTCATTGGCTGCATCTGATTGTCTACATCTGATTGTCTGCATCTGATTGTCTACATCTCATTGGCTGCATCTGATTGTCTGCATCTGATTGGCTGCATCTGATTGTCTACATCTGATTGGCTGCATCTGATTGTCTACATCTGATTGGCTGCATCTGATTGTCTACTTCTGATTGTCTACATCTGATTATCTATATCTGATTGGCTGCATCTGATTGTCTACATCTGATTGGCTGCATCTGATTGGCTGCATCTGATTGTCTACATCTGATTCGCTGCATTTGATTGGCTACATCTGATTGTCTACATCTGATTGTCTGCATCTGATTGGCTGCATCTGATTGTCTACTTCTGATTGGCTGCATCTGATTGGCTGCATCTGATTGGCTGCATCTGATTGGCTGCATCTGATTGTCTACATCTCATTGGCTGCATCTGATTGTCTACATCTGATTGTCTACATCTGATTGGCTGCATCTGATTGTCTACATCTGATTGTCTGCATCTGATTGTCTACATCTCATTGGCTGCATCTGATTGTCTGCATCTGATTGGCTGCATCTGATTGTATACATCTGATTTTCTACATCTGATTGTCTACTTCTGATTGGCTGCATCTGATTATCTATATCTATTTGTCTACATCTGATTGGCTGCATCTGATTGTCTACATCTGATTGGCTGCATCTGATTGTCTACTTCTGATTGTCTACATCTGCTTATCTACATCTTATTGGCTGCATCTGATTGTCTACATCTGATTGGCTGCATCTGATTGGCTTCATCTGATTGGCTGCATCTGATTGTCTACATCTGATTGTCTACATCTGATTCGCTGCATTTGATTGGCTACATCTGATTGTCTACATCTGATTGTCTGCATCTGATTGGCTGCATCTGATTGTCTACTTCTGATTGGCTGCATCTGATTGGCTGCATCTGATTGGCTGCATCTGATTGTCTACATCTCATTGGCTGCATCTGATTGTCTACATCTGATTGTCTACATCTGATTGGCTGCATCTAATTATCTACATCTGATTGTCTACTTCTGATTGGCTGCATCTGATTATCTACATCTATTTGTCTACATCTGATTGGCTGCATCTGATTGTCTACATCTGATTGGCTGCATCTGATTGTCTACTTCTGATTGTCTACATCTGCTTATCTACATCTTATTGGCTGCATCTGATTGTCTACATCTGATTGGCTGCATCTGATTGGCTGCATCTGATTGGCTGCATCTGATTGTCTACATCTGATTGTCTACATCTGATTCGCTGCATTTGATTGGCTACATCTGATTGTCTACATCTGATTGTCTGCATCTGATTGGCTGCATCTGATTGTCTACTTCTGATTGGCTGCATCTGATTGGCTGCATCTGATTGGCTGCATCTGATTGGCTGCATCTGATTGTCTACATCTGATTGGCTGCATCTGATTGTCTACATCTGATTGTCTACATCTGATTGGCTGCATCTGATTGTCTACATCTGATTGTCTACATCTGATTGGCTGCATCTGATTGGCTGCATCTGATTGTCTACATCTGATTGGCTGCATCTGATTGTCTACATCTGATTGGCTACATCTGATTGGCTGCATCTGATTGGCTGCATCTGATTGTCTACATCTCATTGGCTGCATCTGATTGTCTACATCTGATTGTCTGCATCTGATTGTCTACATCTCATTGGCTGCATCTGATTGTCTGCATCTGATTGGCTGCATCTGATTGTCTACATCTGATTGGCTGCATCTGATTGTCTACTTCTGATTGTCTACATCTGATTATCTATATCTGATTGGCTGCATCTGATTGTCTACATCTGATTGGCTGCATCTGATTGGCTGCATCTGATTGTCTACATCTGATTCGCTGCATTTGATTGGCTACATCTGATTGTCTACATCTGATTGTCTGCATCTGATTGGCTGCATCTGATTGTCTACTTCTGATTGGCTGCATCTGATTGGCTGCATCTGATTGGCTGCATCTGATTGTCTACATCTCATTGGCTGCATCTGATTGTCTACATCTGATTGTCTACATCTGATTGGCTGCATCTGATTGTCTACATCTGATTGTCTGCATCTGATTGTCTACATCTCATTGGCTGCATCTGATTGTCTGCATCTGATTGGCTGCATCTGATTGTCTACATCTGATTGTCTACATCTGATTGTCTACTTCTGGTTGTCTACTTCTGATTGGCTGCATCTGATTGTCTACATCCGATTGTCTGCATCCGATTGTCTACATCTGATTGTCTGCATCTGATTGTCTACATCTATTTGCCTACATCTGATTGGCTGCATCTGATTGTCTACATCTGATTGGCGGCATCTGATTGGCTGCATCTGATTGTCTGCATCTGATTGTCTACATCTGATTGTCTACATCTAAATGTTTACATCTGATTGTCTGCATCTGATTATCTACATCTGATTGTCTACTTCTGATTGGCTGCATCTGATTATCTACATCTATTTGTCTACATCTGATGGGCTGCATCTGATTGTCTACATCTGAATGGCTTCATCTGATTGTCTACTTCTGATTGTCTACATCTGATTATCTACATCTGATTGGCTGCATCTGATTGGCTGCATCTGATTATCTACATCTATTTGTCTACATCTGATTGGCTGAATCTGATTGTCTACTTCTGATTGTCTACATCTGATTTTCTACATCTGATTGATTGGCTGCATCTATTTGTCTACATCTGATTGGCTGAATCTGATTGTCTACATCTGATTGTCTACATCTGATTGTCTAATTCTGGTTGTCTACTTCTGATTGGCTGCATCTGATTGTCTACATCCGATTGTCTGCATCCGATTGTCTACATCTGATTGTCTGCATCTGATTGTCTACATCTATTTGCCTACATCTGATTGGCTGCATCTGATTGTCTACATCTGATTGGCTGCATCGGATTGGCTGCATCTGATTTTCTACATCTGATTGTCTACATCTGATTGTCTGCATCTGATTGGCTGCATCTGATTGTCTACTTCTGATTGTCTACATCTGATTGTCTACATCTGATTGGCTGCATCTGATTGGCTGCATCTTATTGTCTACATCTGATTGTCTACATCTGATTGTCTACATCTGATTGGCTGCATCTGATTGTCTACTTCTCATTGGCTGCATCTGATTGTCTACATCTGATTGTCTGCATCTGATTGTCTACATCTCATTGGCTGCATCTGATTGTCTGCATCTGATTGGCTGCATCTGATTGTCTACATCTGATTGTCTACATCTGATTGTCTACTTCTGATTGTCTACTTCTGATTGGCTGCATCTGATTGTCTACATCCGATTGTCTGCATCTGATTGTCTACATCTGATTGTCTGCATCTGATTGGCTGCATCTGATTGTCTGCATCTGATTGTCTGCATCTGATTGTCTACTTCTGATCGTCTGCATCTGATTGGCTGCATCTGATTGTCTACATCTGATTGTCTACATATGATAGGCTGCAACTGATTGTCTACATCTGATTGTCTACATCTGATTGGCTGCATCTGATTGTCTACATCTGATTGGCTGCATCTGATTGTCTACATCTGATTGTCTACATTTGATTGGCTGCATCTGATTGTCTACATCTGAATGGCTGCATCTGATTGTCTACATCTGATTGGCTGCATCTGATTGTCTACTTCTGATTGTCTACATCTGATTGGCTGCATCTGATTGGCTGCATCTGATTGTCTACATCTGATTGCATCTGATTGTCTACATCTGATTGTCTACATCTGATTGTCTACTTCTGATTGGCTGCATCTGATTGTCTACATCTATTTGTCTACATCTGATTGGCTGCATCTGATTGTCTACATCTGATTGGTTGCATCTGATTGTCTACATCTGATTGGCTGCATCTGATTGGCTGCATCTGATTGTCTACATCTATTTGTCTACATCTGATTGGTTGCATCTGATTGTCTACATCTGATTGGCTACATCTGATTGTCTACATGTGATTGGCTGCATCTGATTGGCTGCATCTGATTGTCTACATCTGATTGTCTACATCTGATTGGCTGCATCTGATTGTCTACATCTGATTGGCTGCATCTTATTGGCTGCATCTGATTGTCTGCATCTGATTGTCTACATCTGATTGTCTACATCTGATTGTCTACATCTAAATGTTTACATCTGATTGTCTGCATCTGATTATCTACATCTGATTGTCTACTTCTGATTGGCTGCATCTAATTATCTACATCTATTTGTCTACATCTGATTGGCTGCATCTGATTGTCTATATCTGATTGGCTGCATCTGATTGTCTACTTCTGATTGTCTACATCTGATTGGCTGCATCTGATTGGCTGCATCTGATTGTCTACATCTGATTGCATCTGTTTGTCTACATCTGATTGTCTACATCTGATTGGCTGCATCTGATTGTCTACTTCTGATTGTCTACATCTGATTGTCTGCATCTGATTGTCTGCATCTGATTGCCTGCATCTGAGTGGCTGCATCTGATTGGCTGCATCTGATTGTCTACATCTGATTGGCTGCATCTGATTGTCTACTTCTGATTGTCTACATCTGATTGTCTACATCTGATTGGCTGCATCTGATTGTCTACTTCTGATTGTCTACATCTGATTGTCTACATCTGATTGTCTACATCTGATTGTCTACCACTGATTGGCTGCATCTGATTGTCTACTTGTGATTGGCTGCATCTGATTGTCTACATCTGATTGGCTGCATCTGATTGTCTACATCGGATTGGCTGCATCTGATTGTCTGCATCTGATTGTCTACATCTGATTGGCTGCATCTGATTGTCTGCATCTGATTGTCTGCATCTGATTGTCTACATCTGAATGGCTGCATCTGATTGTCTACTTCTGATTGTCTACATCTGATTATCTACATCTGATTGGCTGCATCTGATTGGCTGCATCTGATTATCTACATCTATTTGTCTACATCTGATTGGCTGAATCTGATTGTCTACTTCTGATTGTCTACATCTGATTGTCTACATCTGATTGATTGGCTGCATCTGATTGTCTACATCTGATTGCATCTGATTGTCTACATCTGATTGTCTACATCTGATTGCCTACATCTGATTGTCTACTTCTGATTGGCTGCATCTGATTGTCTACATCTATTTGTCTACATCTGATTGGCTGCATCTGATTGTCTACATCTGATTGGCTGCATCTGATTGTCTACATGTGATTGGCTGCATCTGATTGGCTGCATCTGATTGTCTACATCTATTTGTCTACATCTGATTGGCTGCATCTGATTGTCTACATCTGATTGGCTGCATCTGATTGTCTGCATCTGATTGTCTACATCTGATTGTCTACATCTGATTGTCTACATCTAAATGTTTACATCTGATTGTCTGCATCTGATTATCTACATCTGATTGTCTACTTCTGATTGGCTGCATCTGATTATCTACATCTATTTGTCTACATCTGATTGGCTGAATCTGATTGTCTACTTCTGATTGTCTACATCTGATTATCTACATCTGATTGGCTGCATCTGATTGTCTACATCTGATTGGCTGCATCTGATTGGCTGCATCTGATTGTCTACATCTGATTGTCTACATCTGATTGTCTACATCTGATTGGCTGCATCTGATTGTCTTCTTCTGATTGTCTACATCTGATTGTCTACATCTGATTGTCTACATCTGATTGGCAGCATCTAATTGTCTACATCTGATTGGCTGCATCTGATTGGCTGCATCGGATTGGCTGCATCTGATTGGCTGCATCGGATTGGCTGCATCTGATTTTCTACATCTGATTGTCTACATCTGATTGTCTGCATCTGATTGGCTGCATCTGATTGTCTACTTCTGATTGTCTACATCTGATTGTCTACATCTGATTGGCTGCATCTGATTGGCTGCATCTTATTGTCTACATCTGATTGTCTACATCTGATTGTCTACATCTGATAGGCTGCATCTGATTGTCTACTTCTCATTGGCTGCATCTGATTGTCTACATCTGATTGTCTGCATCTGATTGTCTACATCTCATTGGCTGCATCTGATTGTCTGCATCTGATTGGCTGCATCTGATTGTCTACATCTGATTGTCTACATCTGATTGTCTACTTCTGATTGTCTACTTCTGATTGGCTGCATCTGATTGTCTACATCCGATTGTCTGCATCTGATTGTCTACATCTGATTGTCTGCATCTGATTGGCTGCATCTGATTGTCTGCATCTGATTGTCTGCATCTGATTGTCTACTTCTGATCGTCTGCATCTGATTGGCTGCATCTGATTGTCTACATCTGATTGTCTACATATGATAGGCTGCAACTGATTGTCTACATCTGATTGTCTACATCTGATTGGCTGCATCTGATTGTCTACATCTGATTGGCTGCATCTGATTGTCTACATCTGATTGGCTGCATCTGATTGTCTACATCTGATTGTCTACATTTGATTGGCTGCATCTGATTGTCTACATCTGATTGGCTGCATCTGATTGTCTACATCTGATTGGCTGCATCTGATTGTCTACTTCTGATTGTCTACATCTGATTGGCTGCATCTGATTGGCTGCATCTGATTGTCTACATCTGATTGCATCTGATTGTCTACATCTGATTGTCTACATCTGATTGTCTACTTCTGATTGGCTGCATCTGATTGTCTACATCTATTTGTCTACATCTGATTGGCTGCATCTGATTGTCTACATCTGATTGGTTGCATCTGATTGTCTACATCTGATTGGCTGCATCTGATTGGCTGCATCTGATTGTCTACATCTATTTGTCTACATCTGATTGGCTTCATCTGATTGTCTACATCTGATTGGCTACATCTGATTGTCTACATCTGATTGTCTACATCTGATTGGCTGCATCTGATTGTCTACATCTGATTGGCTGCATCTGATTGTCTACATCTGATTGGCTGCATCTGATTGGCTGCATCTGATTGTCTGCATCTGATTGTCTACATCTGATTGTCTACATCTGATTGTCTACATCTAAATGTTTACATCTGATTGTCTGCATCTGATTATCTACATCTGATTGTCTACTTCTGATTGGCTGCATCTAATTATCTACATCTATTTGTCTACATCTGATTGGCTGCATCTGATTGTCTATATCTGATTGGCTGCATCTGATTGTCTACTTCTGATTGTCTACATCTGATTGGCTGCATCTGATTGGCTGCATCTGATTGTCTACATCTGATTGCATCTGTTTGTCTACATCTGATTGTCTACATCTGATTGGCTGCATCTGATTGTCTACTTCTGATTGTCTACATCTGATTGTCTGCATCTGATTGTCTGCATCTGATTGGCTGCATCTGATTGGCTGAATCTGATTGGCTGCATCTGATTGTCTACATCTGATTGGCTGCATCTGATTGTCTACTTCTGATTGTCTACATCTGATTGTCTACATCTGATTGGCTGCATCTGATTGTCTACTTCTGATTGTCTACATCTGATTGTCTACATCTGATTGTCTACCACTGATTGGCTGCATCTGATTGTCTACTTGTGATTGGCTGCATCTGATTGTCTACATCTGATTGGCTGCATCTGATTGTCTACATCGGATTGCATCTGATTGTCTACATCTGATTGTCTACATCTGATTGTCTACTTCTGATTGGCTGCATCTGATTGTCTACATCTATGTGTCTGCATCTGATTGTCTACATCTGATTGGCTGCATCTGATTGTCTGCATCTGATTGTCTGCATCTGATTGTCTACATCTGATTTGCTGCATCTGATTGTCTGCATCTGATTGTCTACATCTGATTGCCTACATCTGATTGTCTACATCTGATTGTCTGCATCTGATTGTCTACATCTGATTGGCTGCATCTGATTGTCTACATCTGAATGGCTGCATCTGATTGGCTGCATCTGATTGTCTACATCTGATTGTCTACATCTGATTGTCTACTTCTGATTGTCTACATCTGATTGGCTGCATCTGATTGGCTGCATCTGATTGTCTACATCTGATTGTCTACATCTAAATGTTTACATCTGATTGTCTGCATCTGATTATCTACATCTATTTGTCTACATCTGATTGGCTGCATCTGATTGTCTATATCTGATTGGCTGCATCTGATTGTCTACTTCTGATTGTCTACATCTGATTGGCTGCATCTGATTGGCAGCATCTGATTGTCTACATCTGATTGCATCTGTTTGTCTACATCTGATTGTCTACATCTGATTGGCTGCATCTGATTGTCTACTTCTGATTGTCTACATCTGATTGTCTGCATCTGATTGGCTGCATCTGATTGGCTGCATCTGATTGGCTGCATCTGATTGTCTACATCTGATTGGCTGCATCTGATTGTCTACTTCTGATTGTCTACATCTGATTGTCTACATCTGATTGGCTGCATCTGATTGTCTACTTCTGATTGTCTACATCTGATTGTCTACATCTGATTGTCTACCACTGATTGGCTGCATCTGATTGTCTACTTGTGATTGGCTGCATCTGATTGTCTACATCTGATTGGCTGCATCTGATTGTCTACATCGGATTGGCTGCATCTGATTGTCTGCATCTGATTGTCTACATCTGATTGGCTGCATCTGATTGTCTGCATCTGATTGTCTGCATCTGATTGTCTACATCTGATTTGCTGCATCTGATTGTCTGCATCTGATTGTCTACATCTGATTGCCTACATCTGATTGTCTACATCTGATTGTCTGCATCTGATTGTCTACATCTGATTGGCTGCATCTGATTGTCTCAATCTGATTGTCTACATCTGATTGTCTACATCTGATTGTCTGCATCTGATTGTCTACATCTGATTGGCTGCATCTGATTGTCTCCATCTGATTGGCTGCATCTCATTGTCTACTTCTGATTGTCTACATCTGATTGGCTGCATCTGATTGGCTGCATCTGATTGTCTACATCTGATTGCATCTGATTGTCTACATCTGATTGTCTACATCTGATTGTCTACTTCTGATTGGCTGCATCTGATTGTCTACATCTATGTGTATGCATCTGATTGTCTACATCTGATTGGCTGCATCTGATTGTCTACATGTGATTGGCTGCATCTGATTGGGTGCATCTGATTGTCTACATCTATTTGCCTACATCTGATTGGCTGCATCTGATTGTCTACATCTGATTGGCTGCATCTGATTGTCTGCATCTGATTGTCTGCATCTGATTGTCTACATCTGATTGTCTACATCTGATTGTCTACATCTAAATGTTTACATCTGATTGTCTGCATCTGATTATCTACATCTGATTGTCTACTTCTGATTGGCTGCATCTGATTATCTACATCTATTTGTCTACATCTGATGGGCTGCATCTGATTGTCTACATCTGATTGGCTGCATCTGATTGTCTACTTCTGATTGTCTACATCTGATTATCTATATCTGATTGGCTGCATCTGATTGTCTACATCTGATTGGCTGCATCTGATTGGCTGCATCTGATTGTCTACATCTGATTGTCTACATCTGATTCGCTGCATTTGATTGGCTACATCTGATTGTCTACATCTGATTGTCTGCATCTGATTGGCTGCATCTGATTGTCTACTTCTGATTGGCTGCATCTGATTGGCTGCATCTGATTGGCTGCATCTGATTGGCTGCATCTCATTGTCTACATCTCATTGGCTGCATCTGATTGTCTACATCTGATTGTCTACATCTGATTGGCTGCATCTGATTGTCTACATCTGATTGTCTGCATCTGATTGTCTACATCTCATTGGCTGCATCTGATTGTCTGCATCTGATTGGCTGCATCTGATTGTCTACATCTGATTGTCTACATCTGATTGTCTACTTCTGGTTGTCTACTTCTGATTGGCTGCATCTAATTGTCTACATCCGATTGTCTGCATCTGATTGTCTACATCTGATTGTCTGCATCTGATTGTCTACATCTATTTGCCTACATCTGATTGTCTACATCTGATTGGCGGCATCTGATTGGCTGCATCTGATTGTCTGCATCTGATTGTCTACATCTGATTGTCTACATCTAAATGTTTACATCTGATTGTCTGCATCTGATTATCTACATCTGATTGTCTACTTCTGATTGGCTGCATCTGATTATCTACATCTATTTGTCTACATCTGATGGGCTGCATCTGATTGTCTACATCTGAATGGCTGCATCTGATTGTCTACTTCTGATTGTCTACATCTGATTATCTACATCTGATTGGCTGCATCTGATTGGCTGCATCTGATTATCTACATCTATTTGTCTACATCTGATTGGCTGAATCTGATTGTCTACTTCTGATTGTCTACATCTGATTGTCTACATCTGATTGATTGGCTGCATCTGATTGTCTACATCTGATTGCATCTGATTATCTACATCTGATTGTCTACATCTGATTGCCTACATCTGATTGTCTACTTCTGATTGGCTGCATCTGATTGTCTACATCTATTTGTCTACATCTGATTGGCTGCATCTGATTGTCTACATCTGATTGGCTGCATCTGATTGTCTACATGTGATTGGCTGCATCTGATTGGCTGCATCTGATTGTCTACATCTATTTGTCTACATCTGATTGGCTGCATCTGATTGTCTACATCTGATTGGCTGCATCTGATTGTCTGCATCTGATTGTCTACATCTGATTGTCTACATCTGATTGTCTACATCTAAATGTCTACATCTGATTGTCTGCATCTGATTATCTACATCTGATTGTCTACTTCTGATTGGCTGCATCTGATTATCTACATCTATTTGTGTACATCTGATTGGCTGAATCTGATTGTCTACTTCTGATTGTCTACATCTGATTATCTACATCTGATTGGCTGCATCTGATTGTCTACATCTGATTGGCTGCATCTGATTGGCTGCATCTGATTGTCTACATCTGATTGTCTACATCTGATTGTCTACATCTGATTGGCTGCATCTGATTGTCTACTTCTGATTGTCTACATCTGATTGTCTACATCTGATTGTCTACATCTGATTGGCAGCATCTAATTGTCTACATCTGATTGGCTGCATCTGATTGGCTGCATCGGATTGGCTGCATCTGATTGGCTGCATCGGATTGGCTGCATCTGATTTTCTACATCTGATTGTCTACATCTGATTGTCTGCATCTGATTGGCTGCATCTGATTGTCTACTTCTGATTGTCTACATCTGATTGTCTACATCTGATTGGCTGCATCTGATTGGCTGCATCTTATTGTCTACATCTGATTGTCTACATCTGATTGTCTACATCTGATTGGCTGCATCTGATTGTCTACTTCTGATTGTCTACATCTGATTGTCTACATCTGATTGTCTACATCTGATTGGCTGCATCTGATTGGCTTCATCTGATTGTCTAAATCTGATTGGCAGCATCTAATTGTCTACATCTGATTGGCTGCATCTGATTGGCTGCATCTGATTGGCTGCATCGGATTGGCTGCATCTGATTGGCTGCATCGGATTGGCTGCATCTGATTGTCTACATCTGATTGTCTACATCTGATTGTCTGCATCTGATTGGCTGCATCTGATTGTCTACTTCTGATTGTCTACATCTGATTGTCTGCATCTGATTGGCTGCATCTGAATGTCTACATCTCATTGGCTGCATCTGATTGTCTACATCGGATTGTCAACATCTGATTGGCTGCATCTGATTGTCTACATCTGATTGTCTACATCTCATTGGCTGCATCTGATTGTCTACATCTGATTGTCTACTTCTGATTGTCTACATCTGATTGTCTGCATCTGATTGGCTGCATCTGATTGGCTGCACCTGATTGTCTACATCTGATTGTCTACATCTGATTGTCTACATCTGATTGGCTGCATCTGATTGGCTGCATCTGATTGGCTGCATCTGATTGTCTACATCTCATTGGCTGCATCTGATTGTCTACATCTGATTGTCTACTTCTGATTGTCTACATCTGATTGTCTACATCTGATTGGCTGCATCTGATTGGCTGCATCTGATTGGCTGCATCTGATTGTCTACATCTGATTGTCTACATCTGATTGTCTACTTCTGATTGGCTGCATCTGATTGTCTACTTCTGATTGGCTGCATCTGATTGTCTACATCTGATTGTCTGCATCTCATTGGCTGCATCTGATTGTCTACATCTGATTGGCTGCATCTGATTGTCTACTTCTGATTGGCTGCATCTGATTGTCTACATCTATTTGTCTGCATCTGATTGTCTACATGTGATTGGCTGCATCTGATTGTCTACATGTGATTGGCTGCATCTGATTGGCTGCATCTGATTGTCTACATCTATTTGTCTACATCTGATTGGCTGCATCTGATTGTCTACATCTGATTGGCTGCATCTGATTGTCTGCATCTGATTTTCTACATCTGATTGTCTACTTCTGATTGGCTGCATCTGATTATCTATATCTATTTGTCTACATCTGATTGGCTGCATCTGATTGTCTACAACTGATTGGCTGCATCTGATTGTCTACTTCTGATTGTCTACATCTGCTTATCTACATCTTATTGGCTGCATCTGATTGTCTACATCTGATTGGCTGCATCTGATTGGCTTCAGCTGATTGGCTGCATCTGATTGTCTACATCTGATTGTCTACATCTGATTCGCTGCATTTGATTGGCTACATCTGATTGTCTACATCTGATTGTCTGCATCTGATTGGCTGCATCTGATTGTCTACTTCTGATTGGCTGCATCTGATTGGCTGCATCTGATTGGCTGCATCTGATTGTCTACATCTCATTGGCTGCATCTGATTGTCTACATCTGATTGTCTACATCTGATTGGCTGCATCTAATTATCTACATCTGATTGTCTACTTCTGATTGGCTGCATCTGATTATCTACATCTATTTGTCTACATCTGATTGGCTGCATCTGATTGTCTACATCTGATTGGCTGCATCTGATTGTCTACTTCTGATTGTCTACATCTGCTTATCTACATCTTATTGGCAGCATCTGATTGTCTACATCTGATTGGCTGCATCTGATTGGCTGCATCTGATTGGCTGCATCTGATTGTCTACATCTGATTGTCTACATCTGATTCGCTGCATTTGATTGGCTACATCTGATTGTCTACATCTGATTGTCTGCATCTGATTGGCTGCATCTGATTGTCTACTTCTGATTGGCTGCATCTGATTGGCTGCATCTGATTGGCTGCATCTGATTGGCTGCATCTGATTGTCTACATCTCATTGGCTGCATCTGATTGTCTACATCTGATTGTCTACATCTGATTGGCTGCATCTGATTGTCTACATCTGATTGTCTACATCTCATTGGCTGCATCTGATTGTCTACATCTGATTGTCTACATCTGATTGGCTGCATCTGATTGGCTGCATCTGATTGTCTACATCTGATTGGCTGCATGTGATTGTCTACATCTGATTGTCTACATTTGATTGGCTGCATCTGATTGTCTACATCTGATTGGCTGCATCTGATTGGCTGCATCTGATTGTCTACATCTGATTGCATCTGATTGTCTACATCTGATTGTCTACATCTGATTGTCTACTTCTGATTGGCTGAATCTGATTGTCTACATCTATTTGTCTACATCTGATTGGCTGCATCTGATTGTCTACATCTGATTGGTTGCATCTGATTGTCTACATCTGATTGGCTGCATCTGATTGGCTGCATCTGATTGTCTACATCTATTTGTCTACATCTGATTGGCTGCATCTGATTGTCTACATCTGATTGGCTACATCTGATTGTCTACATGTGATTGGCTGCATCTGATTGGCTGCATCTGATTGTCTACATCTGATTGTCTACATCTGATTGGCTGCATCTGATTGTCTACATCTGATTGGCTGCATCTGATTGGCTGCATCTGATTGGCTGCATCTGATTGTCTGCATCTGATTGTCTACATCTGATTGTCTACATCTGATTGTCTACATCTAAATGTTTACATCTGATTGTCTGCATCTGATTATCTACATCTGATTGTCTACTTCTGATTGGCTGCATCTAATTATCTACATCTATTTGTCTACATCTGATTGGCTGCATCTGATTGTCTATATCTGATTGGCTGCATCTGATTGTCTACTTCTGATTGTCTACATCTGATTGGCTGCATCTGATTGGCTGCATCTGATTGTCTACATCTGATTGCATCTGATTGTCTACATCTGATTGGCTGCATCTGATTGTCTACTTCTGATTGTCTACATCTGATTGTCTGCATCTGATTGTCTGCATCTGATTGGCTGCATCTGATTGGCTGCATCTGATTGTCTACATCTGATTGGCTGCATCTGATTGTCTACTTCTGATTGTCTACATCTGATTGTCTACATCTGATTGGCTGCATCTGATTGTCTACTTCTGATTGTCTACATCTGATTGTCTACATCTGATTGTCTACATCTGATTGTCTACCACTGATTGGCTGCATCTGATTGTCTACTTGTGATTGGCTGCATCTGATTGTCTACATCTGATTGGCTGCATCTGATTGTCTACATCGGATTGGCTTCATCTGATTGTCTGCATCTGATTGTCTACATCTGATTGGCTGCATCTGATTGTCTGCATCTGATTGTCTGCATCTGATTGTCTACATCTGATTGGCTGCATCTGATTGGCTGCATCTGATTGTCTACATCTGATTGCCTACATCTGATTGTCTACATCTGATTGTCTGCATCTGATTGTCTACATCTGATTGGCTGCATCTGATTGTCTCAATCTGATTGTCTACATCTGATTGTCTACATCTGATTGTCTGCATCTGATTGTCTACATCTGATTGGCTGCATCTGATTGTCTACTTCTGATTGTCTACATCTGATTGGCTGCATCTGATTGGCTGCATCTGATTGTCTACATCTGATTGCATCTGATTGTCTACATCTGATTGTCTACATCTGATTGTCTACTTCTGATTGGCTGCATCTGATTGTCTACATCTATGTGTCTGCATCTGATTGTCTACATCTGATTGGCTGCATCTGATTGTCTACATGTGATTGGCTGCATCTGATTGGCTGCATCTGATTGTCTACATCTATTTGCCTACATCTGATTGGCTGCATCTGATTGTCTACATCTGATTGGCTGCATCTGATTGGCTGCATCTGATTATCTACATCTATTTGTCTACATCTGATGGGCTGCATCTGATTGTCTACATCTGATTGGCTGCATCTGATTGTCTACTTCTGATTGTCTACATCTGATTATCTATATCTGATTGGCTGCATCTGATTGTCTACATCTGATTGGCTGCATCTGATTGTCTACATCTGATTGTCTACATCTGATTCGCTGCATTTGATTTGCTACATCTGATTGTCTACATCTGATTGTCTGCATCTGATTGGCTGCATCTGATTGTCTACTTCTGATTGGCTGCATCTGATTGGCTGCATCTGATTGGCTGCATCTGATTGTCTACATCTCATTGGCTGCATCTGATTGTCTACATCTGATTGTCTACATCTGATTGGCTGCATCTGATTGTCTACATCTCATTGGCTGCATCTGATTGTCTACATCTGATTGTCTACCTCTGATTGTCTGCATCTGATTGGCTGCATCTGATTGGCTGCATCTGATTGTCTACATCTGATTGGCTGCATCTGATTGGCTGCATCTGATTGGCTGCATCTGATTGTCTACATCTCATTGGCTGCATCTGATTGTCTACATCTGATTGTCTGTATCTGATTGTCTACATCTCATTGGCTGCATCTGATTGTCTGCATCTGATTGGCTGCATCTGATTGTCTACATCTGATTGTCTACTTCTGATTGTCTACTTCTGATTGGCTGCATCTGATTGTCTACATCCGATTGTCTGCATCTGATTGTCTACATCTGATTGTCTGCATCTGATTGTCTGCATCTGATTGTCTACTTCTGATTGGCTGCATCTGATTGGCTGCATCTGATTGTCTACATCTGATTGTCTACATCTGATTGGCTGCATCTGATTGTCTACATCTGATTGTCTACATCTGATTGGCTGCATCTGATTGTCTACATCTGATTGGCTGCATCTGATTGTCTACATCTGATTGTCTATATTTGATTGGCTGCATCTGATTGTCTACATCTGATTGGCTGCATCTGATTGTCTACATCTGATTGGCTGCATCTGATTGTCTACTTCTGATTGTCTACATCTGATTGGCTGCATCTGATTGGCTGCATCTGATTGTCTACATCTGATTGCATCTGATTGTCTACATCTGATTGTCTACATCTGATTGTCTACTTCTGATTGGCTGCATCTGATTGTCTACATCTATTTGTCTACATCTGATTGGCTGCATCTGATTGTCTACTTCTGATTGGCTGCATCTGATTGTCTACATCTGATTGTCTGCATCTGATTGTCTACATCTGATTGGCTGCATCTGATTGTCTACATCTGATTGTCTGCATCTGATTGTCTGCATCTGATTGTCTACATCGGATTGTCTACATCTGATTGTCTGCATCTGATTGTCTACATCTGATTGGCTGCATCTGATTGTCTCAATCTGATTGTCTACATCTGATTGTCTACATCTGATTGTCTGCATCTGATTGTCTACATCTGATTGGCTGCATCTGATTGTCTACATCTGATTGTCTACATCTGATTGCCTACATCTGATTGTCTACATCTAAATGCCTACATCTGATTGGCTGCATCTGATTGTCTACATCTGATTGGCTGCATCTGATTGTCTACATCTGATTGGCTGCATCTGATTGTCAACTTCTGATTGTCTACATCTGATTGGCTGCATCTGATTGGCTGCATCTGATTGTCTACATCTGATTGCATCTGATTGTCTACATCTGATTGTCTACATCTGATTGTCTACTTCTGATTGGCTGCATCTGATTGTCTACATCTATTTGTCTGCATCTGATTGTCTACATCTGATTGACTGCATCTGATTGTCTACATGTGATTGGCTGCATCTGATTGGCTGCATCTGATTGTCTACATCTATTTGCCTACATCTGATTGGCGGCATCTGATTGTCTACATCTGATTGGCGGCATCTGATTGGCTGCATCTGATTGTCTGCATCTGATTGTCTACATCTGATTGTCTACATCTGATTGTCTACATCTAAATGTTTACATCTGATTGTCTGCATCTGATTATCTACATCTGATTGTCTACTTCTGATTGGCTGCATCTGATTATCTACATCTATTTGTCTACATCTGATGGGCTGCATCTGAATGTCTACATCTGATTGGCTGCATCTGATTGTCTACTTCTGATTGTCTACATCTGATTATCTACATCTGATTGGCTGCATCTGATTGGCTGCATCTGATTGGCTGCATCTGATTGGCTGCATCTGATTGGCTGCATCTGATTGTCTACATCTGATTGTCTACATCTGATTCGCTGCATTTGATTGGCTACATCTGATTGTCTACATCTGATTGTCTGCATCTGATTGGCTGCATCTGATTGTCTACTTCTGATTGGCTGCATCTGATTGGCTGCATCTGATTGTCTACATCTCATTGGCTGCATCTGATTGTCTACATCTGATTGTCTACATCTGATTGTCTGCATCTGATTGGCTGCATCTGATTTGCTGCATCTGATTGTCTACATCTGATTGGCTGCATCTGATTGGCTGCATCTGATTGTCTACATCCCATTGGCTGCATCTGATTGTCTACATCTGATTGGCTGCATCTGATTGTCTACATCTCATTGGCTGCATCTGATTGTCTGCATCTGATTGGCTGCATCTGATTGTCTACATCTGATTGTCTACATCTGATTGTCTACATCTGATTGTCTACTTCTGATTGTCTACTTCTGATTGGCTGCATCTGATTGTCTACATCCGATTGTCTGCATCTGATTGTCTACATCTGATTGTCTACATCTGATTGTCTGCATCTGATTGGCTGCATCTGATTGTCTGCATCTGATTGTCTACTTCTGATTGGATGCATCTGATTGGCTGCATCTGATTGTCTACATCTGATTGTCTACATCTGATTGGCTGCATCTGATTGTCTACATCTGATTGTCTACATCTGATTGGCTGCATCTGATTGTCTACATCTGATTGGCTGCATTTGATTGTCTACATCTGATTGTCTACATTTGATTGGCTGCATCTGATTGTCTACATCTGATTGTCTGCATCTGATTGTCTACATCTGATTGGCTGCATCTGATTGTCTACTTCTGATTGTCTACATCTGATTGGCTGCATCTGATTGGCTGCATCTGATTGTCTACATCTGATTGCATCTGATTGTCTACATCTGATTGTCTACATCTGATTGTCTACTTCTGATTGGCTGTATCTGATTGTCTACATCTATTTGTGTACATCTGATTGGCTGCATCTGATTGTCTACATCTGATTGGTTGCATCTGATTGTCTACATCTGATTGGCTGCATCTGATTGGCTGCATCTGATTGTCTACATCTATTTGTCTATATCTGATTGGCTGCATCTGATTGTCTACATCTGATTGGCTTCATCTGATTGTCTGCATCTGATTGTCTACATCTGATTGTCTACATCTAAATGTTTACATCTGATTGTCTGCATCTGATTGGCTGCATCTGATTGTCTACATCTGATTGTCTACTTCTGATTGTCTGCATCTGATTGGCTGCATCTGATTGGCTGCATCTGATTGTCTACATCTGATTGGCTGCATCTGATTGTCTACATCTGATTGTCTACATCTGATTGGCTGCATCTGATTGGCTGCATCTGATTGGCTGCATCTGATTGTCTACATCTCATTGGCTTCATCTGATTGTCTACATCTGATTGTCTACTTCTGATTGGCTGCATCTAATTGTCTACATCTGATTGTCTGCATCTGATTGTCTACATCTGATTGTCTACATCTGATTGGCTGCATCGGATTGGCTGCATCGGATTGGCTGCATCTGATTGTCTACATCTGATTCGCTGCATTTGATTGGCTGCATCTGATTGTCTACATCTGATTGTCTATATCTGATTGGCTGCATCTGATTGTCTACATCTGATTGGCTGCATCTGATTGTCTATATTTGATTGGCTGCATCTGAATGTCTACATCTGATTGGCTGCATCTGATTGTCTACATCTGATTGGCTGCATCTGATTGTCTACTTCTGATTGTCTACATCTGATTGATTGGCTGCATCTGATTGGCTGCATCTGATTGTCTACATCTGATTGCATCTGATTGTCTACATCTGATTGTCTACATCTGATTGCCTACATCTGATTGTCTACTTCTGATTGGCTGCATCTGATTGTCTACATCTATTTGTCTACATCTGATTGACTGCATCTGATTGTCTACATCTGATTGGCTGCATCTGATTGTCTACATGTGATTGGCTGCATCTGATTGGCTGCATCTGATTGTCTACATCTATTTGTCTACATCTGATTGGCTGCATCTGATTGTCTACATCTGATTGGCTGCATCTGATTGTCTGCATCTGATTGTCTACATCTGATTGTCTACATCTGATTGTCTACATCTAAATGTTTACATCTGATTGTCTGCATCTGATTATCTACATCTGATTGTCTACTTCTGATTGGCTGCATCTGATTATCTACATCTATTTGTCTACATCTGATTGGCTGAATCTGATTGTCTACTTCTGATTGTCTACATCTGTTTATCTACATCTGATTGGCTGCATCTGATTGTCTACATCTGATTGGCTGCATCTGATTGGCTGCATCTGATTGTCTACATCTGATTGTCTACATCTGATTGGCTGCATCTGATTGTCTACTTCTGATTGTCTACATCTGATTGTCTACATCTGATTGGCAGCATCTAATTGTCTACATCTGATTGGCTGCATCTGATTGGCTTCATTGGATTGGCTGCATCTGATTGGCTGCATCGGATTGGCTGCATCTGATTTTCTACATCTGATTGTCTACATCTGATTGTCTACATCTGATTGTCTGCATCTGATTGGCTGCATCTGATTGTCTACTTCTGATTGTCTACATCTGATTGTCTACATCTGATTGGCTGCATCTGATTGGCTGCATCTGATTGTCTACATCTGATTGTCTACATCTGATTGGCTGCATCTGATTGTCTACTTCTGATTGTCTACATCTGATTGTCTACATCTGATTGTCTACATCTGATTGGCTGCATCTGATTGGCTTCATCTGATTGTCTACATCTGATTGGCAGCATCTAATTGTCTACATCTGATTGGCTGCATCTGATTGGCTGCATCGGATTGGCTGCATCTGATTGGCTGCATCGGATTGGCTGCATCTGATTTTCTACATCTGATTGTCTACATCTGATTGTCTACATCTGATTGTCTGCATCTGATTGGCTGCATCTGATTGTCTACTTCTGATTGTCTACATCTGATTGTCTGCATCTGATTGTCTGCATCTGATTGTCTACATCTGATTGGCTGCATCTGATTGGCTGCATCTGATTGTCTACATCTGATTGCCTACATCTGATTGTCTACATCTGATTGTCTGCATCTGATTGTCTACATCTGATTGGCTGCATCTGATTGTCTCAATCTGATTGTCTACATCTGATTGTCTACATCTGATTGTCTGCATCTGATTGTCTACATCTGATTGGCTGCATCTGATTGTCTACTTCTGATTGTCTACATCTGATTGGCTGCATCTGATTGGCTGCATCTGATTGTCTACATCTGATTGCATCTGATTGTCTACATCTGATTGTCTACATCTGATTGTCTACTTCTGATTGGCTGCATCTGATTGTCTACATCTATGTGTCTGCATCTGATTGTCTACATCTGATTGGCTGCATCTGATTGTCTACATGTGATTGGCTGCATCTGATTGGCTGCATCTGATTGTCTACATCTATTTGCCTACATCTGATTGGCTGCATCTGATTGTCTACATCTGATTGGCTGCATCTGATTGGCTGCATCTGATTATCTACATCTATTTGTCTACATCTGATGGGCTGCATCTGATTGTCTACATCTGATTGGCTGCATCTGATTGTCTACTTCTGATTGTCTACATCTGATTATCTATATCTGATTGGCTGCATCTGATTGTCTACATCTGATTGGCTGCATCTGATTGGCTGCATCTGATTGTCTACATCTGATTGTCTACATCTGATTCGCTGCATTTGATTTGCTACATCTGATTGTCTACATCTGATTGTCTGCATCTGATTGGCTGCATCTGATTGTCTACTTCTGATTGGCTGCATCTGATTGGCTGCATCTGATTGGCTGCATCTGATTGTCTACATCTCATTGGCTGCATCTGATTGTCTACATCTGATTGTCTACATCTCATTGGCTGCATCTGATTGTCTACATCTGATTGTCTACCTCTGATTGTCTGCATCTGATTGGCTGCATCTGATTGGCTGCATCTGATTGTCTACATCTGATTGGCTGCATCTGATTGGCTGCATCTGATTGTCTACATCTCATTGGCTGCATCTGATTGTCTACATCTGATTGTCTGTATCTGATTGTCTACATCTCATTGGCTGCATCTGATTGTCTGCATCTGATTGGCTGCATCTGATTGTCTACATCTGATTGTCTACTTCTGATTGTCTACTTCTGATTGGCTGCATCTGATTGTCTACATCCGATTGTCTGCATCTGATTGTCTACATCTGATTGTCTGCATCTGATTGTCTGCATCTGATTGTCTACTTCTGATTGGCTGCATCTGATTGGCTGCATCTGATTGTCTACATCTGATTGTCTACATCTGATTGGCTGCATCTGATTGTCTACATCTGATTGTCTACATCTGATTGGCTGCATCTGATTGTCTACATCTGATTGGCTGCATCTGATTGTCTACATCTGATTGTCTATATTTGATTGGCTGCATCTGATTGTCTACATCTGATTGGCTGCATCTGATTGTCTACATCTGATTGGCTGCATCTGATTGTCTACTTCTGATTGTCTACATCTGATTGGCTGCATCTGATTGGCTGCATCTGATTGTCTACATCTGATTGCATCTGATTGTCTACATCTGATTGTCTACATCTGATTGTCTACTTCTGATTGGCTGCATCTGATTGTCTACATCTATTTGTCTACATCTGATTGGCTGCATCTGATTGTCTACTTCTGATTGGCTGCATCTGATTGTCTACATCTGATTGTCTGCATCTGATTGTCTACATCTGATTGGCTGCATCTGATTGTCTACATCTGATTGTCTGCATCTGATTGTCTGCATCTGATTGTCTACATCGGATTGTCTACATCTGATTGTCTGCATCTGATTGTCTACATCTGATTGGCTGCATCTGATTGTCTCAATCTGATTGTCTACATCTGATTGTCTACATCTGATTGTCTGCATCTGATTGTCTACATCTGATTGGCTGCATCTGATTGTCTACATCTGATTGTCTACATCTGATTGCCTACATCTGATTGTCTACATCTAAATGCCTACATCTGATTGGCTGCATCTGATTGTCTACATCTGATTGGCTGCATCTGATTGTCTACATCTGATTGGCTGCATCTGATTGTCAACTTCTGATTGTCTACATCTGATTGGCTGCATCTGATTGGCTGCATCTGATTGTCTACATCTGATTGCATCTGATTGTCTACATCTGATTGTCTACATCTGATTGTCTACTTCTGATTGGCTGCATCTGATTGTCTACATCTATTTGTCTGCATCTGATTGTCTACATCTGATTGACTGCATCTGATTGTCTACATGTGATTGGCTGCATCTGATTGGCTGCATCTGATTGTCTACATCTATTTGCCTACATCTGATTGGCGGCATCTGATTGTCTACATCTGATTGGCGGCATCTGATTGGCTGCATCTGATTGTCTGCATCTGATTGTCTACATCTGATTGTCTACATCTGATTGTCTACATCTAAATGTTTACATCTGATTGTCTGCATCTGATTATCTACATCTGATTGTCTACTTCTGATTGGCTGCATCTGATTATCTACATCTATTTGTCTACATCTGATGGGCTGCATCTGAATGTCTACATCTGATTGGCTGCATCTGATTGTCTACTTCTGATTGTCTACATCTGATTATCTACATCTGATTGGCTGCATCTGATTGGCTGCATCTGATTGGCTGCATCTGATTGGCTGCATCTGATTGGCTGCATCTGATTGTCTACATCTGATTGTCTACATCTGATTCGCTGCATTTGATTGGCTACATCTGATTGTCTACATCTGATTGTCTGCATCTGATTGGCTGCATCTGATTGTCTACTTCTGATTGGCTGCATCTGATTGGCTGCATCTGATTGTCTACATCTCATTGGCTGCATCTGATTGTCTACATCTGATTGTCTACATCTGATTGTCTGCATCTGATTGGCTGCATCTGATTTGCTGCATCTGATTGTCTACATCTGATTGGCTGCATCTGATTGGCTGCATCTGATTGTCTACATCCCATTGGCTGCATCTGATTGTCTACATCTGATTGGCTGCATCTGATTGTCTACATCTCATTGGCTGCATCTGATTGTCTGCATCTGATTGGCTGCATCTGATTGTCTACATCTGATTGTCTACATCTGATTGTCTACATCTGATTGTCTACTTCTGATTGTCTACTTCTGATTGGCTGCATCTGATTGTCTACATCCGATTGTCTGCATCTGATTGTCTACATCTGATTGTCTACATCTGATTGTCTGCATCTGATTGGCTGCATCTGATTGTCTGCATCTGATTGTCTACTTCTGATTGGATGCATCTGATTGGCTGCATCTGATTGTCTACATCTGATTGTCTACATCTGATTGGCTGCATCTGATTGTCTACATCTGATTGTCTACATCTGATTGGCTGCATCTGATTGTCTACATCTGATTGGCTGCATTTGATTGTCTACATCTGATTGTCTACATTTGATTGGCTGCATCTGATTGTCTACATCTGATTGTCTGCATCTGATTGTCTACATCTGATTGGCTGCATCTGATTGTCTACTTCTGATTGTCTACATCTGATTGGCTGCATCTGATTGCCTGCATCTGATTGTCTACATCTGATTGCATCTGATTGTCTACATCTGATTGTCTACATCTGATTGTCTACTTCTGATTGGCTGTATCTGATTGTCTACATCTATTTGTGTACATCTGATTGGCTGCATCTGATTGTCTACATCTGATTGGTTGCATCTGATTGTCTACATCTGATTGGCTGCATCTGATTGGCTGCATCTGATTGTCTACATCTATTTGTCTATATCTGATTGGCTGCATCTGATTGTCTACATCTGATTGGCTTCATCTGATTGTCTGCATCTGATTGTCTACATCTGATTGTCTACATCTAAATGTTTGCATCTGATTGTCTGCATCTGATTGGCTGCATCTGATTGTCTACATCTGATTGTCTACTTCTGATTGTCTGCATCTGATTGGCTGCATCTGATTGGCTGCATCTGATTGTCTACATCTGATTGGCTGCATCTGATTGTCTACATCTGATTGTCTACATCTGATTGGCTGCATCTGATTGGCTGCATCTGATTGGCTGCATCTGATTGTCTACATCTCATTGGCTTCATCTGATTGTCTACATCTGATTGTCTACTTCTGATTGGCTGCATCTAATTGTCTACATCTGATTGTCTGCATCTGATTGTCTACATCTGATTGTCTACATCTGATTGGCTGCATCGGATTGGCTGCATCGGATTGGCTGCATCTGATTGTCTACATCTGATTCGCTGCATTTGATTGGCTGCATCTGATTGTCTACATCTGATTGTCTATATCTGATTGGCTGCATCTGATTGTCTACATCTGATTGGCTGCATCTGATTGTCTATATTTGATTGGCTGCATCTGAATGTCTACATCTGATTGGCTGCATCTGATTGTCTACATCTGATTGGCTGCATCTGATTGTCTACTTCTGATTGTCTACATCTGATTGATTGGCTGCATCTGATTGGCTGCATCTGATTGTCTACATCTGATTGCATCTGATTGTCTACATCTGATTGTCTACATCTGATTGCCTACATCTGATTGTCTACTTCTGATTGGCTGCATCTGATTGTCTACATCTATTTGTCTACATCTGATTGGCTGCATCTGATTGTCTACATCTGATTGGCTGCATCTGATTGTCTACATGTGATTGGCTGCATCTGATTGGCTGCATCTGATTGTCTACATCTATTTGTCTACATCTGATTGGCTGCATCTGATTGTCTACATCTGATTGGCTGCATCTGATTGTCTGCATCTGATTGTCTACATCTGATTGTCTACATCTGATTGTCTACATCTAAATGTTTACATCTGATTGTCTGCATCTGATTATCTACATCTGATTGTCTACTTCTGATTGGCTGCATCTGATTATCTACATCTATTTGTCTACATCTGATTGGCTGAATCTGATTGTCTACTTCTGATTGTCTACATCTGTTTATCTACATCTGATTGGCTGCATCTGATTGTCTACATCTGATTGGCTACATCTGATTGGCTGCATCTGATTGTCTACATCTGATTGTCTACATCTGATTGGCTGCATCTGATTGTCTACTTCTGATTGTCTACATCTGATTGTCTACATCTGATTGGCAGCATCTAATTGTCTACATCTGATTGGCTGCATCTGATTGGCTTCATTGGATTGGCTGCATCTGATTGGCTGCATCGGATTGGCTGCATCTGATTTTCTACATCTGATTGTCTACATCTGATTGTCTACATCTGATTGTCTGCATCTGATTGGCTGCATCTGATTGTCTACTTCTGATTGTCTACATCTGATTGTCTACATCTGATTGGCTGCATCTGATTGGCTGCATCTGATTGTCTACATCTGATTGTCTACATCTGATTGTCTACATCTGATTGGCTGCATCTGATTGTCTACTTCTGATTGTCTACATCTGATTGTCTACATCTGATTGTCTACATCTGATTGGCTGCATCTGATTGGCTTCATCTGATTGTCTACATCTGATTGGCAGCATCTAATTGTCTACATCTGATTGGCTGCATCTGATTGGCTGCATCGGATTGGCTGCATCTGATTGGCTGCATCGGATTGGCTGCATCTGATTTTCTACATCTGATTGTCTGCATCTGATTGTCTACATCTGATTGGCTGCATCTGATTGTCTCAATCTGATTGTCTACATCTGATTGTCTACATCTGATTGTCTACATCTGATTGGCTGCATCTGATTGTCTACATCTGATTGTCTACATCTGATTGCCTACATCTGATTGTCTACATCTAAATGCCTACATCTGATTGGCTGCATCTGATTGTCTACATCTGATTGGCTGCATCTGATTGTCTACATCTGATTGGCTGCATCTGATTGTCTACTTCTGATTGCCTACATCTGATTGGCTGCATCTGATTGGCTGCATCTGATTGTCTACATCTGATTGCATCTGATTGTCTACATCTGATTGTCTACTTCTGATTGGCTGCATCTGATTGTCTACATGTGATTGGCTGCATCTGATTGGCTGCATCTGATTGTCTACATCTATTTTCCTACATCTGATTGGCTGCATCTGAGTGTCTACATCTGATTGGCTGCATCTGATTGTCTACATGTGATTGGCTGCATCTGATTGGCTGCATCTGATTGTCTACATCTATTTTCCTACATCTGATTGGCTGCATCTGAGTGTCTACATCTGATTGGCGGCATCTGATTGGCGGCATCTGATTGGCTGCATCTGATTGTCTACATCTGATTGTCTACATCTGATTGTCTACATCTAAATGTTTACATCTGATTGTCTGCATCTGATTATCTACATCTGATTGTCTACTTCTGATTGTCTGCATCTGATTATCTACATCTGATTATCTACATCTGATTGGCTGCATCTGATTGTCTACATCTGATTGGCTGCATCTGATTGGCTGCATCTGATTGGCTGCATCTGATTATCTACATCTATTTGTCTACATCTGATTGGCTGAATCTGATTGTCTACTTCTGATTGATTGGCTGCATCTGATTGGCTGCATCTGATTGTCTACATCTGATTGCATCTGATTGTCTACATCTGATTGTCTACATCTGATTTCCTACATCTGATTGTCTACTTCTGATTGGCTGCATCTGATTGTCTACATCTATTTGTCTACATCTGATTGGCTGCATCTGATTGTCTACATCTGATTGGCTGCATCTGATTGTCTACATGTGATTGGCTGCATTTGATTGGCTGCATCTGATTGTCTACATCTATTTGTCTACATCTGATTGGCTGCATCTGATTGTCTACATCTGATTGGCTGCATCTGATTGTCTGCATCTGATTGTCTACATCTGATTGTCTACATCTGATTGTCTACATCTAAATGTTTACATCTGATTGTCTGCATCTGATTATCTACATCTGATTGTCTACTTCTGATTGGCTGCATCTGATTATCTACATCTATTTGTCTACATCTGATTGGCTGAATCTGATTGTCTACATCTGATTGTCTACATCTGATTATCTACATCTGATTGGTTGCATCTGATTGTCTACATCTGATTGGCTGAATCTGATTGGCTGCATCTGATTGTCTACATCTGATTGTCTACATCTGATTGTCTACATCTGATTGGCTGCATCTGATTGTCTACTTCTGATTGTCTACATCTGATTGTCTACATCTGATTGTCTACATCTGATTGGCAGCATCTAATTGTCTACATCTGATTGGCTGCATCTGATTGGCTGCATCGGATTGGCTGCATCTGATTGGCTGCATCGGATTGGCTGCATCTGATTTTCTACATCTGATTGTCTACATCTGATTGTCTACATCTGATTGTCTGCATCTGATTGGCTGCATCTGATTGTCTACTTCTGATTGTCTACATCTGATTGTCTACATCTGATTGGCTGCATCTGATTGGCTGCATCTGATTGTCTACATCTGATTGTCTACATCTGATTGTCTTCATCTGATTGGCTGCATCTGATTGTCTACTTCTGATTGTCTACATCTGATTGTCTACATCTGATTGTCTACATCTGATTGGCTGCATCTGATTGGCTTCATCTGATTGTCTACATCTGATTGGCAGCATCTAATTGTCTACATCTGATTGGCTGCATCTGATTGGCTGCATCGGATTGGCTGCATCTGATTGGCTGCATCGGATTGGCTGCATCTGATTGTCTACATCTGATTGTCTACATCTGATTGTCTGCATCTGATTGTCTGCATCTGATTGTCTACATCTGATTGTCTGCATCTGATTGTCTGCATCTGATTGGCTGCATCTGATTGTCTACATCTCATTGGCTGCATCTGATTGTCTACATCTGATTGTCTACATCTGATTGTCTGCATCTGATTGTCTACATCTGATTGTCTACTTCTGATTGTCTACATCTGATTGTCTGCATCTGATTGGCTGCATCTGATTGGCTGCACCTGATTGTCTACATCTGATTGGCTGCATCTGATTGTCTACATCTGATTGTCTACTTCTGATTGTCTACATCTGATTGTCTGCATCTGATTGGCTGCATCTGATTGGCTGCACCTGATTGTCTACATCTGATTGGCTGCATCTGATTGTCTACATCTGATTGTCTACATCTGATTGGCTGCATCTGATTGGCTGCATCTGATTGGCTGCATCTGATTGTCTACATCTCATTGGCTGCATCTGATTGTCTACATCTGATTGTCTACTTCTGATTGTCTACATCTGATTGTCTACATCTGATTGGCTGCATCTGATTGGCTGCATCTGATTGGCTGCATCTGATTGTCTACATCTGATTGTCTACATCTGATTGTCTACTTCTGATTGGCTGCATCTGATTGTCTACTTCTGATTGGCTGCATCTGATTGTCTACATCTGATTGTCTGCATCTCATTGGCTGCATCTGATTGTCTACATCTGATTGGCTGCATCTGATTGTCTACTTCTGATTGGCTGCATCTGATTGTCTACATCTATTTGTCTGCATCTGATTGTCTACATGTGATTGGCTGCATCTGATTGTCTACATGTGATTGGCTGCATCTGATTGGCTGCATCTGATTGTCTACATCTATTTGTCTACATCTGATTGGCTGCATCTGATTGTCTACATCTGATTGGCTGCATCTGATTGTCTGCATCTGATTTTCTACATCTGATTGTCTACTTCTGATTGGCTGCATCTGATTATCTATATCTATTTGTCTACATCTGATTGGCTGCATCTGATTGTCTACAACTGATTGGCTGCATCTGATTGTCTACTTCTGATTGTCTACATCTGCTTATCTACATCTTATTGGCTGCATCTGATTGTCTACATCTGATTGGCTGCATCTGATTGGCTTCATCTGATTGGCTGCATCTGATTGTCTACATCTGATTGTCTACATCTGATTCGCTGCATTTGATTGGCTACATCTGATTGTCTACATCTGATTGTCTGCATCTGATTGGCTGCATCTGATTGTCTACTTCTGATTGGCTGCATCTGATTGGCTGCATCTGATTGGCTGCATCTGATTGTCTACATCTCATTGGCTGCATCTGATTGTCTACATCTGATTGTCTACATCTGATTGGCTGCATCTAATTATCTACATCTGATTGTCTACTTCTGATTGGCTGCATCTGATTATCTACATCTATTTGTCTACATCTGATTGGCTGCATCTGATTGTCTACATCTGATTGGCTGCATCTGATTGTCTACTTCTGATTGTCTACATCTGCTTATCTACATCTTATTGGCAGCATCTGATTGTCTACATCTGATTGGCTGCATCTGATTGGCTGCATCTGATTGGCTGCATCTGATTGTCTACATCTGATTGTCTACATCTGATTCGCTGCATTTGATTGGCTACATCTGATTGTCTACATCTGATTGTCTGCATCTGATTGGCTGCATCTGATTGTCTACTTCTGATTGGCTGCATCTGATTGGCTGCATCTGATTGGCTGCATCTGATTGGCTGCATCTGATTGTCTACATCTCATTGGCTGCATCTGATTGTCTACATCTGATTGTCTACATCTGATTGGCTGCATCTGATTGTCTACATCTGATTGTCTACATCTCATTGGCTGCATCTGATTGTCTACATCTGATTGTCTACATCTGATTGGCTGCATCTGATTGGCTGCATCTGATTGTCTACATCTGATTGGCTGCATCTGATTGTCTACATCTGATTGTCTACATTTGATTGGCTGCATCTGATTGTCTACATCTGATTGGCTGCATCTGATTGGCTGCATCTGATTGTCTACATCTGATTGCATCTGATTGTCTACATCTGATTGTCTACATCTGATTGTCTACTTCTGATTGGCTGCATCTGATTGTCTACATCTATTTGTCTACATCTGATTGGCTGCATCTGATTGTCTACATCTGATTGGTTGCATCTGATTGTCTACATCTGATTGGCTGCATCTGATTGTCTACATCTATTTGTCTACATCTGATTGGCTGCATCTGATTGTCTACATCTGATTGGCTACATCTGATTGTCTACATGTGATTGGCTGCATCTGATTGGCTGCATCTGATTGTCTACATCTGATTGTCTACATCTGATTGGCTGCATCTGATTGTCTACATCTGATTGGCTGCATCTGATTGGCTGCATCTGATTGGCTGCATCTGATTGTCTGCATCTGATTGTCTACATCTGATTGTCTACATCTGATTGTCTACATCTAAATGTTTACATCTGATTGTCTGCATCTGATTATCTACATCTGATTGTCTACTTCTGATTGGCTGCATCTAATTATCTACATCTATTTGTCTACATCTGATTGGCTGCATCTGATTGTCTATATCTGATTGGCTGCATCTGATTGTCTACTTCTGATTGTCTACATCTGATTGGCTGCATCTGATTGGCTGCATCTGATTGTCTACATCTGATTGCATCTGATTGTCTACATCTGATTGGCTGCATCTGATTGTCTACTTCTGATTGTCTACATCTGATTGTCTGCATCTGATTGTCTGCATCTGATTGGCTGCATCTGATTGGCTGCATCTGATTGGCTGCATCTGATTGTCTACATCTGATTGGCTGCATCTGATTGTCTACTTCTGATTGTCTACATCTGATTGTCTACATCTGATTGGCTGCATCTGATTGTCTACTTCTGATTGTCTACATCTGATTGTCTACATCTGATTGTCTACATCTGATTGTCTACCACTGATTGGCTGCATCTGATTGTCTACTTGTGATTGGCTGCATCTGATTGGCTTCATCTGATTGGCTGCATCTGATTGTCTACATCTGATTGTCTACATCTGATTCGCTGCATTTGATTGGCTACATCTGATTGTCTACATCTGATTGTCTGCATCTGATTGGCTGCATCTGATTGTCTACTTCTGATTGGCTGCATCTGATTGGCTGCATCTGATTGGCTGCATCTGATTGTCTACATCTCATTGGCTGCATCTGATTGTCTACATCTGATTGTCTACATCTGATTGGCTGCATCTAATTATCTACATCTGATTGTCTACTTCTGATTGGCTGCATCTGATTATCTACATCTATTTGTCTACATCTGATTGGCTGCATCTGATTGTCTACATCTGATTGGCTGCATCTGATTGTCTACTTCTGATTGTCTACATCTGCTTATCTACATCTTATTGGCAGCATCTGATTGTCTACATCTGATTGGCTGCATCTGATTGGCTGCATCTGATTGGCTGCATCTGATTGTCTACATCTGATTGTCTACATCTGATTCGCTGCATTTGATTGTCTACATCTGATTGGCTGAATCTGATTGGCTGCATCTGATTGTCTACATCTGATTGTCTACATCTGATTGTCTACATCTGATTGGCTGAATCTGATTGGCTGCATCTGATTGTCTACATCTGATTGTCTACATCTGATTGTCTACATCTGATTGGCTGCATCTGATTGTCTACATCTCATTGGCTGCATCTGATTGTCTACATCTGATTGTCTACATCTGATTGGCTGCATCTAATTATCTACATCTGATTGGCTGCATCTGATTGGCTGCATCTGATTGGCTGCATCTGATTGTCTACATCTGATTGGCTGCATCTGATTGTCTACATCTGATTGTCTACATTTGATTGGCTGCATCTGATTGTCTACATCTGATTGTCTACATCTGATTATCTACATCTGATTGGTTGCATCTGATTGTCTACATCTGATTGGCTGAATCTGATTGGCTGCATCTGATTGTCTACATCTGATTGTCTACATCTGATTGTCTACATCTGATTGGCTGCATCTGATTGTCTACTTCTGATTGTCTACATCTGATTGTCTACATCTGATTGTCTACATCTGATTGGCAGCATCTAATTGTCTACATCTGATTGGCTGCATCTGATTGGCTGCATCGGATTGGCTGCATCTGATTGGCTGCATCGGATTGGCTGCATCTGATTTTCTACATCTGATTGTCTACATCTGATTGTCTACATCTGATTGTCTGCATCTGATTGGCTGCATCTGATTGTCTACTTCTGATTGTCTACATCTGATTGTCTACATCTGATTGGCTGCATCTGATTGGCTGCATCTGATTGTCTACATCTGATTGTCTACATCTGATTGTCTACATCTGATTGGCTGCATCTGATTGTCTACTTCTGATTGTCTACATCTGATTGTCTACATCTGATTGTCTACATCTGATTGGCTGCATCTGATTGTCTGCATCTGATTTTCTACATCTGATTGTCTACTTCTGATTGGCTGCATCTGATTATCTATATCTATTTGTCTACATCTGATTGGCTGCATCTGATTGTCTACAACTGATTGGCTGCATCTGATTGTCTACTTCTGATTGTCTACATCTGCTTATCTACATCTTATTGGCTGCATCTGATTGTCTACATCTGATTGGCTGCATCTGATTGGCTTCATCTGATTGGCTGCATCTGATTGTCTACATCTGATTGTCTACATCTGATTCGCTGCATTTGATTGGCTACATCTGATTGTCTACATCTGATTGTCTGCATCTTATTGGCTGCATCTGATTGTCTACTTCTGATTGGCTGCATCTGATTGGCTGCATCTGATTGGCTGCATCTGATTGTCTACATCTCATTGGCTGCATCTGATTGTCTACATCTGATTGTCTACATCTGATTGGCTGCATCTAATTATCTACATCTGATTGTCTACTTCTGATTGGCTGCATCTGATTATCTACATCTATTTGTCTACATCTGATTGGCTGCATCTGATTGTCTACATCTGATTGGCTGCATCTGATTGTCTACTTCTGATTGTCTACATCTGCTTATCTACATCTTATTGGCAGCATCTGATTGTCTACATCTGATTGGCTGCATCTGATTGGCTGCATCTGATTGGCTGCATCTGATTGTCTACATCTGATTGTCTACATCTGATTCGCTGCATTTGATTGGCTACATCTGATTGTCTACATCTGATTGTCTGCATCTGATTGGCTGCATCTGATTGTCTACTTCTGATTGGCTGCATCTGATTGGCTGCATCTGATTGGCTGCATCTGATTGGCTGCATCTGATTGTCTACATCTCATTGGCTGCATCTGATTGTCTACATCTGATTGTCTACATCTGATTGGCTGCATCTGATTGTCTACATCTGATTGTCTACATCTCATTGGCTGCATCTGATTGTCTACATCTGATTGTCTACATCTGATTGGCTGCATCTGATTGGCTGCATCTGATTGTCTACATCTGATTGGCTGCATCTGATTGTCTACATCTGATTGTCTACATTTGATTGGCTGCATCTGATTGTCTACATCTGATTGGCTGCATCTGATTGGCTGCATCTGATTGTCTACATCTGATTGCATCTGATTGTCTACATCTGATTGTCTACATCTGATTGTCTACTTCTGATTGGCTGCATCTGATTGTCTACATCTATTTGTCTACATCTGATTGGCTGCATCTGATTGTCTACATCTGATTGGTTGCATCTGATTGTCTACATCTGATTGGCTGCATCTGATTGTCTACATCTATTTGTCTACATCTGATTGGCTGCATCTGATTGTCTACATCTGATTGGCTACATCTGATTGTCTACATGTGATTGGCTGCATCTGATTGGCTGCATCTGATTGTCTACATCTGATTGTCTACATCTGATTGGCTGCATCTGATTGTCTACATCTGATTGGCTGCATCTGATTGGCTGCATCTGATTGGCTGCATCTGATTGTCTGCATCTGATTGTCTACATCTGATTGTCTACATCTGATTGTCTACATCTAAATGTTTACATCTGATTGTCTGCATCTGATTATCTACATCTGATTGTCTACTTCTGATTGGCTGCATCTAATTATCTACATCTATTTGTCTACATCTGATTGGCTGCATCTGATTGTCTATATCTGATTGGCTGCATCTGATTGTCTACTTCTGATTGTCTACATCTGATTGGCTGCATCTGATTGGCTGCATCTGATTGTCTACATCTGATTGCATCTGATTGTCTACATCTGATTGGCTGCATCTGATTGTCTACTTCTGATTGTCTACATCTGATTGTCTGCATCTGATTGTCTGCATCTGATTGGCTGCATCTGATTGGCTGCATCTGATTGGCTGCATCTGATTGTCTACATCTGATTGGCTGCATCTGATTGTCTACTTCTGATTGTCTACATCTGATTGTCTACATCTGATTGGCTGCATCTGATTGTCTACTTCTGATTGTCTACATCTGATTGTCTACATCTGATTGTCTACATCTGATTGTCTACCACTGATTGGCTGCATCTGATTGTCTACTTGTGATTGGCTGCATCTGATTGGCTTCATCTGATTGGCTGCATCTGATTGTCTACATCTGATTGTCTACATCTGATTCGCTGCATTTGATTGGCTACATCTGATTGTCTACATCTGATTGTCTGCATCTGATTGGCTGCATCTGATTGTCTACTTCTGATTGGCTGCATCTGATTGGCTGCATCTGATTGGCTGCATCTGATTGTCTACATCTCATTGGCTGCATCTGATTGTCTACATCTGATTGTCTACATCTGATTGGCTGCATCTAATTATCTACATCTGATTGTCTACTTCTGATTGGCTGCATCTGATTATCTACATCTATTTGTCTACATCTGATTGGCTGCATCTGATTGTCTACATCTGATTGGCTGCATCTGATTGTCTACTTCTGATTGTCTACATCTGCTTATCTACATCTTATTGGCAGCATCTGATTGTCTACATCTGATTGGCTGCATCTGATTGGCTGCATCTGATTGGCTGCATCTGATTGTCTACATCTGATTGTCTACATCTGATTCGCTGCATTTGATTGTCTACATCTGATTGGCTGAATCTGATTGGCTGCATCTGATTGTCTACATCTGATTGTCTACATCTGATTGTCTACATCTGATTGGCTGAATCTGATTGGCTGCATCTGATTGTCTACATCTGATTGTCTACATCTGATTGTCTACATCTGATTGGCTGCATCTGATTGTCTACATCTCATTGGCTGCATCTGATTGTCTACATCTGATTGTCTACATCTGATTGGCTGCATCTAATTATCTACATCTGATTGGCTGCATCTGATTGGCTGCATCTGATTGGCTGCATCTGATTGTCTACATCTGATTGGCTGCATCTGATTGTCTACATCTGATTGTCTACATTTGATTGGCTGCATCTGATTGTCTACATCTGATTGTCTACATCTGATTATCTACATCTGATTGGTTGCATCTGATTGTCTACATCTGATTGGCTGAATCTGATTGGCTGCATCTGATTGTCTACATCTGATTGTCTACATCTGATTGTCTACATCTGATTGGCTGCATCTGATTGTCTACTTCTGATTGTCTACATCTGATTGTCTACATCTGATTGTCTACATCTGATTGGCAGCATCTAATTGTCTACATCTGATTGGCTGCATCTGATTGGCTGCATCGGATTGGCTGCATCTGATTGGCTGCATCGGATTGGCTGCATCTGATTTTCTACATCTGATTGTCTACATCTGATTGTCTACATCTGATTGTCTGCATCTGATTGGCTGCATCTGATTGTCTACTTCTGATTGTCTACATCTGATTGTCTACATCTGATTGGCTGCATCTGATTGGCTGCATCTGATTGTCTACATCTGATTGTCTACATCTGATTGTCTACATCTGATTGGCTGCATCTGATTGTCTACTTCTGATTGTCTACATCTGATTGTCTACATCTGATTGTCTACATCTGATTGGCTGCATCTGATTGTCTGCATCTGATTTTCTACATCTGATTGTCTACTTCTGATTGGCTGCATCTGATTATCTATATCTATTTGTCTACATCTGATTGGCTGCATCTGATTGTCTACAACTGATTGGCTGCATCTGATTGTCTACTTCTGATTGTCTACATCTGCTTATCTACATCTTATTGGCTGCATCTGATTGTCTACATCTGATTGGCTGCATCTGATTGGCTTCATCTGATTGGCTGCATCTGATTGTCTACATCTGATTGTCTACATCTGATTCGCTGCATTTGATTGGCTACATCTGATTGTCTACATCTGATTGTCTGCATCTTATTGGCTGCATCTGATTGTCTACTTCTGATTGGCTGCATCTGATTGGCTGCATCTGATTGGCTGCATCTGATTGTCTACATCTCATTGGCTGCATCTGATTGTCTACATCTGATTGTCTACATCTGATTGGCTGCATCTAATTATCTACATCTGATTGTCTACTTCTGATTGGCTGCATCTGATTATCTACATCTATTTGTCTACATCTGATTGGCTGCATCTGATTGTCTACATCTGATTGGCTGCATCTGATTGTCTACTTCTGATTGTCTACATCTGCTTATCTACATCTTATTGGCAGCATCTGATTGTCTACATCTGATTGGCTGCATCTGATTGGCTGCATCTGATTGGCTGCATCTGATTGTCTACATCTGATTGTCTACATCTGATTCGCTGCATTTGATTGGCTACATCTGATTGTCTACATCTGATTGTCTGCATCTGATTGGCTGCATCTGATTGTCTACTTCTGATTGGCTGCATCTGATTGGCTGCATCTGATTGGCTGCATCTGATTGGCTGCATCTGATTGTCTACATCTCATTGGCTGCATCTGATTGTCTACATCTGATTGTCTACATCTGATTGGCTGCATCTGATTGTCTACATCTGATTGTCTACATCTCATTGGCTGCATCTGATTGTCTACATCTGATTGTCTACATCTGATTGGCTGCATCTGATTGGCTGCATCTGATTGTCTACATCTGATTGGCTGCATCTGATTGTCTACATCTGATTGTCTACATTTGATTGGCTGCATCTGATTGTCTACATCTGATTGGCTGCATCTGATTGGCTGCATCTGATTGTCTACATCTGATTGCATCTGATTGTCTACATCTGATTGTCTACATCTGATTGTCTACTTCTGATTGGCTGCATCTGATTGTCTACATCTATTTGTCTACATCTGATTGGCTGCATCTGATTGTCTACATCTGATTGGTTGCATCTGATTGTCTACATCTGATTGGCTGCATCTGATTGTCTACATCTATTTGTCTACATCTGATTGGCTGCATCTGATTGTCTACATCTGATTGGCTACATCTGATTGTCTACATGTGATTGGCTGCATCTGATTGGCTGCATCTGATTGTCTACATCTGATTGTCTACATCTGATTGGCTGCATCTGATTGTCTACATCTGATTGGCTGCATCTGATTGGCTGCATCTGATTGGCTGCATCTGATTGTCTGCATCTGATTGTCTACATCTGATTGTCTACATCTGATTGTCTACATCTAAATGTTTACATCTGATTGTCTGCATCTGATTATCTACATCTGATTGTCTACTTCTGATTGGCTGCATCTAATTATCTACATCTATTTGTCTACATCTGATTGGCTGCATCTGATTGTCTATATCTGATTGGCTGCATCTGATTGTCTACTTCTGATTGTCTACATCTGATTGGCTGCATCTGATTGGCTGCATCTGATTGTCTACATCTGATTGCATCTGATTGTCTACATCTGATTGGCTGCATCTGATTGTCTACTTCTGATTGTCTACATCTGATTGTCTGCATCTGATTGTCTGCATCTGATTGGCTGCATCTGATTGGCTGCATCTGATTGGCTGCATCTGATTGTCTACATCTGATTGGCTGCATCTGATTGTCTACTTCTGATTGTCTACATCTGATTGTCTACATCTGATTGGCTGCATCTGATTGTCTACTTCTGATTGTCTACATCTGATTGTCTACATCTGATTGTCTACATCTGATTGTCTACCACTGATTGGCTGCATCTGATTGTCTACTTGTGATTGGCTGCATCTGATTGGCTTCATCTGATTGGCTGCATCTGATTGTCTACATCTGATTGTCTACATCTGATTCGCTGCATTTGATTGGCTACATCTGATTGTCTACATCTGATTGTCTGCATCTGATTGGCTGCATCTGATTGTCTACTTCTGATTGGCTGCATCTGATTGGCTGCATCTGATTGGCTGCATCTGATTGTCTACATCTCATTGGCTGCATCTGATTGTCTACATCTGATTGGCTGCATCTAATTATCTACATCTGATTGTCTACTTCTGATTGGCTGCATCTGATTATCTACATCTATTTGTCTACATCTGATTGGCTGCATCTGATTGTCTACATCTGATTGGCTGCATCTGATTGTCTACTTCTGATTGTCTACATCTGCTTATCTACATCTTATTGGCAGCATCTGATTGTCTACATCTGATTGGCTGCATCTGATTGGCTGCATCTGATTGGCTGCATCTGATTGTCTACATCTGATTGTCTACATCTGATTCGCTGCATTTGATTGGCTACATCTGATTGTCTACATCTGATTGTCTGCATCTGATTGGCTGCATCTGATTGTCTACTTCTGATTGGCTGCATCTGATTGGCTGCATCTGATTGGCTGCATCTGATTGGCTGCATCTGATTGTCTACATCTCATTGGCTGCATCTGATTGTCTACATCTGATTGTCTACATCTGATTGGCTGCATCTGATTGTCTACATCTGATTGTCTACATCTCATTGGCTGCATCTGATTGTCTACATCTGATTGTCTACATCTGATTGGCTGCATCTGATTGGCTGCATCTGATTGTCTACATCTGATTGGCTGCATCTGATTGTCTACATCTGATTGTCTACATTTGATTGGCTGCATCTGATTGTCTACATCTGATTGTCTACATCTGATTATCTACATCTGATTGGTTGCATCTGATTGGCTACATCTGATTGTCTACATCTGATTGTCTGCATCTGATTATCTACATCTGATTGTCTACTTCTGATTGGCTGCATCTGATTGGCTGCATCTGATTGGCTGCATCTGATTGGCTGCATCTGATTGTCTACATCTCATTGGCTGCATCTGATTGTCTACATCTGATTGTCTACATCTGATTGGCTGCATCTGATTGTCTACATCTGATTGTCTACATCTCATTGGCTGCATCTGATTGTCTACATCTGATTGTCTACATCTGATTGGCTGCATCTGATTGGCTGCATCTGATTGTCTACATCTGATTGGCTGCATCTGATTGTCTACATCTGATTGTCTACATTTGATTGGCTGCATCTGATTGTCTACATCTGATTGGCTGCATCTGATTGGCTGCATCTGATTGTCTACATCTGATTGTCTACATCTGATTGTCTACATCTGATTGTCTACCACTGATTGGCTGCATCTGATTGTCTACTTGTGATTGGCTGCATCTGATTGGCTTCATCTGATTGGCTGCATCTGATTGTCTACATCTGATTGTCTACATCTGATTCGCTGCATTTGATTGGCTACATCTGATTGTCTACATCTGATTGTCTGCATCTGATTGGCTGCATCTGATTGTCTACTTCTGATTGGCTGCATCTGATTGGCTGCATCTGATTGGCTGCATCTGATTGTCTACATCTCATTGGCTGCATCTGATTGTCTACATCTGATTGTCTACATCTGATTGGCTGCATCTAATTATCTACATCTGATTGTCTACTTCTGATTGGCTGCATCTGATTATCTACATCTATTTGTCTACATCTGATTGGCTGCATCTGATTGTCTACATCTGATTGGCTGCATCTGATTGTCTACTTCTGATTGTCTACATCTGCTTATCTACATCTTATTGGCAGCATCTGATTGTCTACATCTGATTGGCTGCATCTGATTGGCTGCATCTGATTGGCTGCATCTGATTGTCTACATCTGATTGTCTACATCTGATTCGCTGCATTTGATTGGCTACATCTGATTGTCTACATCTGATTGTCTGCATCTGATTGGCTGCATCTGATTGTCTACTTCTGATTGGCTGCATCTGATTGGCTGCATCTGATTGGCTGCATCTGATTGGCTGCATCTGATTGTCTACATCTCATTGGCTGCATCTGATTGTCTACATCTGATTGTCTACATCTGATTGGCTGCATCTGATTGTCTACATCTGATTGTCTACATCTCATTGGCTGCATCTGATTGTCTACATCTGATTGTCTACATCTGATTGGCTGCATCTGATTGGCTGCATCTGATTGTCTACATCTGATTGGCTGCATCTGATTGTCTACATCTGATTGTCTACATTTGATTGGCTGCATCTGATTGTCTACATCTGATTGGCTGCATCTGATTGGCTGCATCTGATTGTCTACATCTGATTGCATCTGATTGTCTACATCTGATTGTCTACATCTGATTGTCTACTTCTGATTGGCTGCATCTGATTGTCTACATCTATTTGTCTACATCTGATTGGCTGCATCTGATTGTCTACATCTGATTGGTTGCATCTGATTGTCTACATCTGATTGGCTGCATCTGATTGGCTGCATCTGATTGTCTACATCTATTTGTCTACATCTGATTGGCTGCATCTGATTGTCTACATCTGATTGGCTACATCTGATTGTCTACATGTGATTGGCTGCATCTGATTGGCTGCATCTGATTGTCTACATCTGATTGTCTACATCTGATTGGCTGCATCTGATTGTCTACATCTGATTGGCTGCATCTGATTGGCTGCATCTGATTGGCTGCATCTGATTGTCTGCATCTGATTGTCTACATCTGATTGTCTACATCTAAATGTTTACATCTGATTGTCTGCATCTGATTATCTACATCTGATTGTCTACTTCTGATTGGCTGCATCTAATTATCTACATCTATTTGTCTACATCTGATTGGCTGCATCTGATTGTCTATATCTGATTGGCTGCATCTGATTGTCTACTTCTGATTGTCTACATCTGATTGGCTGCATCTGATTGGCTGCATCTGATTGTCTACATCTGATTGCATCTGATTGTCTACATCTGATTGGCTGCATCTGATTGTCTACTTCTGATTGTCTACATCTGATTGTCTGCATCTGATTGTCTGCATCTGATTGGCTGCATCTGATTGGCTGCATCTGATTGTCTACATCTGATTGGCTGCATCTGATTGTCTACTTCTGATTGTCTACATCTGATTGTCTACATCTGATTGGCTGCATCTGATTGTCTACTTCTGATTGTCTACATCTGATTGTCTACATCTGATTGTCTACATCTGATTGTCTACCACTGATTGGCTGCATCTGATTGTCTACTTGTGATTGGCTGCATCTGATTGTCTACATCTGATTGGCTGCATCTGATTGTCTACATCGGATTGGCTTCATCTGATTGTCTGCATCTGATTGTCTACATCTGATTGGCTGCATCTGATTGTCTGCATCTGATTGTCTACATCTGATTGGCTGCATCTGATTGGCTGCATCTGATTGTCTACATCTGATTGCCTACATCTGATTGTCTACATCTGATTGTCTGCATCTGATTGTCTACATCTGATTGGCTGCATCTGATTGTCTCAATCTGATTGTCTACATCTGATTGTCTACATCTGATTGTCTGCATCTGATTGTCTACATCTGATTGGCTGCATCTGATTGTCTACTTCTGATTGTCTACATCTGATTGGCTGCATCTGATTGGCTGCATCTGATTGTCTACATGTGATTGGCTGCATCTGATTGGCTGCATCTGATTGTCTACATCTATTTGTCTACATCTGATTGGCTGCATCTGATTGTCTACATCTGATTGGCTGCATCTGATTGTCTGCATCTGATTTTCTACATCTGATTGTCTACTTCTGATTGGCTGCATCTGATTATCTATATCTATTTGTCTACATCTGATTGGCTGCATCTGATTGTCTACAACTGATTGGCTGCATCTGATTGTCTACTTCTGATTGTCTACATCTGCTTATCTACATCTTATTGGCTGCATCTGATTGTCTACATCTGATTGGCTGCATCTGATTGGCTTCATCTGATTGGCTGCATCTGATTGTCTACATCTGATTGTCTACATCTGATTCGCTGCATTTGATTGGCTACATCTGATTGTCTACATCTGATTGTCTGCATCTGATTGGCTGCATCTGATTGTCTACTTCTGATTGGCTGCATCTGATTGGCTGCATCTGATTGGCTGCATCTGATTGTCTACATCTCATTGGCTGCATCTGATTGTCTACATCTGATTGTCTACATCTGATTGGCTGCATCTAATTATCTACATCTGATTGTCTACTTCTGATTGGCTGCATCTGATTATCTACATCTATTTGTCTACATCTGATTGGCTGCATCTGATTGTCTACATCTGATTGGCTGCATCTGATTGTCTACTTCTGATTGTCTACATCTGCTTATCTACATCTTATTGGCAGCATCTGATTGTCTACATCTGATTGGCTGCATCTGATTGGCTGCATCTGATTGGCTGCATCTGATTGTCTACATCTGATTGTCTACATCTGATTCGCTGCATTTGATTGGCTACATCTGATTGTCTACATCTGATTGTCTGCATCTGATTGGCTGCATCTGATTGTCTACTTCTGATTGGCTGCATCTGATTGGCTGCATCTGATTGGCTGCATCTGATTGGCTGCATCTGATTGTCTACATCTCATTGGCTGCATCTGATTGTCTACATCTGATTGTCTACATCTGATTGGCTGCATCTGATTGTCTACATCTGATTGTCTACATCTCATTGGCTGCATCTGATTGTCTACATCTGATTGTCTACATCTGATTGGCTGCATCTGATTGGCTGCATCTGATTGTCTACATCTGATTGGCTGCATCTGATTGTCTACATCTGATTGTCTACATTTGATTGGCTGCATCTGATTGTCTACATCTGATTGGCTGCATCTGATTGGCTGCATCTGATTGTCTACATCTGATTGCATCTGATTGTCTACATCTGATTGTCTACATCTGATTGTCTACTTCTGATTGGCTGCATCTGATTGTCTACATCTATTTGTCTACATCTGATTGGCTGCATCTGATTGTCTACATCTGATTGGTTGCATCTGATTGTCTACATCTGATTGGCTGCATCTGATTGTCTACATCTATTTGTCTACATCTGATTGGCTGCATCTGATTGTCTACATCTGATTGGCTACATCTGATTGTCTACATGTGATTGGCTGCATCTGATTGGCTGCATCTGATTGTCTACATCTGATTGTCTACATCTGATTGGCTGCATCTGATTGTCTACATCTGATTGGCTGCATCTGATTGGCTGCATCTGATTGGCTGCATCTGATTGTCTGCATCTGATTGTCTACATCTGATTGTCTACATCTGATTGTCTACATCTAAATGTTTACATCTGATTGTCTGCATCTGATTATCTACATCTGATTGTCTACTTCTGATTGGCTGCATCTAATTATCTACATCTATTTGTCTACATCTGATTGGCTGCATCTGATTGTCTATATCTGATTGGCTGCATCTGATTGTCTACTTCTGATTGTCTACATCTGATTGGCTGCATCTGATTGGCTGCATCTGATTGTCTACATCTGATTGCATCTGATTGTCTACATCTGATTGGCTGCATCTGATTGTCTACTTCTGATTGTCTACATCTGATTGTCTGCATCTGATTGTCTGCATCTGATTGGCTGCATCTGATTGGCTGCATCTGATTGGCTGCATCTGATTGTCTACATCTGATTGGCTGCATCTGATTGTCTACTTCTGATTGTCTACATCTGATTGTCTACATCTGATTGGCTGCATCTGATTGTCTACTTCTGATTGTCTACATCTGATTGTCTACATCTGATTGTCTACATCTGATTGTCTACCACTGATTGGCTGCATCTGATTGTCTACTTGTGATTGGCTGCATCTGATTGGCTTCATCTGATTGGCTGCATCTGATTGTCTACATCTGATTGTCTACATCTGATTCGCTGCATTTGATTGGCTACATCTGATTGTCTACATCTGATTGTCTGCATCTGATTGGCTGCATCTGATTGTCTACTTCTGATTGGCTGCATCTGATTGGCTGCATCTGATTGGCTGCATCTGATTGTCTACATCTCATTGGCTGCATCTGATTGTCTACATCTGATTGTCTACATCTGATTGGCTGCATCTAATTATCTACATCTGATTGTCTACTTCTGATTGGCTGCATCTGATTATCTACATCTATTTGTCTACATCTGATTGGCTGCATCTGATTGTCTACATCTGATTGGCTGCATCTGATTGTCTACTTCTGATTGTCTACATCTGCTTATCTACATCTTATTGGCAGCATCTGATTGTCTACATCTGATTGGCTGCATCTGATTGGCTGCATCTGATTGGCTGCATCTGATTGTCTACATCTGATTGTCTACATCTGATTCGCTGCATTTGATTGTCTACATCTGATTGGCTGAATCTGATTGGCTGCATCTGATTGTCTACATCTGATTGTCTACATCTGATTGTCTACATCTGATTGGCTGAATCTGATTGGCTGCATCTGATTGTCTACATCTGATTGTCTACATCTGATTGTCTACATCTGATTGGCTGCATCTGATTGTCTACATCTCATTGGCTGCATCTGATTGTCTACATCTGATTGTCTACATCTGATTGGCTGCATCTAATTATCTACATCTGATTGGCTGCATCTGATTGGCTGCATCTGATTGGCTGCATCTGATTGTCTACATCTGATTGGCTGCATCTGATTGTCTACATCTGATTGTCTACATTTGATTGGCTGCATCTGATTGTCTACATCTGATTGTCTACATCTGATTATCTACATCTGATTGGTTGCATCTGATTGTCTACATCTGATTGGCTGAATCTGATTGGCTGCATCTGATTGTCTACATCTGATTGTCTACATCTGATTGTCTACATCTGATTGGCTGCATCTGATTGTCTACTTCTGATTGTCTACATCTGATTGTCTACATCTGATTGTCTACATCTGATTGGCAGCATCTAATTGTCTACATCTGATTGGCTGCATCTGATTGGCTGCATCGGATTGGCTGCATCTGATTGGCTGCATCGGATTGGCTGCATCTGATTTTCTACATCTGATTGTCTACATCTGATTGTCTACATCTGATTGTCTGCATCTGATTGGCTGCATCTGATTGTCTACTTCTGATTGTCTACATCTGATTGTCTACATCTGATTGGCTGCATCTGATTGGCTGCATCTGATTGTCTACATATGATTGTCTACATCTGATTGTCTACATCTGATTGGCTGCATCTGATTGTCTACTTCTGATTGTCTACATCTGATTGTCTACATCTGATTGTCTACATCTGATTGGCTGCATCTGATTGTCTGCATCTGATTTTCTACATCTGATTGTCTACTTCTGATTGGCTGCATCTGATTATCTATATCTATTTGTCTACATCTGATTGGCTGCATCTGATTGTCTACAACTGATTGGCTGCATCTGATTGTCTACTTCTGATTGTCTACATCTGCTTATCTACATCTTATTGGCTGCATCTGATTGTCTACATCTGATTGGCTGCATCTGATTGGCTTCATCTGATTGGCTGCATCTGATTGTCTACATCTGATTGTCTACATCTGATTCGCTGCATTTGATTGGCTACATCTGATTGTCTACATCTGATTGTCTGCATCTGATTGGCTGCATCTGATTGTCTACTTCTGATTGGCTGCATCTGATTGGCTGCATCTGATTGGCTGCATCTGATTGTCTACATCTCATTGGCTGCATCTGATTGTCTACATCTGATTGTCTACATCTGATTGGCTGCATCTAATTATCTACATCTGATTGTCTACTTCTGATTGGCTGCATCTGATTATCTACATCTATTTGTCTACATCTGATTGGCTGCATCTGATTGTCTACATCTGATTGGCTGCATCTGATTGTCTACTTCTGATTGTCTACATCTGCTTATCTACATCTTATTGGCAGCATCTGATTGTCTACATCTGATTGGCTGCATCTGATTGGCTGCATCTGATTGGCTGCATCTGATTGTCTACATCTGATTGTCTACATCTGATTCGCTGCATTTGATTGGCTACATCTGATTGTCTACATCTGATTGTCTGCATCTGATTGGCTGCATCTGATTGTCTACTTCTGATTGGCTGCATCTGATTGGCTGCATCTGATTGGCTGCATCTGATTGGCTGCATCTGATTGTCTACATCTCATTGGCTGCATCTGATTGTCTACATCTGATTGTCTACATCTGATTGGCTGCATCTGATTGTCTACATCTGATTGTCTACATCTCATTGGCTGCATCTGATTGTCTACATCTGATTGTCTACATCTGATTGGCTGCATCTGATTGGCTGCATCTGATTGTCTACATCTGATTGGCTGCATCTGATTGTCTACATCTGATTGTCTACATTTGATTGGCTGCATCTGATTGTCTACATCTGATTGGCTGCATCTGATTGGCTGCATCTGATTGTCTACATCTGATTGCATCTGATTGTCTACATCTGATTGTCTACATCTGATTGTCTACTTCTGATTGGCTGCATCTGATTGTCTACATCTATTTGTCTACATCTGATTGGCTGCATCTGATTGTCTACATCTGATTGGTTGCATCTGATTGTCTACATCTGATTGGCTGCATCTGATTGTCTACATCTATTTGTCTACATCTGATTGGCTGCATCTGATTGTCTACATCTGATTGGCTACATCTGATTGTCTACATGTGATTGGCTGCATCTGATTGGCTGCATCTGATTGTCTACATCTGATTGTCTACATCTGATTGGCTGCATCTGATTGTCTACATCTGATTGGCTGCATCTGATTGGCTGCATCTGATTGGCTGCATCTGATTGTCTGCATCTGATTGTCTACATCTGATTGTCTACATCTGATTGTCTACATCTAAATGTTTACATCTGATTGTCTGCATCTGATTATCTACATCTGATTGTCTACTTCTGATTGGCTGCATCTAATTATCTACATCTATTTGTCTACATCTGATTGGCTGCATCTGATTGTCTATATCTGATTGGCTGCATCTGATTGTCTACTTCTGATTGTCTACATCTGATTGGCTGCATCTGATTGGCTGCATCTGATTGTCTACATCTGATTGCATCTGATTGTCTACATCTGATTGGCTGCATCTGATTGTCTACTTCTGATTGTCTACATCTGATTGTCTGCATCTGATTGTCTGCATCTGATTGGCTGCATCTGATTGGCTGCATCTGATTGGCTGCATCTGATTGTCTACATCTGATTGGCTGCATCTGATTGTCTACTTCTGATTGTCTACATCTGATTGTCTACATCTGATTGGCTGCATCTGATTGTCTACTTCTGATTGTCTACATCTGATTGTCTACATCTGATTGTCTACATCTGATTGTCTACCACTGATTGGCTGCATCTGATTGTCTACTTGTGATTGGCTGCATCTGATTGGCTTCATCTGATTGGCTGCATCTGATTGTCTACATCTGATTGTCTACATCTGATTCGCTGCATTTGATTGGCTACATCTGATTGTCTACATCTGATTGTCTGCATCTGATTGGCTGCATCTGATTGTCTACTTCTGATTGGCTGCATCTGATTGGCTGCATCTGATTGGCTGCATCTGATTGTCTACATCTCATTGGCTGCATCTGATTGTCTACATCTGATTGTCTACATCTGATTGGCTGCATCTAATTATCTACATCTGATTGTCTACTTCTGATTGGCTGCATCTGATTATCTACATCTATTTGTCTACATCTGATTGGCTGCATCTGATTGTCTACATCTGATTGGCTGCATCTGATTGTCTACTTCTGATTGTCTACATCTGCTTATCTACATCTTATTGGCAGCATCTGATTGTCTACATCTGATTGGCTGCATCTGATTGGCTGCATCTGATTGGCTGCATCTGATTGTCTACATCTGATTGTCTACATCTGATTCGCTGCATTTGATTGGCTACATCTGATTGTCTACATCTGATTGTCTGCATCTGATTGGCTGCATCTGATTGTCTACTTCTGATTGGCTGCATCTGATTGGCTGCATCTGATTGGCTGCATCTGATTGGCTGCATCTGATTGTCTACATCTCATTGGCTGCATCTGATTGTCTACATCTGATTGTCTACATCTGATTGGCTGCATCTGATTGTCTACATCTGATTGTCTACATCTCATTGGCTGCATCTGATTGTCTACATCTGATTGTCTACATCTGATTGGCTGCATCTGATTGGCTGCATCTGATTGTCTACATCTGATTGGCTGCATCTGATTGTCTACATCTGATTGTCTACATTTGATTGGCTGCATCTGATTGTCTACATCTGATTGTCTACATCTGATTATCTACATCTGATTGGTTGCATCTGATTGGCTACATCTGATTGTCTACATCTGATTGTCTGCATCTGATTGTCTACATCTGATTGTCTACTTCTGATTGGCTGCATCTGATTGGCTGCATCTGATTGGCTGCATCTGATTGGCTGCATCTGATTGTCTACATCTCATTGGCTGCATCTGATTGTCTACATCTGATTGTCTACATCTGATTGGCTGCATCTGATTGTCTACATCTGATTGTCTACATCTCATTGGCTGCATCTGATTGTCTACATCTGATTGTCTACATCTGATTGGCTGCATCTGATTGGCTGCATCTGATTGTCTACATCTGATTGGCTGCATCTGATTGTCTACATCTGATTGTCTACATTTGATTGGCTGCATCTGATTGTCTACATCTGATTGGCTGCATCTGATTGGCTGCATCTGATTGTCTACATCTGATTGTCTACATCTGATTGTCTACATCTGATTGTCTACCACTGATTGGCTGCATCTGATTGTCTACTTGTGATTGGCTGCATCTGATTGGCTTCATCTGATTGGCTGCATCTGATTGTCTACATCTGATTGTCTACATCTGATTCGCTGCATTTGATTGGCTACATCTGATTGTCTACATCTGATTGTCTGCATCTGATTGGCTGCATCTGATTGTCTACTTCTGATTGGCTGCATCTGATTGGCTGCATCTGATTGGCTGCATCTGATTGTCTACATCTCATTGGCTGCATCTGATTGTCTACATCTGATTGTCTACATCTGATTGGCTGCATCTAATTATCTACATCTGATTGTCTACTTCTGATTGGCTGCATCTGATTATCTACATCTATTTGTCTACATCTGATTGGCTGCATCTGATTGTCTACATCTGATTGGCTGCATCTGATTGTCTACTTCTGATTGTCTACATCTGCTTATCTACATCTTATTGGCAGCATCTGATTGTCTACATCTGATTGGCTGCATCTGATTGGCTGCATCTGATTGGCTGCATCTGATTGTCTACATCTGATTGTCTACATCTGATTCGCTGCATTTGATTGGCTACATCTGATTGTCTACATCTGATTGTCTGCATCTGATTGGCTGCATCTGATTGTCTACTTCTGATTGGCTGCATCTGATTGGCTGCATCTGATTGGCTGCATCTGATTGGCTGCATCTGATTGTCTACATCTCATTGGCTGCATCTGATTGTCTACATCTGATTGTCTACATCTGATTGGCTGCATCTGATTGTCTACATCTGATTGTCTACATCTCATTGGCTGCATCTGATTGTCTACATCTGATTGTCTACATCTGATTGGCTGCATCTGATTGGCTGCATCTGATTGTCTACATCTGATTGGCTGCATCTGATTGTCTACATCTGATTGTCTACATTTGATTGGCTGCATCTGATTGTCTACATCTGATTGGCTGCATCTGATTGGCTGCATCTGATTGTCTACATCTGATTGCATCTGATTGTCTACATCTGATTGTCTACATCTGATTGTCTACTTCTGATTGGCTGCATCTGATTGTCTACATCTATTTGTCTACATCTGATTGGCTGCATCTGATTGTCTACATCTGATTGGTTGCATCTGATTGTCTACATCTGATTGGCTGCATCTGATTGGCTGCATCTGATTGTCTACATCTATTTGTCTACATCTGATTGGCTGCATCTGATTGTCTACATCTGATTGGCTACATCTGATTGTCTACATGTGATTGGCTGCATCTGATTGGCTGCATCTGATTGTCTACATCTGATTGTCTACATCTGATTGGCTGCATCTGATTGTCTACATCTGATTGGCTGCATCTGATTGGCTGCATCTGATTGGCTGCATCTGATTGTCTGCATCTGATTGTCTACATCTGATTGTCTACATCTAAATGTTTACATCTGATTGTCTGCATCTGATTATCTACATCTGATTGTCTACTTCTGATTGGCTGCATCTAATTATCTACATCTATTTGTCTACATCTGATTGGCTGCATCTGATTGTCTATATCTGATTGGCTGCATCTGATTGTCTACTTCTGATTGTCTACATCTGATTGGCTGCATCTGATTGGCTGCATCTGATTGTCTACATCTGATTGCATCTGATTGTCTACATCTGATTGGCTGCATCTGATTGTCTACTTCTGATTGTCTACATCTGATTGTCTGCATCTGATTGTCTGCATCTGATTGGCTGCATCTGATTGGCTGCATCTGATTGTCTACATCTGATTGGCTGCATCTGATTGTCTACTTCTGATTGTCTACATCTGATTGTCTACATCTGATTGGCTGCATCTGATTGTCTACTTCTGATTGTCTACATCTGATTGTCTACATCTGATTGTCTACATCTGATTGTCTACCACTGATTGGCTGCATCTGATTGTCTACTTGTGATTGGCTGCATCTGATTGTCTACATCTGATTGGCTGCATCTGATTGTCTACATCGGATTGGCTTCATCTGATTGTCTGCATCTGATTGTCTACATCTGATTGGCTGCATCTGATTGTCTGCATCTGATTGTCTGCATCTGATTGTCTACATCTGATTGGCTGCATCTGATTGGCTGCATCTGATTGTCTACATCTGATTGCCTACATCTGATTGTCTACATCTGATTGTCTGCATCTGATTGTCTACATCTGATTGGCTGCATCTGATTGTCTCAATCTGATTGTCTACATCTGATTGTCTACATCTGATTGTCTGCATCTGATTGTCTACATCTGATTGGCTGCATCTGATTGTCTACTTCTGATTGTCTACATCTGATTGGCTGCATCTGATTGGCTGCATCTGATTGTCTACATCTGATTGCATCTGATTGTCTACATCTGATTGTCTACATCTGATTGTCTACTTCTGATTGGCTGCATCTGATTGTCTACATCTATGTGTCTGCATCTGATTGTCTACATCTGATTGGCTGCATCTGATTGTCTACATGTGATTGGCTGCATCTGATTGGCTGCATCTGATTGTCTACATCTATTTGCCTACATCTGATTGGCTGCATCTGATTGTCTACATCTGATTGGCTGCATCTGATTGGCTGCATCTGATTATCTACATCTATTTGTCTACATCTGATGGGCTGCATCTGATTGTCTACATCTGATTGGCTGCATCTGATTGTCTACTTCTGATTGTCTACATCTGATTATCTATATCTGATTGGCTGCATCTGATTGTCTACATCTGATTGGCTGCATCTGATTGGCTGCATCTGATTGTCTACATCTGATTGTCTACATCTGATTCGCTGCATTTGATTTGCTACATCTGATTGTCTACATCTGATTGTCTGCATCTGATTGGCTGCATCTGATTGTCTACTTCTGATTGGCTGCATCTGATTGGCTGCATCTGATTGGCTGCATCTGATTGTCTACATCTCATTGGCTGCATCTGATTGTCTACATCTGATTGTCTACATCTGATTGGCTGCATCTGATTGTCTACATCTGATTGTCTACATCTCATTGGCTGCATCTGATTGTCTACATCTGATTGTCTACCTCTGATTGTCTGCATCTGATTGGCTGCATCTGATTGGCTGCATCTGATTGTCTACATCTGATTGGCTGCATCTGATTGGCTGCATCTGATTGTCTACATCTCATTGGCTGCATCTGATTGTCTACATCTGATTGTCTGTATCTGATTGTCTACATCTCATTGGCTGCATCTGATTGTCTGCATCTGATTGGCTGCATCTGATTGTCTACATCTGATTGTCTACTTCTGATTGTCTACTTCTGATTGGCTGCATCTGATTGTCTACATCCGATTGTCTGCATCTGATTGTCTACATCTGATTGTCTGCATCTGATTGTCTGCATCTGATTGTCTACTTCTGATTGGCTGCATCTGATTGGCTGCATCTGATTGTCTACATCTGATTGTCTACATCTGATTGGCTGCATCTGATTGTCTACATCTGATTGTCTACATCTGATTGGCTGCATCTGATTGTCTACATCTGATTGGCTGCATCTGATTGTCTACATCTGATTGTCTATATTTGATTGGCTGCATCTGATTGTCTACATCTGATTGGCTGCATCTGATTGTCTACATCTGATTGGCTGCATCTGATTGTCTACTTCTGATTGTCTACATCTGATTGGCTGCATCTGATTGGCTGCATCTGATTGTCTACATCTGATTGCATCTGATTGTCTACATCTGATTGTCTACATCTGATTGTCTACTTCTGATTGGCTGCATCTGATTGTCTACATCTATTTGTCTACATCTGATTGGCTGCATCTGATTGTCTACTTCTGATTGGCTGCATCTGATTGTCTACATCTGATTGTCTGCATCTGATTGTCTACATCTGATTGGCTGCATCTGATTGTCTACATCTGATTGTCTGCATCTGATTGTCTGCATCTGATTGTCTACATCGGATTGTCTACATCTGATTGTCTGCATCTGATTGTCTACATCTGATTGGCTGCATCTGATTGTCTCAATCTGATTGTCTACATCTGATTGTCTACATCTGATTGTCTGCATCTGATTGTCTACATCTGATTGGCTGCATCTGATTGTCTACATCTGATTGTCTACATCTGATTGCCTACATCTGATTGTCTACATCTAAATGCCTACATCTGATTGGCTGCATCTGATTGTCTACATCTGATTGGCTGCATCTGATTGTCTACATCTGATTGGCTGCATCTGATTGTCAACTTCTGATTGTCTACATCTGATTGGCTGCATCTGATTGGCTGCATCTGATTGTCTACATCTGATTGCATCTGATTGTCTACATCTGATTGTCTACATCTGATTGTCTACTTCTGATTGGCTGCATCTGATTGTCTACATCTATTTGTCTGCATCTGATTGTCTACATCTGATTGGCTGCATCTGATTGTCTACATGTGATTGGCTGCATCTGATTGGCTGCATCTGATTGTCTACATCTATTTGCCTACATCTGATTGGCGGCATCTGATTATCTACATCTGATTGTCTACATCTGATGGGCTGCATCTGAATGTCTACATCTGATTGGCTGCATCTGATTGTCTACTTCTGATTGTCTACATCTGATTATCTACATCTGATTGGCTGCATCTGATTGTCTACATCTATTTGTCTGCATCTGATTGTCTACATCTGATTGGCTGCATCTGATTGTCTACATGTGATTGGCTGCATCTGATTGGCTGCATCTGATTGTCTACATCTAAATGTTTACATCTGATTGTCTGCATCTGATTATCTACATCTGATTGTCTACATCTGATGGGCTGCATCTGAATGTCTACATCTGATTGGCTGCATCTGATTGTCTACTTCTGATTGTCTACATCTGATTATCTACATCTGATTGGCTGCATCTGATTGGCTGCATCTGATTGGCTGCATCTGATTGGCTGCATCTGATTGTCTACATCTGATTGTCTACATCTGATTCGCTGCATTTGATTGGCTACATCTGATTGTCTACATCTGATTGTCTGCATCTGATTGGCTGCATCTGATTGTCTACTTCTGATTGGCTGCATCTGATTGGCTGCATCTGATTGGCTGCATCTGATTGTCTACATCTCATTGGCTGCATCTGATTGTCTACATCTGATTGTCTACATCTGATTGTCTGCATCTGATTGGCTGCATCTGATTTGCTGCATCTGATTGTCTACATCTGATTGGCTGCATCTGATTGGCTGCATCTGATTGTCTACATCCCATTGGCTGCATCTGATTGTCTACATCTGATTGGCTGCATCTGATTGTCTACATCTCATTGGCTGCATCTGATTGTCTGCATCTGATTGGCTGCATCTGATTGTCTACATCTGATTGTCTACATCTGATTGTCTACATCTGATTGTCTACTTCTGATTGTCTACTTCTGATTGGCTGCATCTGATTGTCTACATCCGATTGTCTGCATCTGATTGTCTACATCTGATTGTCTACATCTGATTGTCTGCATCTGATTGGCTGCATCTGATTGTCTGCATCTGATTGTCTACTTCTGATTGGATGCATCTGATTGGCTGCATCTGATTGTCTACATCTGATTGTCTACATCTGATTGGCTGCATCTGATTGTCTACATCTGATTGTCTACATCTGATTGTCTGCATCTGATTGTCTACATCTGATTGGCTGCATCTGATTGTCTACTTCTGATTGTCTACATCTGATTGGCTGCATCTGATTGGCTGCATCTGATTGTCTACATCTGATTGCATCTGATTGTCTACATCTGATTGTCTACATCTGATTGTCTACTTCTGATTGGCTGTATCTGATTGTCTACATCTATTTGTGTACATCTGATTGGCTGCATCTGATTGTCTACATCTGATTGGTTGCATCTGATTGTCTACATCTGATTGGCTGCATCTGATTGGCTGCATCTGATTGTCTACATCTATTTGTCTATATCTGATTGGCTGCATCTGATTGTCTACATCTGATTGGCTTCATCTGATTGTCTGAATCTGATTGTCTACATCTGATTGTCTACATCTAAATGTTTACATCTGATTGTCTGCATCTGATTGGCTGCATCTGATTGTCTACATCTGATTGTCTACTTCTGATTGTCTGCATCTGATTGGCTGCATCTGATTGGCTGCATCTGATTGTCTACATCTGATTGGCTGCATCTGATTGTCTACATCTGATTGTCTACATCTGATTGGCTGCATCTGATTGGCTGCATCTGATTGGCTGCATCTGATTGTCTACATCTCATTGGCTTCATCTGATTGTCTACATCTGATTGTCTACTTCTGATTGGCTGCATCTAATTGTCTACATCTGATTGTCTGCATCTGATTGTCTACATCTGATTGTCTACATCTGATTGGCTGCATCGGATTGGCTGCATCGGATTGGCTGCATCTGATTGTCTACATCTGATTCGCTGCATTTGATTGGCTGCATCTGATTGTCTACATCTGATTGTCTATATCTGATTGGCTGCATCTGATTGTCTACATCTGATTGGCTGCATCTGATTGTCTATATTTGATTGGCTGCATCTGAATGTCTACATCTGATTGGCTGCATCTGATTGTCTACATCTGATTGGCTGCATCTGATTGTCTACTTCTGATTGTCTACATCTGATTGATTGGCTGCATCTGATTGGCTGCATCTGATTGTCTACATCTGATTGCATCTGATTGTCTACATCTGATTGTCTACATCTGATTGCCTACATCTGATTGTCTACTTCTGATTGGCTGCATCTGATTGTCTACATCTATTTGTCTACATCTGATTGGCTGCATCTGATTGTCTACATCTGATTGGCTGCATCTGATTGTCTACATGTGATTGGCTGCATCTGATTGGCTGCATCTGATTGTCTACATCTATTTGTCTACATCTGATTGGCTGCATCTGATTGTCTACATCTGATTGGCTGCATCTGATTGTCTGCATCTGATTGTCTACATCTGATTGTCTACATCTGATTGTCTACATCTAAATGTTTACATCTGATTGTCTGCATCTGATTATCTACATCTGATTGTCTACTTCTGATTGGCTGCATCTGATTATCTACATCTATTTGTCTACATCTGATTGGCTGAATCTGATTGTCTACTTCTGATTGTCTACATCTGTTTATCTACATCTGATTGGCTGCATCTGATTGTCTACATCTGATTGGCTGCATCTGATTGGCTGCATCTGATTGTCTACATCTGATTGTCTACATCTGATTGGCTGCATCTGATTGTCTACTTCTGATTGTCTACATCTGATTGTCTACATCTGATTGGCAGCATCTAATTGTCTACATCTGATTGGCTGCATCTGATTGGCTTCATCGGATTGGCTGCATCTGATTGGCTGCATCGGATTGGCTGCATCTGATTTTCTACATCTGATTGTCTACATCTGATTGTCTACATCTGATTGTCTGCATCTGATTGGCTGCATCTGATTGTCTACTTCTGATTGTCTACATCTGATTGTCTACATCTGATTGGCTGCATCTGATTGGCTGCATCTGATTGTCTACATCTGATTGTCTACATCTGATTGTCTACATCTGATTGGCTGCATCTGATTGTCTACTTCTGATTGTCTACATCTGATTGTCTACATCTGATTGTCTACATCTGATTGGCTGCATCTGATTGGCTTCATCTGATTGTCTACATCTGATTGGCAGCATCTAATTGTCTACATCTGATTGGCTGCATCTGATTGGCTGCATCGGATTGGCTGCATCTGATTGGCTGCATCGGATTGGCTGCATCTGATTTTCTACATCTGATTGTCTGCATCTGATTGTCTACATCTGATTGGCTGCATCTGATTGTCTCAATCTGATTGTCTACATCTGATTGTCTACATCTGATTGTCTACATCTGATTGGCTGCATCTGATTGTCTACATCTGATTGTCTACATCTGATTGCCTACATCTGATTGTCTACATCTAAATGCCTACATCTGATTGGCTGCATCTGATTGTCTACATCTGATTGGCTGCATCTGATTGTCTACATCTGATTGGCTGCATCTGATTGTCTACTTCTGATTGCCTACATCTGATTGGCTGCATCTGATTGGCTGCATCTGATTGTCTACATCTGATTGCATCTGATTGTCTACATCTGATTGTCTACTTCTGATTGGCTGCATCTGATTGTCTACATGTGATTGGCTGCATCTGATTGGCTGCATCTGATTGTCTACATCTATTTTCCTACATCTGATTGGCTGCATCTGAGTGTCTACATCTGATTGGCTGCATCTCATTGTCTACATGTGATTGGCTGCATCTGATTGGCTGCATCTGATTGTCTACATCTATTTTCCTACATCTGATTGGCTGCATCTGAGTGTCTACATCTGATTGGCGGCATCTGATTGGCGGCATCTGATTGGCTGCATCTGATTGTCTACATCTGATTGTCTACATCTGATTGTCTACATCTAAATGTTTACATCTGATTGTCTGCATCTGATTATCTACATCTGATTGTCTACTTCTGATTGTCTGCATCTGATTATCTACATCTGATTATCTACATCTGATTGGCTGCATCTGATTGTCTACATCTGATTGGCTGCATCTGATTGGCTGCATCTGATTATCTACATCTATTTGTCTACATCTGATTGGCTGAATCTGATTGTCTACTTCTGATTGATTGGCTGCATCTGATTGGCTGCATCTGATTGTCTACATCTGATTGCATCTGATTGTCTACATCTGATTGTCTACATCTGATTTCCTACATCTGATTGTCTACTTCTGATTGGCTGCATCTGATTGTCTACATCTATTTGTCTACATCTGATTGGCTGCATCTGATTGTCTACATCTGATTGGCTGCATCTGATTGTCTACATGTGATTGGCTGCATCTGATTGGCTGCATCTGATTGTCTACATCTATTTGTCTACATCTGATTGGCTGCATCTGATTGTCTACATCTGATTGGCTGCATCTGATTGTCTGCATCTGATTGTCTACATCTGATTGTCTACATCTGATTGTCTACATCTAAATGTTTACATCTGATTGTCTGCATCTGATTATCTACATCTGATTGTCTACTTCTGATTGGCTGCATCTGATTATCTACATCTATTTGTCTACATCTGATTGGCTGAATCTGATTGTCTACATCTGATTGTCTACATCTGATTATCTACATCTGATTGGTTGCATCTGATTGTCTACATCTGATTGGCTGAATCTGATTGGCTGCATCTGATTGTCTACATCTGATTGTCTACATCTGATTGTCTACATCTGATTGGCTGCATCTGATTGTCTACTTCTGATTGTCTACATCTGATTGTCTACATCTGATTGTCTACATCTGATTGGCAGCATCTAATTGTCTACATCTGATTGGCTGCATCTGATTGGCTGCATCGGATTGGCTGCATCTGATTGGCTGCATCGGATTGGCTGCATCTGATTTTCTACATCTGATTGTCTACATCTGATTGTCTACATCTGATTGTCTGCATCTGATTGGCTGCATCTGATTGTCTACTTCTGATTGTCTACATCTGATTGTCTACATCTGATTGGCTGCATCTGATTGGCTGCATCTGATTGTCTACATCTGATTGTCTACATCTGATTGTCTACATCTGATTGGCTGCATCTGATTGTCTACTTCTGATTGTCTACATCTGATTGTCTACATCTGATTGTCTACATCTGATTGGCTGCATCTGATTGGCTTCATCTGATTGTCTACATCTGATTGGCAGCATCTAATTGTCTACATCTGATTGGCTGCATCTGATTGGCTGCATCGGATTGGCTGCATCTGATTGGCTGCATCGGATTGGCTGCATCTGATTGTCTACATCTGATTGTCTACATCTGATTGTCTGCATCTGATTGTCTGCATCTGATTGTCTACATCTGATTGTCTGCATCTGATTGTCTGCATCTGATTGGCTGCATCTGATTGTCTACATCTCATTGGCTGCATCTGATTGTCTACATCTGATTGTCTACATCTGATTGTCTGCATCTGATTGTCTACATCTGATTGTCTACTTCTGATTGTCTACATCTGATTGTCTGCATCTGATTGGCTGCATCTGATTGGCTGCACCTGATTGTCTACATCTGATTGGCTGCATCTGATTGTCTACATCTGATTGTCTACATCTGATTGGCTGCATCTGATTGGCTGCATTTGATTGGCTGCATCTGATTGTCTACATCTCATTGGCTGCATCTGATTGTCTACATCTGATTGTCTACTTCTGATTGTCTACATCTGATTGTCTACATCTGATTGGCTGCATCTGATTGACTGCATCTGATTGTCTACATCTGATTGTCTACTTCTGATTGGCTGCATCTGATTGGCTGCATCTGATTGTCTACATCTGATTGTCTGCATCTCATTGGCTGCATCTGATTGTCTACATCTGATTGGCTGCATCTGATTGTCTACATCTGATTGGCTGCATCTGATTGTCTACTTCTGATTGTCTACATCTGATTGGCTGCATCTGATTGTCTACATCTGATTGCATCTGATTGTCTACATCTGATTGTCTACATCTGATTGTCTACTTATGATTGGCTGCATCTGATTGTCTACATCTATTTGTCTACATCTGATTGGCTGCATCTGATTGTCTACATCTGATTTGTTGCATCTGATTGTCTACATCTGATTGGCTGCATCTGATTGGCTGCATCTGATTGTCTACATCTATTTGTCTACATCTGATTGGCTGCATCTGATTGTCTACATCTGATTGGCTACATCTGATTGTCTACATGTGATTGGCTGCATCTGATTGGCTGCATCTGATTGTCTACATCTGATTGTCTACATCTGATTGTCTGCATCTGATTGTCTACATCTGATTGGCTGCATCTGATTGGCTGCATCTGATTGTCTGCATCTGATTGTCTACATCTGATTGTCTACATCTAAATGTTTACATCTGATTGTCTGCATCTGATTATCTACATCTGATTGTCTACTTCTGATTGGCTGCATCTGATTATCTACATCTATTTGTCTACATCTGATTGGCTGCATCTGATTGTCTACATCTGATTGGCTGCATCTGATTGTCTACTTCTGATTGTCTACATCTGATTGGCTGCATCTGATTGGCTGCATCTGATTGTCTACATCTGATTGCATCTGTTTGTCTACATCTGATTGTCTACATCTGATTGGCTGCATCTGATTGTCTACATCTGATTGTCTACATCTGATTGTCTGCATCTGATTGTCTACATCTGATTGGCTGCATCTGATTGGCTGCATCTGATTGTCTGCATCTGATTGTCTACATCTGATTGTCTACATCTAAATGTTTACATCTGATTGTCTGCATCTGATTATCTACATCTGATTGTCTACTTCTGATTGGCTGCATCTGATTATCTACATCTATTTGTCTACATCTGATTGGCTGCATCTGATTGTCTACATCTGATTGGCTGCATCTGATTGTCTACTTCTGATTGTCTACATCTGATTGGCTGCATCTGATTGGCTGCATCTGATTGTCTACATCTGATTGCATCTGTTTGTCTACATCTGATTGTCTACATCTGATTGGCTGCATCTGATTGTCTACTTCTGATTGTCTACATCTGATTGTCTGCATCTGATTGTCTGCATCTGATTGGCTGCATCTGATTGGCTGCATCTGATTGGCTGCATCTGATTGGCTGCATCTGATTGTCTACATCTGATTGGCTGCATCTGATTGTCTACTTCTGATTGTCTACATCTGATTGTCTACATCTGATTGGCTGCATCTGATTGTCTACTTCTGATTGTCTACATCTGATTGTCTACATCTGATTGGCTGCATCTGATTGGCTGCATCTGATTGTCTACATCTGATTGCATCTGATTGTCTACATCTGATTGTCTACATCTGATTGTCTACTTCTGATTGGCTGCATCTGATTTTCTACATCTATGTGTCTGCATCTGATTGTCTACATCTGATTGGCTGCATCTGATTGTCTACATGTGATTGGCTGCATCTGATTGGCTGCATCTGATTGTCTACATCTATTTGCCTACATCTGATTGGCTGCATCTGATTGTCTACATCTGATTGGCTGCATCTGATTGTCTGCATCTGATTGTCTGCATCTGATTGTCTACATCTGATTGTCTACATCTGATTGTCTACATCTAAATGTTTACATCTGATTGTCTGCATCTGATTATCTACATCTGATTGTCTACTTCTGATTGGCTGCATCTGATTATCTACATCTATTTGTCTACATCTGATGGGCTGCATCTGATTGTCTACATCTGATTGGCTGCATCTGATTGTCTACTTCTGATTGTCTACATCTGATTATCTACATCTGATTGGCTTCATCTGATTGTCTACATCTGATTGGCTGCATCTGATTGGCTGCATCTGATTGTCTACATCTGATTGTCTACATCTGATTCGCTGCATTTGATTGGCTACATCTGATTGTCTACATCTGATTGGCTGCATCTGATTGTCTACTTCTGATTGGCTGCATCTGATTGGCTGCATCTGATTGGCTGCATCTGATTGTCTACATCTCATTGGCTGCATCTGATCGTCTACATCTGATTGTCTACATCTGATTGGCTGCATCTGATTGTCTACATCTGATTGTCTACATCTCATTGGCTGCATCTGATTGTCTACATCTGATTGTATACATCTGATTGTCTGCATCTGATTGGCTGCATCTGATTGGCTGCATCTGATTGTCTACATCTGATTGGCTGCATCTGATTGTCTACATCTGATTGGCTGCATCTGATTGGCTGCATCTGATTGTCTACATCTCATTGGCTGCATCTGATTGTCTACATCTGATTGTCTGCATCTGATTGTCTACATCTCATTGGCTGCATCTGATTGTCTGCATCTGATTGGCTGCATCTGATTGTCTACATCTGATTGTCTACATCTGATTGTCTACTTCTGGTTGTCTACTTCTGATTGGCTGCATCTGATTGTCTACATCTGATTGTCTGCATCCGATTGTCTACATCTGATTGTCTGCATCTGATTGGCTGCATCTGATTGTCTGCATCTGATTGTCTACTTCTGATTGGCTGCATCTGATTGGCTGCATCTGATTGTCTACATCTGATTGTCTACATCTGATTGGCTGCATCTGATTGTCTACATCTGATTGTCTACATCTGATTGGCTGCATCTGATTGTCTACATCTGATTGGCTGCATCTGATTGTCTACATCTGATTGTCTACATTTGATTGGCTGCATCTGATTGTCTACATCTGATTGGCTGCATCTGATTGTCTACATCTGATTGGCTGCATCTGATTGTCTACTTCTGATTGTCTACATCTGATTGGCTGCATCTGATTGGCTGCATCTGATTGTCTACATCTGATTGCATCTGATTGTCTACATCTGATTGTCTACATCTAATTGTCTACTTCTGATTGGCTGCATCTGATTGTCTACATCTATTTGTCTACATCTGATTGGCTGCATCTGATTGTCTACTTCTGATTGGCTGCATCTGATTGTCTACATCTGATTCTCTGCATCTGATTGTCTACATCTGATTGGCTGCATCTGATTGTCTACATCTGATTGGCTGCATCTGATTGTCTGCATCTGATTGTCTACATCTGATTTTCTACATCTGATTGTCTGCATCTGATTGTCTACATCTGATTGGCTGCATCTGATTGTCTCAATCTGATTGTCTACATCTGATTGTCTACATCTGATTGTCTGCATCTGATTGTCTACATCTGATTGGCTGCATCTGATTGGCTACATCTGATTGTCTACATCTGATTGCCTACATCTGATTGTCTACATCTGATTGCCTACATCTGATTGGCTGCATCTGATTGTCTACATCTGATTGGCTGCATCTGATTGTGTACATTTGATTGTCTGCATCTGATTGTCTACATCTGATTGGCTTCATCTGATTGTCTACATCTGATTGTCTACATCTGATTGCCTACATCTGATTGTCTACATCTGATTGCCTACATCTGATTGGCTGCATCTGATTGTCTACTTCTGATTGTCTACATCTGATTGGCTGCATCTGATTGGCTGCATCTGATTGTCTACATCTGATTGCATCTGATTGTCTACATCTGATTGTCTACATCTGATTGTCTACTTCTGATTGGCTGCATCTGATTGTCTACATCTATTTGTCTGCATCTGATTGTCTACATCTGATTGGCTGCATCTGATTGTCTACATGTGATTGGCTGCATTTGATTGGCTGCATCTGATTGTCTACATCTATTTGCCTACATCTGATTGACTGCATCTGATAGTCTACATCTGATTGGCTGCATCTGATTGGCTGCATCTGATTGTCTGTATCTGATTGTCTACATCTGATTGTCTACATCTGATTATCTACATCTGATTGTCTACTTCTGATTGGCTGCATCTGATTATCTACATCTATTTGTCTACATCTGATGGGCTGCATCTGATTGTCTACATCTGATTGGCTGCATCTGATTGTCTACTTCTGATTGTCTACATCTGATTATCTACATCTGATTGGCTGCATCTGATTGTCTACATCTGATTGGCTGCATCTGATTGGCTGCATCTGATTGTCTACATCTGATTGTCTACATCTGATTGTCTACATCTGATTCACTGCATTTGATTGGCTACATCTGATTGTCTACATCTGATTGTCTGCATCTGATTGGCTGCATCTGATTGTCTACTTCTGATTGGCTGCATCTGATTGGCTGCATCTGATTGGCTGCATCTGATTGTCTACATCTCATTGGCTGCATCTGATTGTCTACATCTGATTGTCTACATCTGATTGTCTACATCTGATTGGCTGCATCTGATTGTCTACATCTGATTGTCTACATCTCATTGGCTGCATCTGATTGTCTACATCTGATTGTCTACATCTGATTGTCTGCATCTGATTGTCTGCATCTGATTTGCTGCATCTGATTGTCTACATCTGATTGGCTGCATCTGATTGGCTGCATCTGATTGTCTACATCTCATTGGCTGCATTTGATTGTCTACATCTGATTGTCTGCATCTGATTGTCTACATCTCATTGGCTGCATCTGATTGTCTGCATCTGATTGGCTGCATCTGATTGTCCACATCTGATTGTCTACATCTGATTGGCTGCATCTGATTGTCTACATCCGATTGTCTGCATCTGATTGTCTACATCTGATTGTCTGCATCTGATTGGCTGCATCTGATTGTCTGCATCTGATTGTCTACTTCTGATTGGATGCATCTGATTGGCTGCATCTGATTGTCTACATCTGATTGTCTACATCTGATTGGCTGCATCTGATTGTCTACATCTGATTGTCTACATCTGATTGGCTGCATCTGATTGTCTACATCTGATTGGCTGCATCTGATTGTCTACATCTGATTGTCTACATTTGATTGGCTGCATCTGATTGTCTACATCTGATTGGCTGCATCTGATTGTCTACATCTGATTGGCTGCATCTGATTGTCTACTTCTGATTGTCTACATCTGATTGGCTGCATCTGATTGGCTGCATCTGATTGTCTACATCTGATTGTCTACATCTGATTGTCTACATCTGATTGTCTACATCTGATTGGCTGCATCTGATTGTCTACATCTATTTGTCTACATCTGATTGGCTGCATCTGATTGTCTACATCTGATTGGTTGCATCTGATTGTCTACATCTGATTGGCTGCATCTGATTGGCTGCATCTGATTGTCTACATCTATTTGTCTATATCTGATTGGCTGCATCTGATTGTCTACATCTGATTGGCTTCATCTGATTGTCTGCATCTGATTGTCTACATCTGATTGTCTACATCTAAATGTTTACATCTGATTGTCTGCATCTGATTGTCTGCATCTGATTGTCTACATCTGATTGTCTACTTCTGATTGTCTGCATCTGATTGGCTGCATCTGATTGGCTGCATCTGATTGTCTACATCTGATTGGCTGCATCTGATTGTCTACATCTGATTGTCTACATCTGATTGGCTGCATCTGATTGGCTGCATCTGATTGGCTGCATCTGATTGTCTACATCTCATTGGCTTCATCTGATTGTCTACATCTGATTGTCTACTTCTGATTGGCTGCATCTGATTGTCTACTTCTGATTGGCTGCATCCGATTGTCTACATCTGATTGTCTGCATCTGATTGTCTACATCTGATTGTCTACATCTGATTGGCTGCATCGGATTGGCTGCATCTGATTGGCTGCATCTGATTGTCTCCATCTGATTGTCTGCATTTGATTGGCTGCATCTGATTGTCTACATCTGATTGTCTACATCTGATTGGCTGCATCTGATTGTCTACATCTGATTGGCTGCATCTGATTGTCTACATTTGATTGGCTGCATCTGATTGTCTACATCTGATTGGCTGCATCTGATTGTCTACATCTGATTGGCTGCATCTGATTGTCTACATCTGATTGATTGGCTGCATCTGATTGGCTGCATCTGATTGCCTACATCTGATTGCATCTGATTGTCTACATCTGATTGTCTACATCTGATTGCCTACATCTGATTGTCTACTTCTGATTGGCTGCATCTGATTGTCTACATCTATTTGTCTACATCTGATTGGCTGCATCTGATTATCTACATCTGATTGGCTGCATCTGATTGTCTACATGTGATTGGCTGCATCTGATTGTCTACATCTATTTGTCCACATCTGATTGGCTGCATCTGATTGTCTACATCTGATTGGCTGCATCTGATTGTCTACATCTAAATGTTTACATCTGATTGTCTGCATCTGATTATCTACATCTGATTGTCTACTTCTGATTGGCTGCATCTGATTATCTACATCTATTTGTCTACATCTGATTGGCTGAATCTGATTGTCTACTTCTGATTGTCTACATCTGATTATCTACATCTGATTGGCTGCATCTGATTTTCTACATCTGATTGGCTGCATCTGATTGGCTGCATCTGATTGTCTACATCTGATTGTCTACATCTGATTGTCTGCATCTGATTGTCTACTTCTGATTGTCTACATCTGATTGTCTACATCTGATTGTCTACATCTGATTGGCTGCATCTGATTGGCTGCATCGGATTGGCTGCATCGGATTGGCTGCATATGATTGTCTACTTCTGATTGTCTACATCTGATTGTCTACATCTGATTGGCTGCATCTGATTGGCTGCATCTGATTGTCTACATCTGATTGTCTACATCTGATTGTCTACATCTGATTGGCTGCATCTGATTGTCTACTTCTGATTGTCTACATCTGATTGTCTACATCTGATTGTCTACATCTGATTGGCTTCATCTGATTGTCTACATCTGATTGGCAGCATCTAATTGTCTACATCTGATTGGCTGCATCTGATTGGCTGCATCTGATTGGCTGCATCGGATTGGCTGCATCTGATTGTCTACATCTGATTGTCTACATCTGATTGTCTGCATCTGATTGGCTGCATCTGATTGTCTACTTCTGATTGTCTACATCTGATTGTCTGCATCTGATTGGCTGCAACTGATTGGCTGCATCTGATTGTCTACATCTCATTGGCTGCATCTGATTGTCTACATCGGATTGTCTACATCTGATTGGCTGCATCTGATTGTCTACATCTGATTGTCTACATCTCATTGTCTGCATCTGATTGTCTACATCTGATTGTCTACTTCTGATTGTCTACATCTGATTGTCTACATCTGATTGGCTGCATCTGATTGGCTGCATCTGATTGTCTACATCTGATTGGCTGCATCTGATTGTCTACATCTGATTGTCTACATCTGATTGGCTGCATCTGATTGGCTGCATCTGATTGGCTGCATCTGATTGTCTACATCTCATTGGCTGCATCTGATTGTCTACATCTGATTGGCTGCATCTGATTGGCTGCATCTGATTGGCTGCAACTGATTGTCTACATCTCATTGGCTGCATCTGATTGTCTACATCTGATTGTCTGCATCTGATTGTCTACATCTCATTGGCTGCATCTGATTGTCTGCATCTGATTGGCTGCATCTGATTGTCTATATCTGATTGTCTACATCTGATTGTCTACATCTGATTGGCTGCATCTGATTGTCTACATCTGATTGGCTGAATCTGTTGTTCAGCTGTCAGTTCTCTGTCCGGCTCTTCTGATTCTTGATTGAAGGGGATTGTGGGCGGTTCCTCGGTGTACGGACAGTTGGACAGATTCATGTCACTGACCTGCAGCAGAGAAAAGGCCGTTCTCCTCCCAGACAGACAGGGCTGTGCGGCAGAGCTGGGTAAATCTCAGGACTGGATGGACAGAACTTGGAAATCTTTGCACTCAGCAGTTCCTCTTTATAGAGTACATCCCCTCCCTCTCCCCATGTGTCCCCCGCAGAGCTCACATTTTATTATCCATAGGAGAACTTGGAGCCGAGAGCGCCGGGAAGACGCGCGTTTCATTTATATGATGGCGCCAAACATATACACCGCCATGGGGGAGGGGTCACCCCTCCCCCATCCATCGCCCTACAGGAGGAGTGCCACCCTAATTCTCTTCCTCCGTCCCGCTCACATCATAATAATATATCACAGAATAATAGAATAGTAACAATGATATATAAAATAATATAATAAGACACTATATACAGATAGAACGTTCATCGATTGCTCTGATTGGATGGTGGGAGATGCTCCGCGGTGCATTTATGTGCGTTTACATGCAATAAAATACAAACGTGTTGCATTATAAGGCAGATCTCTGGAACGCACATCTCTGGAACGCACATCTCTGGAACGCACATCTCTGGAACGCACATCTCTGGAACGCACATCTCTGGAACGCAGATCTCTGGAACGCACATCTCTGGAACGCAGATCTCTGGAACGCACATCTCTGGAACGCAGATCTCTGGAACGCACATCTCTGGAATGCACATGAACGCAGTGTTGTGGTGTGAATATGGCACAGAGGAAAGGATTGTCTTGTATGGATCATTGCCGGGACCTCCAATGATGACCTCACACATGTGAATAGACCCTTCAGAAGCAGAGAGGGTGGAGATGTCTCTATAATGGTCCAGAAACAAGTTCTCATAGGATCATCATTCCCCCTGGGTCCCGGCCATCATCATCCTCCAGTCATCAGAGGGAAGGGGCATGCCAGAGAAGATCCCATGGTGGCCTCCATAGTACATATTGAGCCAATAAGTCCCCAACTTCTCTTGGATGATCCCAATAGAACAAAGCCCAGTCTGGCCCAGGAAGTCCTGCTAATGGATCTTCAGGTCTCCCCGTCTTGTGTCCTTGATGTCCTCCATTCATGTTCTGGTGATGAAGCTTTGGATGTCCTCCATTCATGTTCTGGTGATGAAGATTTGGATGTCCTCCATTCATGTTCTGGTGATGAAGATTTGGATGTCCTCCATTCACATTCTGGAGATGAAGATTTGGATGTCCTCCATTCATGTTCTGGTGATGAAGATTTGGATGTCCTCCATTCATGTTCTGGTGATGAAGATTCGGATGTCCTCCATTCATGTTCTGGTGATGAAGATTTGGATGTCCTCCATTCATGTTCTGGTGATGAAGATTTGGATGTCCTCCATTCACGTTCTGGAGATGAAGATTTGGATGTCCTCCATTCATGTTCTGGTGATGAAGATTTGGATGTCCTCCATTCATGTTCTGGAGATGAAGATTTGGATGTCCTCCATTCACGTTCTGCTGATGAAGATTTGGATGTCCTCCATTCATGTTCTGCTGATGAAAATTTGGATGTCCTCCATTCATGTTCTGGTGATGAAGATTTGGATGTCCTCCATTCATGTTCTGGAGATGAAGATTTGGATGTCCTCCATTCATGTTCTGCTGATGAAAATTTGGATGTCCTCCCTTCATGTTCTGGTAATGCAGATTTGGATGTCCTCCATTCATGTTCTGGTGATGAAGATTTGGATGTCCTCCATTCATGTTCTGGAGATGAAGATTTGGATGTCCTCCATTCATGTTCTGGTGATGAAGATTTGGATGTCCTCCATTCATGTTCTGGAGATGAAGATTTGGATGTCCTCCATTCATGTTCTGGTGATGAAGATTTGGATGTCCTCCATTCATGTTCTGGAGATGAAGATTTGGATGTCCTCCATTCATGTTCTGGAGATGAAGCTTTGGATGTCCTCCATTCATGTTCTGGTGATGAAGATTTGGATGTCCTCCATTCACGTTCTGGTGATGAAGATTTGGATGTCCTCCATTCATGTTCTGGTGATGAAGATTTGGATGTCCTCCATTCATGTTCTGGTGATGAAGCTTCGGATGTCCTCCATTCATGTTCTGGTGATGAAGCTTTGGATGTCCTCCATTCATGTTCTGGTGATGAAACTTCGGATGTCCTCCATTCATGTTCTGGTGATGAAGATTTGGATGTCCTCCATTCATGTTCTGGTGATGCAGATTTGGATGTCCTCCATTCATGTTCTGCTGATGAAGATTTGGACGTCCTCCATTCATGTTCTGGAGATGAAGATTTGGATGTCCTCCATTCATGTTCTGGAGATGAAGATTTGGATGTCCTCCATTCATGTTCTGCTGATGAAAATTTGGATGTCCTCCATTCATGTTCTGGTAATGCAGATTTGGATGTCCTCCATTCATGTTCTGGTGATGAAGATTTGGATGTGCTCCATTCATGTTCCGGTAAAGATGATTTGGATGTCCTCCATTCATGTTCTGGTGATGAAGATTTGGATGTCCTCCATTCATGTTCTGGTGATGCAGATTTGGATGTCCTCCATTCATGTTCTGCTGATGAAGATTTGGACGTCCTCCATTCATGTTCTGGAGATGAAGATTTGGACGTCCTCCATTCATGTTCTGGAGATGAAGATTTGGATGTCCTCCATTCATGTTCTGCTGATGAAAATTTGGATGTCCTCCATTCATGTTCTGGTAATGCAGATTTGGATGTCCTCCATTCATGTTCTGGTGATGAAGATTTGGATGTCCTCCATTCATGTTCTGGTGATGAAGATTTGGATGTCCTCCATTCATGTTCTGGAGATGAAGATTTGGATGTCCTCCATTCATGTTCCGGTAAAGAAGATTTGGATGTCCTCCATTCATGTTCTGGTGATGAAGATTTGGATGTCCTCCATTCATGTTCTGGTGATGAAGCTTCAGATGTCCTCCATTCATGTTGTGGTGATGAAGATTAGGATGTCCTCCATTCACGTTCTGCTGATGAAGATTTGGATGTCCTCCATTCATGTTCTGGTAATGCAGATTTGGATGTCCTCCATTCATGTTCTGGTGATGAAGATTTGGATGTCCTCCATTCATGTTCTGGTGATGAAGATTCGGATGTCCTCCATTCATGTTCTGGTGATGAAGATTTGGATGTCCTCCATTCATGTTCTGGTGATGAAGATTTGGATGTCCTCCATTCATGTTCTGGTGATGCAGATTTGGATGTCCTCCATTCATGTTCTGGTGATGAAGATTTGGATGTCCTCCATTCATGTTCTGGTAATGAAGATTTGGATGTCCTCCATTCATGTTCCAGTAAAGAAGATTTGGATGTCCTCCATTCATGTTCTGGTGCTGAAGCTTCAGATGTCCTCCATTCATGTTCTGGTGATGAAGATTCGGATGTCCTCCATTCATGTTCTGGTGATGAAGATTTGGATGTCCTCCATTCATGTTGTGGTGATGAAGATTTGGATGTCCTCCATTCATGTTCTGGTGATGAAGATTTGGATGTCCTCCATTCATGTTCTGGTGATGAAGATTTGGATGTCCTCCATTCATGTTCTGGTGATGAAGATTTAAAAATCCAAAAAGAAAGCGCCTCTTAAGTATAAAGGATTTATTCAAGTAATAAAAGCATTATAAACACTTACATAAAAGGTAGATGATTGGCGGCTTCCATAGAGAACTAATCCCGGTGTTGTCAGAGAAATCCCAGTGATAAGGGGGCTAGATGAATGCCGTGCGGGTGGCCGCGGACCTCCGCTCGGAAGCGCCAACTGTGTGAGTGGTGTAGTGAGGGAATCACTTCCGCGTTCCAACAGGTCACGTGGGAGATGACGTCACTCGGGTAGTTCAGATTCGCTGGGGACCACTACGCGTTTCTGAGCATGCGTGCTCCTTTTTCAAGTGTGTTTTGGATAAAGCAAACCAGGAAGCTAAATAGCTCTAAGATACTAATGGGAGCCAATCAAAACAGAGGAGGGGAGGGGATAGCATCCGGAAAATGGCAATGATAGGAACGAATTCTCTATGAATTACAAACTAATTATAAAAAGTAATAATATATAAATATATTAATTGATAATACTGATAGAGTTTCTGAAGACATAAAAATATATATAAAATCAAAGGACTTGATAATACATAATAATACAATGTTTAGATAGTTAGGTAGTCAATGATAATACGATATTAGGATAGTGATCAAAACAAAAAATATAAAAATAATAAAAATAAAAATGTAAATAATAGTAAAGATTTAAGGTGTGATCAAACATAAGAAAATTGATATAAAAAATCTAAATACTGAACATAAGAATTTAGTATAGTAATTCATGTTATATGGAAAATATGTATGTACCTATATATAAAACCAATACATTACTCGTGAGCAAAATCTTCATGCATGAAGTAATCAAACACGAAAAATTCTATTATTCCACATATACATACAAAATATATTAGAATACACATATACAAAAATGTATATATGTGTAAATAATATATAAACTAAGGTTATGCTAGGGGGAAGAAAATATATATATGTGTATATATACATATATATAGGGACTTCAATGTGTTAATGAACTGATAACAGTAAAGATAAGAGGGAAAATTATTATAATATAATACTAATAGATAAGAATATTATATAATAAGCAGGACACCCTAAGTTATTTCGGTAGTATAATAAATTAAATTAAATTAAACAGAATGATTAGAGAAGTAAATCAGTAGATACATTCTATAAGATGGTATTAACCTCTAGTTCCTCATTTAACCCATTGGGTGCTAAGGTGTCTAAAATAAAAATCCAAAAAGTTTCACGCTCACACAGTTTGGAGAAGCGCTCGGCCTCGGATAATTTGCGTGGGATGGACTCAATTACCCAAACCTGTAGGCCGGCAGTGGATTGATGGTGATGTTCAAGGAAATGTCTAGGAACGCTGTGTTCATCACAGCCTGTTTCTATAAAGCGGCGATGTTTGCCGAATCGTTGTCGCAAAGGACAAATAGTGCGTCCAACATACAGTAGTTTACAAGGACATGTGAGACAATACACAACGTAATCTGTACAGCAGTTATAAAAGCCTTCCAATTGGTATGTTTTGTCCTTATGTTGGAAATTTCGTTGGCCGTGTCTGACGAAAGCACAGGTTTTACATAAAGCTTTGGTACATCTATACATGCCCGTGAGTGGAGTAAGGTAGAGGGAGCTCTCTGGTTGGATAGTTTTAAATCTGCTGGGTGCTAATTTGTTTTTTAGTGTTGGGGCCCTTCTATAAGTGACCTTCGGTTTATCGCCGAGGTCATTAAGAAGAAAAGGATCCTGTTTAAGAATACCCCAATGTTTTAGGAGTATGGATTCCATTCTTCTGTGTTTGTTGTGGTATCTAGTAATGAAGCGAACCGTGCCATGATCAATCTGTTTAGTGGTTTTGGGTTTTTTTCCGGGGAGATAGGTGGCGTAGGCTTGGTCAATTCGTTTTTCAGGAAACCCCTTTTCCAGGAATTTGTTTTTAAGGTGAATACTTTGTGCAATATAGTCAGAATCCCTAGTGCAGTTTTGCCTTAATCTGCAATATTGGCCCTTGGGTATGTTATTTATCCACTGTGGGTGATGACAACTTTTATAATGTAGATACGAGTTTCCTGATGTTGGTTTGGTGTAATTGCGAGAAAAAATAGAGTTTAGATCGTGAAATAATTCTAAATCAAGAAAAGGAAGGCTCTCCTTGTTGTGTTCAGATGTGAATGATAGACCGAAATCATTGGCATTACAGTGAGAAACAAAACTTTCTATAGAGGACAAAGGACCATCCCAGATGACAATAATGTCATCTATAAATCTGCCAAAGAATATAATATATCAGGCAAAGGGGTTATTGTTCCATATATGTTTGTTTATGTAAGTGTTTATAATGCTTTTATTACTTGAATAAATCCTTTATACTTAAGAGGCGCTTTCTTTTTGGATTTTTATGTACACATGGAGAATTGACTTTGCTCAACAGGAAGCTGCCCTTGGTATCCTGGATATACAGATTTCCCTGGCTCCCTTATCCCTATTACGAATGATCTACATACTATAGACTTTATTTTGGACTAATTTATGGACTATATATATATTTTTTAAACGCTTTTTACTGTTATATCCATGGACTTTAGCGCTGTTACATTTTATATTTTATCTATGGTGATGAAGATTTGGATGTCCTCCATTCATGTTGTGGTGATGAAGATTTGGATGTCCTCCATTCATGTTGTGGTGATGAAGATTTGGATGTCCTCCATTCATGTTGTGGTGATGAAGATTTGGATGTCCTCCATTCATGTTCTGGTGATGAAAATTTGGATGTCCTCCATTCATGTTCTGGTGATGAAGATTCGGATGTCCTCCATTCATGTTCTGGTGATGAAGATTCGGATGTCCTCCATTCATGTTCTGGTGATGAAGATTCGGATGTCCTCCATTCATGTTCTGGTGATGAAGATTCGGATGTCCTCCATTCATGTTCTGGTGATGAAGATTTGGATGTCCTCCATTCATGTTCTGGTGATGAAGATTCGGATGTCCTCCATTCATGTTCTGGTGATGAAGATTTGGATGTCCTCCATTCATGTTCTGGTGATGAAGATTTGGATGTCCTCCATTCATGTTCTGGTGATGAAGATTTGGATGTCCTCCATTCATGTTCTGGTGATGAAGATTTGGATGTCCTCCATTCATGTTCTGGTGATGAAGATTTGGATGTCCTCCATTCATGTTCTGGTGATGAAGATTCGGATGTCCTCCATTCATTTTCCGGTAAAGAAGATTCGGATGTTCTCCATTCATGTTCCTGTAAAGAAGATTCGGATGTTCTCCTTCCTTTCAGTCCAGGTAATAATGGGTAGAGAGAGGGTCAACCTTCCCAGCGGGACAGAGAGTAGAGGTTCTAACCCCTCACTATGCATTCATTTATATACATGTAATGAGGATTTGGGGGGTCATGTGAGATGCCCCCCACCTTACATTTCCTTGCTGTAGCAGCTTTAGGGTAATATGAGATCTGGGCCTCCATGATATTTGGGTTCCTTTAGTCTTTAACGTTCCTCCAGCTGATAGGATAACCTCATTCCCGGGAACATCTCCACCATCTCCGGAAGAATGAAAGTCCAGAACTGATTAGTGCTGAACTATTTATTCTACCTTGGTAGGTGGGGGATGGGACAGGAGGAGGTGGAAGACTCTTCTTGGGGTTTCTCGGCTGGCAGAGGTTGGGTCACCTCCTTTTCTGGAGAACATTAATCATAAACCTGGAGGTTCCGGCATTTCCCCCTTCCAGTGATGACGTCAGCATGGGACAAAATGAGGCCCTCATGGCTACCATGGGATAGAAGAACAGTCACTATGGAGAGGGGGATGGGGGGGGGGGGGCTCTATAGAGAGGGGGATGGGGGGGATTCTATGGAGAGGGGGATGGGGGATCTCTATAGAGAGGGGGATGGGGGGGGCTCTATGGAGAGGGGGGTGGGGGGACTCTATAGAGAGGGGGATGGGGGGGGCTCTATGGAGAGGGCAATGGGGGAACTCTATGGGGAGGGGGATGGGGGAACTCTATAGAGAGGGGGATAGGGGGACTCTATGGAGAGGGGGTAGGGGGACTCTATAGAGAGGGGGATGGGGGGGACTCTATGGAGAGGGGGATGGGGGATCTCTATAGAGAGGGGGATGGGGGGGGGGCTCTATGGAGAGGGGGTGGGGGGACTCTATAGAGAGGGGGATGGGGAGGGGCTCTATGGAGAGGGGGATGGGGGATCTCTATAGAGAGGGGGATGGGGGGGGGGCTCTATGGGGAGGGGGATGGGGGAACTCTATAGAGAGGGGGATGGGGGGGGCTCTATGGAGAGGGGGATGGGGGGGCTCTATGGAGAGGGCAATGGGGGAACTCTATGGGGAGGGGGATGAGGGAACTCTATAGAGAGGGGGATGGGGGGGACTCTATAGAGAGGGGGATGGGGGGGGCTCTATGGAGAGGGGGATGGGGGAACTCTATGGGGAGGGGCATAGGGGGACTCTATGGGAGGCGGGATGAGAGTACACTATGGAGAGGGGGATGGGGGTACTTTATTAAGTGAGGAATGGGGACTCTATGGAAAGGGGGATGGTGGACTCTGTGGGAGGGGAGATAGGGGTACTCTATAGAGAGGGGGATGGGGGGGGCTCTATGGAGAGGGGCATAGGGGGACTCTATAGAGAGGGGGATGAGGAAGGCTCTATGGAGAGGGGGATGGGGGTACTCTATGTAGGATGGAATGAGGGGATGCTATGGGGAGGGGAATGGGAGAACGCTATGGGGTGGGGGATGGGGGGACTCTATATAGAGGGGAATGGGGGGACTCTATAGAGAGGGGGATGAGGGGGGGCTCTATGGAGAGAGGGATGGGGGTACTCTATGTAGGATGGAATGAGGGGATGCTATGGGGAGGGGAATGGGAGAACGCTATGGGGTGGGGGATGGGGGGACTCTATATAGAGGGGAATGGGGGGACTCTATAGAGAGGGGGATGGAAGTACACTATGGAAAGGGGGATGGGGGACTGTATGGGGAGGGAGGGCACCGGTGGGGCAGAGAAGAGGGAAGTGGAATTGGGTTTACATTTTTGGAAAATCTCACCTCTAACAATTATCACCAGAATAGGTGTCCCCATTGGAAGATTTCCCCCTACCTTCTGTTCCAGTGACAACTGGAAATTTTTGTATTCTCATAGAGAGACCAGATCTCCCCACATAGACTGCAAGAAAAACTCTGACAGAGGATCCAACCCTTCCGGACTTCATCCAAAACTAAACAATAAAGTTCTGTCCGGACTTATACTTTATATACAATATATGTGCAGTAATAATAATCTATGGGAACCCCAGCTCTGATCTGATTGGCTGCCTACTGATCTGGTAAACATCCCATCAGACGAGTTCTGTAGGTGAAGTGCAGCTGTTGATCCTGCCAGAAATCAGATTCCTTCCTGTGCTGACTGCTATCAGTTCCATTGTACCCAGCTATCTCTGAGGACTGCGGAGGGTTAATGACGGAGCTACCGGAACCCCAGTGCTGATAAAACACCGCACAGGGGCCCCACCCCCTCCCCCTTCATTGAAGAAGCTGAAGTTAGAAGCTGATTGGCTCCCATGCAGAGCTTCACCAGATTCTGAGCGCTCAAGTTTTAGTAAATCAGCCACATAGTGTTCTCCTGTCCCATCTATACCCCTTTCATCTCTCTCCCCCCTCACCTTTCAGTCTCCCTCCTCCTCCCCCCATCTATCCCCCCCCACATCTCTATCTGCCCCCCTCTCTCACCTTTTCCTCCTCTTCCAGTATCCCCCTTCTCTCCCTCCCCCCTCCCTCCCCTCTTCCACTATCACCCTCTCCCCCTCCATATCCTCTACCTCCCTTACTCTCCCCCCTCCCATCCCCCCCCTTCCATCGCTCCTCACTCCCCCCTCTCTCCTTCTCTCCGCTTTCACCCCCCTTCCTCTGTCCACCCCTCCCCCCGCTCTCTCCCACTCCCCCCCCCTTCTTTTTCATCCCTCTTCACTCTCCCCCTCCTCTCCCATCTTTCAGCCCCCTTCCTCCCCCTTACACCCTCCCCTCTTCCAATATCGCCCTCTCTCCCCCTCCCACTTTCCCCCCCCCTCCTGCTCCTTCATCCCTCATCACTCTCCCCCCTCCCTCCTTCCTCTATTTACCCCCCTCCCTCTTTCCTCTATTTACCCCCCTCCCTCCTTCCTCTATTTACCCTCTCTCCCTCTCCCCCTTTTCACCCCCCTTCCTCTGCGCCCCTCCCTCTCCCTATTGCTCTCTCCTTCCCCCTCCATTGTTCCCTCCCCTCTTCCACTATCCCACCTCTCTCTTCCCCTCCCCCCTCCCACTTCTTCCTCCCCTCCTCCTGTACCCCCCCTTCTCTCCCCCCTCCTCCTTTATCCCCTCTACCTTTCTCCCCTCTCCCCCCTTCCTTTATCCCCTACTCTCTCCCCTCTTTCTTTGTCCCCCGGCTCTACACCCTGGAGAGCATTCAGATGACACCGGCCATAAACTGTTCAGTCAGCAGGGGCTGATTTGTGTTAAACATTTGTGAACACAGCCAAGAGCTGCACAGGCACCAGAATTTATATGGTTGTGTCATCTCTGAACCAACATCTCAGTCCAGGAGGTAGATGGCAAGCCTGGATGATGCCTGAACAAAGATGGCTCCATCGTTCCGGAGAGAACCAGATGAAGGAATTGTCAGGGGGAGTTCTGTGATCGGTGTGAGAGGGAATAAATACATGGAAGGGGTCATTACTTACATTAGGGTGCATTTGTTAGAGCATTAAAAAGAGCGAGGCAGGGGGGTTGGAAGGGGGTAAAGAGGCGACAAGAGCGTATCTTTTGTCCTGTCCCCCATTCCATCCTTCAGCTGTTGTGATTGGAGAACCTTTCTCTTCTTTCATATCCGATGCTGCTGAGGTTCCCGCGGTGGATCAGATGCGTTGAGCGGAGGGAAATCAGCGAGTATTTT